>VWZU01004420.1:770115-821052 GCA_013397095.1 Sterrhoptilus dennistouni | reverse complement strand
CCGCCGCCGCTCTCCGACATCGCCCGCGCCCTCCGCGCCGGCGACCGCCGATGGTGTCACCGCGTCGCGGTGCATCACGGGGAGGCGAGTTCTCCTCTAGGGAGATGCTATAGGCTTACGGGCTTCTTAGAACTGTAAATCCCAGCGTGCACCGCGGAGCGGCCCCGCAAGGCAGCGGGAAGGTGGGCGCGTTGCTGTCGCGGTGTGTCTTGGGAGTTGTAGTTACGGGATCGTGAGGGGCCTCCCCGCATCCACCGGCGGCTGTGCTGGGATCACCCGGCCGAGAGGTCACAGGGCTCCCCGTGTCCCCCCGGGACGGGCTCAGCCGGGCAGAGAGCTCAGGGGTTCCTCGGCATCGCCCGGATGCTCCAGGTGTGCAGTTGGATGCTCAGGGATGCCCCGCCCATGATAACAGCGAGGTTGTGACTTGCGTGTGCCCTCCCGTGTCCTAGTGAGCGCAGAGATAATGTAAATTGAGGAAAAAAACCCATCAATTTGTATTTCTATCGGGATCCTCAGACCCGACTGCCCCCAGCAAGGGCTGACACCGATTGCAGCTGTGGCCTGCAGGGCACGGACCCTGCACCTTGGATTTGTTCCCTTCCCAGCGATGTTGTGTGCAATAATCGGCTCATTGGGATATTCCCATCCTCATATAGGAGCACAAGCAGTGCAGGAGTGTAATCACAGGATCCCAGAATAGTTGAGTGATCTTAAAGTTCATCCAGTTCCATTCCCTGCCATGGGCAAGGACACCTTCCACTGCCCCAGGGTGCTCCAACCCCATCCAGCCTGGCCTTGGACACTGCCAGGGATCCAGGGGCAGCCACAGCTTCTCCAGGGCCTCCCCACCCTCACAGGGAAGATTTGAGGAGAGAAGAGGGACAAATGGCAGCGTGAACAGACCCCAGTTCTATTTTAATATTTCTGACTCCATTTATATACACTTTTTACAGAAGGCAAAAGATTGGCTACACAGGTTGCCACCTCTTCGATTCCTTAGGTGAACATCACTATTAATCATATTTCTCCTCCCAGAGAAGAAATATGTAAACAAAGTAAATAATTCTAAATATATACATAGTTTACGTGAAGCTGCGTAAAAATCTCCACTACAAAATTGCAAACGCTCACAAGGCAAGGAAACTTAGAGCAACACTCGTGCTGATTGTCACAGGTGTGACAGCAGTGACAGGACACTCCAGAGACTGCTTAGAGCTGGAGTAGGAACATGGTTTATTAAATAGATTTGCCAGGACTCAGCACCTCCTCTCCGGGTAGTTTTTAGGGCAAATGGCCTTGTTTTCTCGCGTGGGCAGGGGAGTCACAGAATATCCCGAGTTAGAAGGGATGATCCAAGTCCAGCTCCTATCTCTGCACAGCCACAAAATCCCACCCTGGGCATCCCTGACAGTGCTGTCCAAGCTCTCCTGAGGCCGTGTCCATTCCCTGGGGAGCCTGGGCAGTGCCAGCACCCTCTGGGGGAAGAATCTTTCCCAAAATCCAACCCAAACCTGCCCTGGCACAGCTCCAGCCCTGCCCTGGGTCCTGTCGCCAGTCCCAGCGGGCGGCTGCTGGTCGGGGACAGGGACAGGGACAGGAGCAGGGCCCGGCAGCCGCGGTTCGGGAGCGGGGGCAGCAGCGCGGCGATCCCGGCAGGTGGCACCCGGTCCCCATCCCGGTCCCCATCCCGATGCCTCCCGATCCGCTCTCACCCCTGCCAGGGACGTAATTAATGGATTTTAGCCTCGCTGTGGAACCAGCAGCGAAGGCAGAGAGGTGGTCCCTCCCTTGGGACCCTCGCAGCAGCAAGGGAGCGACGGAGGAGGCGGATTATTATTATTATTATTATTATTATTATTATTATTGTTGTTGTTGTTGTTGTTGTTGTTGTTATTATTTCTTACGGGGATGTCTTGGGATGTCTCCTTCCCGCGGAAGGGCTGAGAAGCAGCGACCTCAAAGGCAAACCCAACCCTTCAGCAGCACAGAATCCAGCCTGGGGTTTACTGGAGTAAAAAACTCCCTCCCAATTATCAAATTACTGGAAGAGACTGTGAGCATCCAGTGATGCAGGAGAGGAAAATCCTCAGTGCAAGCTCCTGGAGCCGGGATGCTCCCAGCTGGTCTGGAACTGCCTCGTCACTGATGCTGATCCTGCTGCACTGCTCCCAGTCCCTGTGTGAGGTCTGTGCCTTTTCCTGTGGGTGGATGCAGTGACCTCTTTCTCACGGTGCCACAATTGATGTTTCAAGGCAGAGCAGAGAGGGCAAAGCAGGTAGCTCTGAGATAATGAGGGGTCACAGGCTCTCTTACAAGCTCTGGGGTCGAGGTCAAGCAGTGTTTAATAGTTTTGGGATCTGTAGCAGGGGGGGAAAGAGAAAAGCAGAGTGTTTAATCTGTTTTATCTGTGTGTTTTTGCCCGGCATCACAGCACACAGCAAGAGCATTTAGCTGTGGTGGCTTAGATAAAGCAGCTCTGGTCCCCAGGGAGGAGAACTGTGAACCTCTCATTGAATCACATCTCGAGTACAAAATTTATGAGATCTGTGAACTCTCCCTATATCCATGGCCTCGAGGAAAGCTTCAGGCAGTTTCCACAGTTCAGGTCAGTAGAAGACTCAGGAAGAATTTTTTTACCTGTTTGCTGTTGTGTTGGAGATGCAGTTCTCTTAAGCTGAGGGGAAGCAAGCTTGTAAAGCTTAGGGAGAAAGATTATTTCAGATGAAATAAATAGAAAAAAAAAACGCTGTAGGAAGTTACTTGGATCAAGATGGCAATCAATGATTTTTAATCTTATTTTCCTGGGTTACAGTCCCCCTGAACCCCATTCCTTTGGCTGACCAGGGAGATGTGGGTATTTAATTGTAATTTCAAATAAAAAATAAAAACAAAAATAACCCTGAATTCCAGTCACACTTGCTGTCACAGATGATCAGAGCCAGAAGTCAGTCCCTTCTTTGTCAGCATTTGTCACCACCGCCTTGCACATTTCCTCCATTCTCAGCCCCACTTCTTCACCCTCTGCCTGTCACCACAATCACAAGAGCTGTAAACCAGCACCTCTTTCCCTGGAAATTCTGATATCATAGGGAAAAAGCCTTCTCTTCTACAGCTGCCTGCAAAGAGTTCATGGTTGTTGCAATTGGCTGACAAAACCAAGTTGTTCCCAAAAAGTGGAGTAAATGAAATCTGTTTTCGTGGGTGCTCATTTCTGCTCCTTAAAGCTCTCACTGAAAACTCACATTGTGATGCTGCATGAGCCACAAGGTCCTGGAAGGGGTGTGGAGCTGGCAGGGTGTGTATTCCCATGTGGAATCTGCAGCAGTGGAGTCCTGCCTGTGCTTCCCTCAGTGCTCACTCTCATTTGAGTCCTTGTTCCCTCATTTTCATTGGGTTTGTATAAATCAAATCCTGCTGCAGGGCGTGTTCTGTGTTAATCCTCTGTGGAGACGGAGTTTCTTCCTTCCTCAGCAGTGAGGACCACATTTCCACCTCTGTGTTTGGCCTGGCATGATCCTGCCCATCTCTGGTGCTCAGGGGCAGGGCAGCTGCTGGAGAGGCAGGAAAAGCCAATATTCCAGAGCATCCTGTGAACTCTCTGCTGTTTCTTGTGGAGATTCTGATCATGAGGATTTCTTCCTGGAAAGGGTTGCCCAGGCACTGGAAAGGGCTGCCCAGGGACATTTGGAATCCCCATCTCTGGGAGGTGACCAAGGATGTGGCACTCAGTGCTCTGGGCTGGGGACAAGGTGGGGCTCAATGATCTGGGAGGGCTTTTCCAACCTCAGTGATTCTGGGGTTTGCAGTGGGGTGATCACTGTGGCTGGGGACAGGAGGTTTGTTCCCTCACTCGAGGTTTTCCACATCCCTGTTGAAAGACAAACTGTTCAGAGGGGACATGGTTGGCACTTTGCTCTTCCTTGCCCTGGCAACCTCTGCCACAAAATGATAAGCCACTCACTGAGTCTAATTTCTCCATGTTTGGCCCTGCCAATGATTAAGATGACAAACCTGGGACTGGTGGCTGTGGCCAGGCCCTGCCAGTGCTGGAATGCAGATGGAATTATCATGAGCACCCTTGCAGAGGCAAAACCCAACTGCTCCCAGGCAGGAGCTGTGGAAGCTCTTTCCCTTCCTCCCTGTGCTGGCACCTCCAGCAGCACAGACCCAAATATGCTTTGCTTGTCCTTGGCAGGGGAGCTTTTCCCCAGGTGTGTTTGCAGCCCAGATCCTGCCCTGCTGCCCCTGTGCATGGGAACTGTAAAAATGAGAGGTTTGGAATGAGCTGAACCAAACCAAGGTGAATCCAGCAGGGTGGCAGTGCAGCTAAATTTGCTCTTGTTCCTTAGCAGCATTCCAGCTGTGCCTGCTGGCTTTGGGCCACGTTTGCCTCCTTTTTGAAGGGTTTTGTATTGTTTTGCAGCAGCTCAGGTTGGAATATCCACACAGAATATTCTGAGCTGGAAGGGATCCATAGGGTCACCCACATTGAAACTCCTGGCCTTGCACAGACACCCCAAAAATCCCACCCTGAGAGTGTTGTTCAAACTCTCCTGGAGCTCTGGCAGCCTTGGGGCTGTGCCCATTCCCTGGGGAGCTTGTTTGGAGCTGAGCTCAGGATCACAACCCTGGTCCTGTGCCCTGTGCTGGTAAGGAGAGAGCAGGGACTGCTGAAACAGAGGAAATGTGTGCTTGGGTTCGGTACTTTTGGTGTCAGCAAAGCCCCAAAGTCATGTTTAATCTTTGGCCCAGCCTCTGAAGGAGTTAAAGCCACGTTCCCTGGGGTGTGGAACAGGGTCAGCACTGCTGGGAAGCGCCAGAGTTTTGAGATCCTGGAGATTTACACAACGAACAGCTTGGCTATGCAGGTGGCAAATTACTAAAAGAGTTGGGAAGCTGCAGGAATGTTCCCCAGCCCATAATTCTCTCCCAAAGAATGTGTACCACGCACCCAGCCTGCCAACCTTTCGGAGGCTCCAGAGCCCTGGAAGAAAATGTCTATTCCCTCCCTGCATGTTTGCCATTTGTGCTGGGCAACATATTATCCATGGAGCATATGCTGTGTACACCACAGGCGTTCTGAATCACTCTATTTCTGAAACACTGCATTGAAATTTATACATTGCTTTATCTTATATGTAAATATATATATATGTGTGTGTGTGTGTGTGTGTGCATGCATATGCATTATATAGAAGTTGCTGGTGTTGTAACAGAGATGTAAGTAAACAGAATTTGTGTTTAACAAATTCCCACCTCCACAGGATGGTGTTTTATTCTCTATTTTTTTTTGGTGGGTGCTGTCTTGTAACTGAAACAATGTGGAGCTCAAAGTATCTGCAAATACCAAAGGAAAATGTATTTGTAAAGCTGCTGCAGAGCCTTTCAGAGGAGATGCATGCTGTGTCCTCAAACAGAAATGTCAGTTGTTCATTCTTATATCATTGTTTCCATTATTATGAAAGGCTGAAAGCATGTGGCAAAAATAACATAAACATTATTGCCATATATGCAGAAGGGGTAATTTTCCAAACTAGATCATCAAATGAAGCTTTGGAGTGTATCTGTGTAATATAATCCCTTGGAAGAGTTGCCTTGCATTTGAAGTTTTCACATGTTTTATAAATGTTTATGAAAAATGCCAGTTGAGCTGATGAAGGCAATAACTGCCCCTCTAGGCAGGGAAATGCAGGCTTTTTGCTGGGGAAATGAATAGCTTGTGATTGCTCTGGAATGCAGTGTCAGAGATGGGAGTAAACCCAAAAACCTGGGCTATCTGTGCAAACTGCTGGACGAAATCCCGTTTTTTCCTCCAAGCCTGCTATTGACTTTTCTTGCCTGAGCCTGAGAAATTTTCCATAGCACAGATTTCACTATTGAGGGCAGCACTGCTGTAAAAACCACTGTGAGAAGCAGTGTGTGTGTGGGACAAAGTGCTGCTTATTCCTGATCTTTCCACCTGGGATATCTGTGTCAGGATAACACCCTGTGGCCCTTTGCTTGTTTGTGCTGCTTGTCCTTCCAGCATTTCTTCCCTGGCATTTCATGTAGCTTTGAATCCGGGCAGATTTGATCTTTTCTGCCTCAAACTGGGGAGTGTAGCCCCACATTTAGAATTTTGGAGTGTGAGGGAAGCGTGACACTGCTGGGAGCATCTCAATACTGTGATTTCAGGGATCTAATGCTGCCTGACAGCTGATTGGAAATCCACTGGTGTCAGAAAGGAAAGCAGCTGTTCCCTCACCTTCTGGAGACAGGCAAGGACTGTGCTGTCACATCCAGGAGCAGAGGAGCAATTACCCTGACATCAGAGGATGAAAAGATTAAAAAAAAAAAACAACCAAGGAGGCTGGAAATTAATTTCTTTCACCCCTCTGTTTAATGCATCCATCAGCAGCGCATCTGGGCGTCGTGGAGCTGATTGAAAAGTGTCATTTTTATCCCAAAAAATCATATCCAGTGCTCTCCAGTTAAGTTCAAGGGGATGCAGTGTGAGGTGGAGGTTATTTCTGCCTCTGTGTGGTGGCTGTGGAGCTGGGATTTCCCTCTTTGTGGGTCTGTGTGTTGCCTATAACGTGTTTTATGCTCCACATAAGTCACTCGTCCCTTATTTACAGCTTGCACTTCTCTCCCCTCCTCTAAGGACCTGCAACTCTTGACCTTTTAGCCTGGTAAATTATTTACACGTGAAACAGTGAATCAAAATGATGGCTCTCAGGAAGATGCTGCTTATTCTCAGGGAAAAAAAGCACATTTCTTCCTGAGATCTCCTTGCTGAGGCTTGTTTGTCCTCCCCTCCTCATCCCTTCCCCACCCTGAGAAGGAGGCACTCTCCTTTTTCACACAGCTGCTCCATTTGCACGGGGAAATGTTCCTCTGCCTCTGATTTTAAAAATATCCCCTTGATATTTTGGGGATGGGGTGAGAGGACATTAGGTTGATGTCTTTCTGGAAGTGGAAAACCATGAGAGAATGGGAAGGAAAGGTGTGTGAAACAGCCCAAGCTGCTGCAGAAAGCCCAGACTGGGGGAGATACCAGCAGAGCTGGAAATGTTTAAGGCTCTAAAAGTATAAAAGTTATTTCACATGGAATGGTTTGGGTTGGAAAAGACCTTAAAGCTCATCCACTCCCACCCCATGCCATGGCAGGGACACCTTCCACTATCCCAGGGTGCTCAGAGCTCCATCCAGCCATGCTTTGAACATCAAGGACATCTCAAAAAGGTTATTTTTGATATGCTGTAAAGTATATTTTTAACAGACTGTAAATCATAACACTTCTCCTTGGTAAAGCTCACGCAGATCCTTTGCTGAGAGGTGCTATTGTAAGTGAGACAATCGTGCACATGGGGGAATTTTAGGGTTTTTTTTCCTAGGGCTGTATTAAAATCAAATGGAGAAAATTGGTGTTGTAGTTCCTGGAGCAAATTCCTCATTCCTACTCACACGGTTTTATCTGCAGGACAGGGAAAACATCCACAGAGAGATGGGAAACTGAGAAACAAAGTGGATTGAAAACAAAGTTGTTTCAATACTGTGATTTCTTACCGGGGCATTTCGCCCATTAAAGGATTGTGGGAAAATAAACAAGAAGACAGTGTTTGAAAAGCAAAGATTTGTTTTGAAATTATCTCTATCAGCTCTTGGAGGGGTATTTTGCTGTATGTATTGGGTTTTTTTGTGGAGTTTTTAGTGGGGTTTTTTAAATCTATTTTTTATTTTTTAACAGTTTTTCCCTTCACATGAAAAGGCTGGTCCATGCCAAGCATCACCTTTTCTGAAACCACCCTGGTCCTGAGTCAAAAAAGGAAAAGAAGGCATTCTGACATTATAAAATGGAGAATTTTGTCAGATTAAAGTGGTTTATTTTCTCAGGAGCATAAGGAATTCTATAATTCATGCATATTTCATGAGGAAAGTACCCAGTTTGTGGATATTTCATGAGAAATAAAATTTCCACATCATTAAATGGCCAGAGAGTAAAGTGAAAAGGAACATGTGTAATTCTTATGAGAGCTTTTTAATCACTTTGTTGTAGTTATAGAAACTATAAAGTGATTTGATAATCCTGCTGTTGCTGCCCCTCATGGAAAGGTGAGCTGTACCTCCCTGTAGTGACATCCAGGCTCCCAAAATTCAGATAATGGGAATACCAGCCTTATGCAAAGAGTTCTGAAAGGAATTTTAGGCCGGTAATTGCTTCCTATAAAACTCACATTTTAGGAGGAAAAAAACCCCAAAACAGCCCCAAAACTGGGTTTGATCATGAAATCTTTGGAGTGCAAAACATCTTATTTCTTCCTCCCTGTGTGTGAGTGCACAAAACCGCCTCTGCCCGAGCTTTGTGCTGTGCTCAGTGCTCATCATTTGCCTAATGCAAAGTAGCCAAACACTGCAGCTGCTATTTGAGATCCTTTTATCCATCTCTCCTCTCACGCACACACACATCCCCACGCCCAGACAAAAGTTGCTTTCCTTTAGGCAATCGGGGAGCCCTGGGAGAGTGGCAATTTCTTTGATTGCTTATTGTAGCTGGAGCGGCTGGAGATAAAAGTTTAATGCATTCTTATTGTCTGGGTGCTTTTAAGTATTCAGCTGCACCGAGCCTCATCCCCGTGCCCAGCTGAACGTGCGGGTTTGGGATGAGCAGATTCGGTGTCACTGTGCCTTTGCTTGGTGGAAATTTGCATTGGAGGGCTGTGACAGCCCCTGGCAGATGGGGACCAGCCAGCTCAGGTGCAGGACAATGCCAAGGGCATCAATGTGGTGCTGCTGTGGCAAAGTGGTTCAGAAAAAACCAAACCGATTCGAATTTTTTCCTCGGGAAACCCGCCATGCTGAGCTGGGATAAACACGTTTGGTGTGGATGAGTGCTGGGCCAGGAGCTGCTGAAGAGCAGAGCACAGCCCAGGCAGATAAATCCCTTTTCCTCACCGTTTTCCTAGAGGGGAGAGGTGGAATTGCTCTAACCAAGAGGAGAATTGCAAAGCTGCTCCCATCAGACAGGAACAAAAGAAGAGCGAGGCCAAGTTTTAGGCTGTCCTAATTTTAGACCAATGCTTGGATATTCCTCCGGCCTTTTGTCCCAGCCCTGGTTTCCCCTTGCAGCTCCTTGGGAGATGCTTATTGTGCTGTTTTGTTGGCATTTCCTCTGCCCTCTCCCGGCCACCACTGAGCTCCTGTTGCAGGAGGGAGGTCAGGAGAAGAATTGCCCTTTTGCTGACACACGGGTAACCCAACCCTGCGCCCTGTTGGTCTGCTCTGCTGAATTCCAACTCATCTGATTGCACCGAGGGCTATTGTGGCGTCCTTTGCCATCAGAGCCGGGTAATTGATATGCTTGGAGGGACTTTAATGAGGGAGAAAGCTA
Source organism: Sterrhoptilus dennistouni (assembly GCA_013397095.1). Lineage (NCBI taxonomy): Eukaryota > Metazoa > Chordata > Aves > Passeriformes > Zosteropidae > Sterrhoptilus > Sterrhoptilus dennistouni. Next base: position 811,679 of record VWZU01004420.1, on the reverse strand, counting down.
ATTAGTTAATGTAAGGAGTGAAAAATAAGTCCGACAACCTTGTAGTCCATTTTGTTCCATTGCAGCTTCCCACAGGGCTTAGCACAGAGCCCAGTTTCAAGCTGGGCATGGCTGAATGGAAAAGTTTGGCAGATCCTGGGAAGCAGGACTGGGTTTAAGTTCAGGGTTTGGGTCTGGGTGGGGTGTGGTGGGACACAAACTATGAGAGTCTGTGAAAGGGGGAGCCTCAAATGCTGAAATTAGGAATGAACTCTGAATTGGGAGTCAGGGCTATGACGAGCAGCTGGGGGGCTCAGCCTGGAGAAAAGGGGGCTCAGGGAGGATCTTCTCACTCTCCACAACTCCCTGAATCCATCCTGACGTAACACAATCCTCATGTTTTTTAGCCTTAGGAAAAAAAAGTCTGAAGTTGTTCAGGGAGATGGGCCTAGAATCTCTCATGGCTTTTATTTTGTTCTCTGGTTTAATGATCTCCCCATAGCTGGACACTCACTGAGGTGATTTTTCTGCCCAGGAAAAGCAGGACAGAAGGCTTGAAAGATTCCAAAGGCCTGAAGGCTGTGGAAGTTTCCTCCCTGATTTCAGTGGATGCTGACCCCATCCTTCAGAGGGGAAAAGACAACAAGAAAGGAGAGAAAGAAAGGGAAAGCAGAAGGAAAAAGAGATGGAATAGCAATACAGCAAAGGGACGTATAATGAAATTCAGCTGTGTTTGTCCTGAATGAGTTTTGTTTCCCAGTGTGGCCTCCAGATTTGTGTTCTTTGTGCAGAAATCCAAGTCCCGTAAACACCACCTGCTCCTGGTGCTGGAGATAATGAGATGGGCTGGAACTAGACCAGACCTTGGGCACAACTGGGGTAGAGGCTGATCAAAGTGGGGCAGCAGGGGGAGCTTATCAATTATTTGAGAGAAAAGAGTCAATAAAAAGCCTTCTTCAGTATAAACAGAATCCTGCTGAATGTGGTGGGACTCTGGGGAGTGACTTGTTCACACGAGATGAAACTCTTCTCCTTGTTGATGAGTAGGAATGTTTGAAGACCTCTTTGAGATACTGATCCAGGAGCTGTTGTTTTGTCCTTGCTCTCCTCAGTCCTGCCTGGAGAGCCTGGGAATGGTCACAGCCCTGCTCTGTAGGGTCAGGGCATTTCCAGGACCTGGTTTCTTTTCCTTGTCACCAATTTCCTGCTCACCTGAGGCTCTTCATCCCAGAGTCACATCAGAGAAGGAAGGCAAGGAGAAAGGAGTCTCCAGATTTAGGAAAAATCTATTCACAAAATCAAATTCCTATGACTCTGCTGATGGTGCTGTCCCCCTTGACAGTTCTTAGGAACTCTGGATTTTGCTCCTAAGCATGTCTGGAGTATTGTGTTCAGTCCTGGGCTCTCTATGACCAGGGAGATGTGGAGCCACTGGAGGGAGTGCAATGAGGGGTCACAAAGATGATGAAAGGACTGGAGCATCTCTCCTGTGAGGGAAGCTGAGAGCTCAGATTGTTCTGTGCAGAAAAAGGAGGCTCAGAGGGGATCTCATCATTGAGGGCACTGGGAAAGGGGCTGAGCCTGGAGAAAAGGAGGCTCAGGGGGACCTTGTGGCTCTGCACAAGTCCCTGCCAGGAGGGGACAGCCGGGGGGGTCGGGCTCTGCTCCCAGGGAACAGGGACAGGAGGAGAGGGAACGGCCTCAGGCTGGGCCAGGGGAGGCTCAGGGTGGACAGCAGCAGGAATTTCTCCATGGAAAGGGCGCTCAGGCCTTGGAAGTGCCCAGGGAGGTTTGGAGTGCCCATCCCTGGAGTGTCCCAGGAAGGGCTGGAGGTGGCACTGAGTGCTCTGGGCTGGGGACAAGGTGGGGATCAGGCACAGCTTGGACTAGATGGGCTGGGAGGGATTTTCCAACCAGAATGATTCTATTCCATTCTGCTTTGTGCCAATAACTGGAGGGAGGTTGTGAAGAAGTCAGAGCCAGGCTCTTTGCTGTGGTGCCCAGTGGCAGGAAAAGAAGGAATGGACTCCCAATAAACCACAAAAGGCTCTGTTTGAACATTGTAAAGCACAAGAGCAAGTTGCCAAAAGAGTCTGAAGTCTCTGCATCCTTGGAGATACTGAACAGCTGCCTGGACATGGTCTTGGACACCTGGGTCTGGGTGGTCTTGCCTGAACAAACAATGTCCAGATATCCCTGGCCACCTCTGCAGCGTGTGATGAAGTGACTGATGTGTTTTTTACACACCCCTGCTTCCTCCTGGCAGTGCTGCCTGGCACATTTACTGACATGTTGTGTTGCAAAGGTGACCAGAGGAGCAGATCCTGTGCAGAAATCCTTGTCAGGACACGCATGAACCATGCAGTATCCCTGTACAGAAATCCTCGTGAGGACACACACACACACACAAACACACACACAAACCAGGACACAGTTGCTGTCTGTTCACAGGTGCCCCACACCTACGCTCTCCCTGTGTTGCTAAGGCTGGTGCAGCTCAATGTTTGTTAGCAACCATGAGAAATTTTCCCAAAAAAGGTCCTTTAATAGAAGAACTAGAGGAAGTGAAGGCTACTTATCTCTGCTGTCTGCTAGAAAAGTACAAAGCTGCCATTAACAAGTGGCCAGCTCCAGGGCTTGGGTTTCTTGGGCCTTTCCCATTTGCTTTTGCACTCTGGACTCTGGTATTTTAATGATATCTGTGTCATTAAAATTGCAACATCCTGAGGTGTGAATATTCAACACATCAGTGTTCTGACAGTCACTTTTGCCAGATCCAAAGTGTGTTCAGTAAATAGCCTGTGTCAGAAGAACCATTATCAGAAGCAGCTACAAATGTGATACTGAGAATGTGGGACTTAATGAGGTGTTCTGGGTTTTTTCCCTGTGTATTTGGTTGCAAAATTGAGGTAGTTCCTTACTGTCTGTGCTTCCAGCCTGATTTCCACACTGTGCAGCTTGACCTCCTGCCCATCCACTGCCCCCTTTCCCTCTCAAGAAAAAGCTTTTGGCCAATTTTCAGCCAAATCCATCAAATTGCAGAGAGCACGAGTTCTTACAAATTTTATGCAAGCTGATGCCTGGATAGCAGAGCAAGTCCAACATTAATCCCCCAGTGAGAGTGAAATAGGCCAAATTTAGAAATCAGCCACTGTTTGCAGCTTCCAGCCAGCCAATAAACAAGTTCAGAGTGGTGACCCAGCTCTTGCTTCTGCTCCCTCTCGCTCTGCCAAGCACAAGGGAGATGTGGGAGGGAGATCCTGGCTTTTGGGAGGGGGAGAGGCCACTGCACTGGGAATTAAAGTTCAGGGATGGAGGGCACAGAGCTGTAGGGAGCCAGGCTTCGTTCCTTGTGGTGTGTGTGGAATAACTTGTTTTGATAAGTGGTTCAGAGGCCTGACAAAAATCAATAATAGTAACAGTGCTCCCTAGCAACCCTACAAAAACAAAGCAGTGTGTGCAGCCTGTTTTCTTGAGCAACAGGATCTGCTTCAGTACAGCACCAGGCTTCAGTCTGAGCCTTTCCAAGGGTCCCCAGCAAGCAGAGAGCAGGGGAAGGACTCTGGACTTGAGTCATGGTGCCCAATCCTGCATTCCTTGCATCAAAGAAGTTCATGGAAGAATTGGGTGTGTAGGGATTTCTGACTTCAGGTTTGTGTAGTGCAAGTTAAGAGTTGAGCAGGAATAGCAGTCGTGTGTGTGAACATGAGACAATCCTAAAGCTCCTCAGCTTCCTTGCCTGCCATGAGCTTCATCTGTGGAGTACAAAGGATGCAGGAATTTAATCTCCTATGAAACTATTTCTTATATAATAATTACCGTGAGGGTGCCCAGGAGATGCTCTGGTCAGGATCCAGCACAGGTTGCTTATCTGAGCACAGGGCTCTCGAAAATCAGCCTGAAACCTTCTCAAGGCAGATTTATCATTTTCGGGAAGTTTAATGAGGCTGAGCAGCAGGGTTTGCTGATGGGCCACGACTGGTGCAGGGGAAGAAGGGTCAGAACCCTCTCTTCAGGGTTGAGTTTGTGCTGGGGTGGGAGCAGCAGCCCTTTGTGTACCCAGCAGGGCTGAGATGCTCTGACATTTCCACTGTAAACAGCCCTCACCCTTTCTGCGTCCTGGCATTTGTGTCTGTCCCACGTAGGGCTGAGGTTAATGCCAGCTTGTTTCTGGACAGGTGACAAGCAGCACAGAAGTGTCATTGTCCTCCTTTCGTCCTCCCGAGCTCGGGTCACTGCTGGCTGACTGCAGAGACACCTCCTGCCCTTTTCCAAGGAACAGGCTGATTGCTTTGAGCTCCTTTCTGGAAAATGAACACAGCAAAAATCCCTCCTGCAGGGAGGACAGGCCCCAGCACACACACAAGAGCTGAGCCTGGATCCATCCCTCAAAGGTTCACATGGAATTTGGGAGCATGAGGAGAAACGGAGCTTTTGGGGGGGAGCACTGAGGCTGCAGAACAGGAACTTTCCCTGTGCTGCCATGGCAAAGGTGACAAACACATGTGCGTGCTGACTCCCCTTTCCAGAGCCTTGGTATCAGGGTTAAAATATTCTAAATCTGGGTTAACTGGGATTAACTGGGTTTGATGGGTGGCAAAGCATTTGTATTTCTATTATTCACCTGTGGCTGGACCTTGTGGACCCTCAATTTCTACATCTGTCCCAGACTGCAGCCCTGGCTCAGTGCCTGGGGAAGTCTGCAGGACCACAGGGTAACCCAAAATTTGCTTCCACCTCCTCTCTGCTCCATCCTGTCCCCACCACGTTGAATGTTGGAGAAGGGGAAGTTTCCCAGGTCTGACACACTGACTGTACATGCTGCCTGGAAAGGGAGTGTGTTAATATTTACTCACTTCTGTAATGACCTCTGGGACCCCTGAACAGATCTGGGCAAAGCATATGAGGCTTCTTTTTTGGCTGAGCTTTATCCAGATTCAAAGGGAGCCAGCAGAGCGGAGCAGAATTGAGCAACACACAGAACAGACCTTGAAAAAAGATTTCAGATGTGCTGAGTGGCTGCTCCAATGGGCCACCAAGGAGGAATAAACCCTGCAAATCCCAGCAGGGCCTGGCAGTGCCATATAAAGCTGCAGTGTCACCATGTGCCTATGTGCCACTGTCACCCTGCAGTGGGACCACAGCCTGAGCAGCTCTGTAACCTCCTCCAGCAGACAAATTCCCAAGGGGAGGCATCCCCAGGACACTCTCCAAAACAGGCAGTGGGAACAGAAAGTTCAGCGCCAGCCCCGGAGCTCCTGCGAGCCCTGCAGTGTCCTTGAGTGCCCTCCTGCAGCTTAATCCAAACATTCTCTTCTTTCTCTCCACCTCATCAGGCTCCTCAGCTCTGCTCCAGCCCCATTTCCTTTTGAGATCCCTCTTTCCTGAGAGGGCTTTGGAACCGAGGCCACGAATCCCTCTCCACGTCGAGGTTCTCTCTGCCTCGGCTGCTTTGTCATGCAAAGCATTTGGGACAGTGTGGTTGTAAGATGTGATTAAAAATAGTGTTTGAACTCTCTTGGCATACAGGACTATTAATCCCCGCTGAAGCTCGGGGAGGAGGGAGGGTGGATTTGAAGGTGAGGATATATTATTCCAGTTCAAAAGTACATGAAGCAAATTTGCATTTTAAAGTTTGGGGTTTTTTTGCCTTTCTGGAGTAACAAAGTGCTGTTTTTTTCCAGCCTGCAGTATTTATATATTTCCATGGTTAAAATGCAGAGAATTTGGCTGTAGGGGTAAAGATTTCCAGGTCTGTCTCCTCAGTGATCCTTGCATAGGTCATCATAGACTGAGACAGAAACTTGGAGTCTGAGAGCTGATTTTATCAAGAATTGGTGCAGTTGCAGATATTGGAGAGTGCTGCTTAATGCAGAGTTTAAAATGGACAAACAGGAACCTCTGTGTTCATTCAGGAGTTCCACGTCTTCTGGTTTGGGAGTACAGAATGTGTGTAAAAGTGCAGTGCAAATGAAAAGCTGTCACTTGAAGCAATATCCCTCTAAAACGTCCCCAAACCTAGAAACAGTCAACCTCACAGAGCTTTTCCGTGAAGGCAGGGAAGTGCCAAGCTTCCTTTTGATCCTCCTTTGCTCTCTGCATTAAAATTAAGCCAGGTTGTGATTTCATCTGCGCCACTGGAAATCACAAGAGCTCTTAATTCTGGGTACTTAGAAAGTTTTCAAATAGTGAGTTGACAGTTCTAGAAATTAATATGATTAACTTCAGCACAGTTACTCTGCACTGACACACAGACAAGTGACAAAGGTTTGGCCCTTAGCAAGGAAACATTTTCTGCCTTTGTAGCACATATGGAGAGGAGAAAATCTCAGAGATTCTTTTCCCAGCTTTGCTCTTCAGTGCACCCACCCCAGTCTAGTTGCACCTGAAGTGGGATCAATGCAGATAAATGGTGTTATGGCAGGAAGATGAGTGAGAACAAGAAGGTGACATTTTTCTCTTTTATTGCACCTAAAGCATCTGATCCACAGCTGCCATCTGGGGATGTGAGCTCTGAGGAGCTCCAGTGTCACTGCCTTGGGCTGTGCAGAGCCTGGGCATTGCAGACCTGGAGAATTCCCCTCCTTCCCCACCAAGAAAGCTGCTCGGGACAGATGCCAAAAAAACCCTACAGTGTGTGGAGAGCTGACCTTGGGCTCCTTGGCTGAGTGCCACAGGCCAAGACACCATCATCCTGCAAAATAAACACCTCCTCGTCCTCAGCACAGCAACATCTGTGGGGGACAGAGGCCAGCCTAAGTGCTGATGCTGCCAAATTGTCACCCCATTACTGAGCTGGGGGAACCTCAGCCCTCACCCAGCCCTGGCCGAGGTGTCCCAGCCTGGATAAGGAGATGCAAACTCTTGGATTTCCCCCTCTGAGCAGGCAGGGCTGTCGCAGAGTGCAGACTTCAGGTGTCCTCACTGGGGCTGAAGATGCTACAGTGTGACTTTTTTACTTTTTTTTTTCCCCCCCCCGCCTCAGACTCTATTGCCTTTGCTGGAAGGCTGAATATTGACTTTTCAGCTTGTCCCCTGGCAGCCTGGATTCCATTCTAATGGAGTTTACAGTGCTTCCCTCTGAGATGGGATGTCAGTGGGTGGCTGCTCACTTGTGTGAATGGGGCAGGTAATGATCTCCCTCAGCAGCTCAGAAAACAGCCTGAAAACGCTGGGACTGAGCCTCTGGCACTGGGTCCTGTTGGTTTGGAATGAGGAAACCCCTGTGAGAGAACCCCAGGATGGGCCAGGTTGGAAGGGACCATTGTGTCCCCAGCAGGGCCATCCCAGAGTACAGGGCACAGTCATGAAATCAGTGCAGGGGTTTATGAAGGGCAGAGAGAGTTTGTATTTTGGGGTGTGCACCCCATTAGTGCTCATAGGAATCTCCAGCTGCTGTGTCTGAGTGCCTGGATGGACAAAGCTGCTGGCCAGACACAGCTTTGAGGGTTTTTTTCTGCTGTTTTGGGACTCTTGGGTTTGTTCTCCTTGGTTGTTTCCATGCAAAGCTGAAACTGTGCTCCTGGCCAGGAAATGGAGCTCCACTGGCCCCAGCCTGGGCTGTGACTCCTGCCTGGGGATTTGTTTATTATCAGAGCTAGGCTCTGTTATTCCCAGGAATAAAATAATCATGGAATGGTTTGGGATGGAGGGGACCTTAAAGATCATCTCGTTCCCCCTGCCTTGGGCAGAGACACCTTCCACTGTCCCAGGCTGCTCCAAGCCCTGTCCAGCCTGGCCTTGGACATTTCCAGGGATCCAGGGGCAGCCACAGCTGTGCCAGGGCCTCTCCACCCTCACAGGAAAGAATTTCTCCCCTAAATGTCAGTGGTGAATGTTTTGGGCACTCACAGGAACTATTGATAGGCTGTGGGTGATACAGATAAATGAGAGCCATCACTTAAATACAGAGTGAGCAAATGCATCAACAGTGTCTGATTTGCCCAAACCAAGGGAGCATCACCTTTGAGAGAGACCATTTTATAGGATGTCTGAACACTACAAACTTCCCATCCTGGCTGGTTTGGCTGGGTGGGATCCAACCAGAGGACAGAATCTGGCTGCAAATCCCAACAGCCCCCTGCACACCCCAAAGTGCAGTCCCAAATCTTGCTGGAATCAGGCTGGTTGTTACTCTCTGCTGCTGCTGCTGCTGTTGACAGCAGGAATGTATGAAGCAGAGAGCAGCCTACAGTTGGATTTGTATTTTTTTTTCCCAAGGAATTGGGTTCTTAGGGCTGGCAAGCTGCACACAGAGTCCTTCAGATGTGCCAACATGTGTCAGGGCAGTCACGCAGGCAGAGCTGTTTGCTGCCATGGTCCTCTGCTTCCAGGGTACAAAGGATCAGCTTTGGGGGGGATTTTTTTAAAAGGGGGTTACCCCAGGGATGAATCTGGCCCAGGGAGGAGCCTGTAAAGCGACAAGGAACAACACAGAGGGGGGAAATGAGAGCAATTAAAAAAATGAACCTGCTTGACCCTAATTTTGCAAATCTCTAGCTGTCAAAGAACGTACCTCGACTAATTATGTTTGGATGTGAAATTATAGAATCATTAGAGCTGTGATTGCACAGGTCCCCCAGCTCTTGCCTGCCGTGGTGTCTGGGTGTTTGTGCTTTCTAAGTGTGATCTCTCATTTTAGATTTGCTTTCTCGTTTTAGCTTAGTCCAGTTTTCCAGAAATAGGCCTCCCAAAAGAAATAACCGTATCCCACGTATGAAATGTGCAATTCTCAGCTGTCCTCCCACCTCCTTCCTTTCTCCCTCTCTCCTTTTGGCCTTTGGAGACCAGAGTCACTGCTGTTGTTGGGCACTTAAAGCTTCAAAGCTGAGAACTGCACTGAACTTTGCCAAGAGCTGCTGAAGCAAGAGCAGCACTTTGGCTTTGAACCTGGTGGTGTGGAAGTGCAGTCACTTCCCAGTCAGATGCTCTCAGGGCAAGAGCAGGGCAGCTGAATTGCAAATATTAATCTAATATGAATGTTGGGTGGCTGAGAAACTGAGTTGAGGTAGCAAATTAAGTGTAGCCTCTCTGATGTAAAATGTGTCTTTGGGTCCAGGATAAGGTCTGAGGTATTTTTTAAGATTTCTGGTTGTTTCTGGTAAAAAAACTTTTCAGTTTTTCCAGTTTATCCAGCTCAAAATATACCCCCTGTTGTGTTATTTTTGTTCTGTAACCCAGCTCCTGGCAATGTCCACCCTCCTTTTCACCAGGCTGCTGAGATGCTCTGCTCAATACCAGAATAATTCAGGAATCCAAACCTTTATCAGGGACCGTGTTCTGCGAAATCAATATGAGCTGCCATCCTCACACAACCCTGCAAACAGCCCTTGCCTGCAGCTCTGATCACCAGGAGCAGCTCTGCAGGAGCAAATTAATGGGCACAGCCTTGCTCTTGTCACTCTGAGCCTCCACGTCCCCATTCCAGAGAGGACAGTGGAGCAAGGCAAAGCCTCAGGCCACAGGATCTGTGAGCCCTGTCCTTGTCAGCAACTTCCCAATAACCAACCAACTTTCTGCATCTGCAACGGAACAGTTGGGGGAAAAAAGCAAACAAAACAAGCCTCTGCTGCAAAATGCCACTCCCAAAATAGATTTCGGAGAGATTATTACATGAAGCAGAGAAGGAGGGGAAGGATGATTCAGAAAATAGCTTGAAAGAGTCTTTTAAGCAGCTTGGGATGGTGTGGTAAATAATGCAGGAAGGAAGGGAAACTGCAGACTCTAAATGGATGTGCTGGAAGGTCTCATCAGCACCTGAAATGTCTTTGGAAAGCTTCCAGCAGCAAGGAAACACATCACAGGCATAACCAGTCATTCTAACAGCCCCCTTGGCCTCCCTGCATCCTTGAGGAAATGGGAGTTTCTGAGAATTTCAGGGGACTTGAGGCTGAGCCTGGGCTGGAGGGACACCCTGAGCTCAGCCCTGTGAACCCAGCGCTGCTCAGCAAGTGCCAAGGCTCAGGTGTGTGTGTGCAATTCCTGCTGCAGGGACAGAGAGGGGACAGGCAGGCTCTGCTCATTCAGGACTCTGAGGTGAGGAGAAGCTCAATCCCATCACAGAGGAGGATCCTCTGTAGCTCCCCTGCACTCTTGGTCTCCATGGCATTCCCAGGAATTCCCTCTGTGGGTTGGCTCCTGGTCTGACCCCCATGACAGGAACTGGTGCCAAAAATTTCTCCTCTGGCACCAGATATTGCCAGGAGCTCTCCAGAATTTTGCCTTCCTGGCCTCCCCTGCTCATGTCCATGTCCCAAAATGATGTGATGTGGCAGCACTAAATGAGTTCTGTGAGCTGATGGAGAGCAGGTATCCTGTACTGTCACCCCCTCCTAGATTTTGCTGTTTCTGCCTCCTCTGTTGGATGTTTTAGACTGGTTTTTTGCTCTTTTTTAAAAAAATAAATATGGTGATTAATTAAGAAAAAAGAAATTAAGAAAAAAGAAAAACCCTGAGCTTTACTCAGTGAGGAGATGAAGACTTAGAGGGTGTTGTGTGATAAGGACACAGCCGAGTAGGAACAGGGCCCTGTGCCCCTGACCCCTTATCACCCAGCACAGACGCTGTGACATGAAATCAGCCCTTCACTTGCATGACAAAACCACCAAAAAGCAGCTCAAACTTTCCTCCCAAGGCCACTTTGTCCTTGCTTTGACCCCCTTCCAGAATGTGGCTTTCATGCAGTGCCCGCACGGGCCTGGGGACCTGCTGTGCTCCTTCCCAGAAGGAATTTGTGCTCGTTACAGAAAACGGGCAGCAGATTATTCTATGGACGTATATCCTGCATCCTGACAAGTGTTTATGGAAGCAGGCTGCGTGCTCCATCATCGTGCCAAGCAGACACTTGCAAATGTATCCTCACTGAGACATTAATGTGTGTCAGTGTGTGCGTGGAGCAGCAGCAGCAGCGTTTGCATCCTTAATTCGGGCACGTGGCCTTGGTTAATTAGACAGTCGGTTAATGCTTTATGTCTGTGGGTCTGCATGGGCAATCATTTGCCCAGAACCTCATTAATTTTACTGGCTGCCCCTCCTGTTGGAGTTCACAAATCAAGCTGAGCATGCACACAAATCCCTTTGAGTAGGGTTTCTGTAATAAAGCGAATTCAGAGGGAACTCTCAAAGAATACTGAGAACAGCGAAGCTGCGAGGGCCAGGCTGGTGATTTTGCAAGTGGCTTTGTGCTCTCAAATGAAAGAATTCCCCTTTGCAGCCAGGGGCAAGCAGGACTCTCCTGACTTTTAGTAATTTGCTGTGTGTGCCCACACCCATATTCAAAGGTGTGGTCATTGTCCCTGTGAGTTTTTGCTCGTGCTTGGTGTGGATGCCTCCTCTGAGGCCTCTGCCTGCAGGATGCAGCATCTGCCAATTGTCACAACCCAGGGAACTGCCCAAGTTCACAGAGTTACCCTTGTAAATGTGGGTTCTTTCTGTGTGTGCAAGGGCAGGTTGCTGCCACAGGCTTGTTCCCAGCCCAGGGGAAAGGAAAGCAGCCAAGGGACCCTGCTGAGAGTGAAATTAGAGAAATAACATTATCACTCACTGTTCTAGACTGGGGTCAAGGGCAGTAATGAGGCCCCTGGGACTGGTGGTGGCTGAGGATGTTAGCAAGGGTCCTATTTTCCTTCTTAGTGACCTGTGCAGCAGAGGGGTGGGGGATTCTTGTGTTCTCTTCTCCCAACTCCAAGGCAATGAGCATCACTGAGACACAGCCTAGCACTGACCCCAGGGTGGAATCCTCAATCCCACAGGGTGGATCCCTCAATCTCACAGGGTGGATCCCTCAATCCCACAGGGTGGAATCCTCAATCGCACAGGGTGGAATCCTCAATCTCACAGGATGGGATCCTCAATCCTACAGGATGGAATCATCAATCCCACAACCTGCAGTGCAGAGGATTTCACTCAGGATCCTCTGGCCGTGGTTCTGTGGTTATTGCTGTGCCAAACAGCCTCTTGTATGGACAGAAAGGTGCAAATGCCTCAGGAGGAGCAGCCTCTCTACCCCTCCTCACTTGTCCAGGCTGCTCTGCTGCATCACCCAGGGCTCCTGGTGGAGGCACAGCAGAGTTGTGACTGTGCTTTTGCCATCTGCACTGCAGTGCCCATTACGGATGCAGTGCTGAGCAGCTCATTTCACAACTGACTGGAGAGAAGGGGAGCAGCCCCTGTGTGAGGGTGAGGTTGTTCCTCCCAGCACTCACAACTGGGTTTGGGGGTTTGGGAAGGTACAAGCTTCAAAAGGGGAAAAGCTGCTCACCTAAATGTGCTCTGCAAAAATGAAAGCAGGGGTTTGCTGTTTTGTAAAGGGCTGACCTACAGCACAGATAAAAAAAATTAAAACTGGGTTAGAGCTGCAGCAAATGAAAGCCTGGGTGCATGTTTCAGCCACATTACTGAGCTGAACTGTTTTTCTGGACTAACCCCGTGCTAGAGGAGTTTTATTTCAGTACTGCAAATAGTCAAGAATATATGTGGAAATGTGGTAATTACATGGCTCTGTTCCACCTGTATCTCCAAACTGGACCGTGTTATTACTGTGCTAAGGGATAACTGATGGAGCAAGGGAGAAGTGAAACTCAGGTCTTAAAACAGAGAGAGGCTATTTTGCCTTTTTTTTTTTTTTTTATTTTCCCAGCTCTGCTTGCATAAATCTAGACTTAGTTCAGATGTTACAGGAGTTCCAATTGCTTTGGAAAAAAAAAATCAGTTGTAGTTGTGAAATAAATATCTCTGTGCCCTGGCTGGGAGGGCTGGGGTGAGGCAGACAGGCCGATGTGTCTTTAGCTGCCCTGAAACAGCTCCACAAGTAATGTTTAATCAAAGCAAGCTGACATTTGTCTATTGAATTGTTATCAGAATTGCTTAGTCATTCATGTGCCATTGTGTTTCAGAATGGAGAGCAGGGGATTTATTCAGCTTGACATGAGCTGCTCCCAGCCATTAGCATTTCCCCCAACATCCAGCCCAGATCTTCACTTCAACGAGAGCCACCTTGGGGCCAGGGGACTGCTGACCCCTCTGCCATGGCTTCTGATTTGAGCCTTCCTGGGAGAGATTTTCTTATTTATTCCCCCTTGGCAGGCCAGTTCTCCAGGCTTTTGGGAGCAGCTTAGGGGTCTGCCTGCTCTTGGTTCTGTGCCACCATAAGGAACATGAGAGATCTTCAGCAAAGATAGGTCCAGCTGTGCTGTAAATGAGGTTGGAGGGTCAGGAGATTGCTGTGGGATTGCTGACATTTGGGGACAGTTTAGATCAGAATCTTTGCCCCCTCTTTTGTTGGGTCCCAAGAAACAGCCACGCTGAGTGTTCAGCTGTGTGTGGGAGGAAGAGCAGAGGTGTTATTTAGAGTGGAGGCAGGGGGCTGAGTGAGGAGAGAAGGGATGTTTGGTTTGTGTGTGCGAGGGAGAGACAGACAGACAGACAGACAGACAGACAGGGTGAAAGTGTTGCTGAAAGCAGCAGTGAAATCCAGGCAAGGTGTAGCCATAGAAACACCCTGTGCTCTGCAGTAATGGCTCCCAGCAGCACAGCCCATTCCTTCAATCTGTGGGAACCAGAATATTTTGGGGATATTTTAGGTCTGTGCTTGTGTGCATTTGCCCAGGGCGTGCACAGGCACAACTTCCACGTGCCTGTGGTAAATACACGAGTGGCCACGAGCACAGAAATCCCTCCCTGCTGCCATGGTGCTGCTTAAAGGAAGGCTGGAGTGGAGCCCTGGGCTTTTCCTAAGGGGCAGCAGAGCAAAGGATGTGCAGGTGGAGCAGGTAGAGAGGGGAGGTCACATCTCACCATTACCCAAAAATGCCTGTTCCCCTCTGGGAGCAGAACAGTGCTGTGGAAAGAGCCTCCTGTGCAGGCAGAGGGTGGGCACAGGGTGGGCACAGGGTGTTCTCCATGGGCCTGGGTTTAGGCTTGATTTCAGCTGATCTCAGGCCCTGCTGTTGGGTCATGTGTTCTCCCCAGTGCCAAAATCAGCTCTGGAGAGATCTGCCAGATTAGGAATCTGATCCTTCTGAAAACTAACCCAGCAGAAAGGGAAAAGACAAGCAGACAGTTTCCAGCTGGATCAGTTCCCTGGCTTGGCTGATGCTCATGCCAACAGAAGGACAAAAGGTAGGGACAGGAGCAGGGAGAAAGTGAAAATACCCATTTCCTTGGCAGTTTGAGCTCAAATCAGTTTACTTACAAAACCACTGCTCCCTGAATCTCTCCTGTCTGCACCAAAAAAAACCCCAGGAGCTGGGATGAGGAGCACAGGCAGCTGGTGAAATACTGCTGTGCTTGCTGGGTGCTCAGGGAATATTGGAAGGGAATGCTGGGCAGTAACACTGCAATCCCTCACCTCTGATTTTAGGCACAGACTGCACGAAGCTTATTAGTTAAGAGGTCAATGTCCATGAATCTCCTCAGGCCTGCATTCCCAGCGGGTCTGGAAAGGAGTCAGGGTAGTGGAGAGTGTCTGTAAATTGGGCTGAAACAATGTTTGGCTTAATCTGGACAAGAGGGAAAGGGAAATGACAGCACCTCTCACCCAGCACACCACATGCTTTGGGTTGCATCTTTTGTATGGAAATGGAAAGCTGAAAATCTGGGGTCTTCCTGAGCCTGTACCTGTGGGGAAAAGAATTCTACTGGGGTTTGATCTTTTTAATACAGCTCCTGCTTAGAACTGAGAACATTGCCACGTCTGCTCTGCTGCATAGTGAATGTGCCAAACTGGTGAGTGTCAGTGCAAATCAAACCAATGCGATACGTAGGTGTCACACAGACATGGGAGTGTCACAGAGACATGGGTGTCACACAGCCATGGGTGCCACAGTCACAGGTGCCACATAGACACGGGTGTCACACAGATGTAGGTGTGTCACACAACCATGGGTGTCACACAGTCATGCGTGTCACAGCCACAGGTGTCACCTAGACATGGTAGTGTCACATAGACACAGGTGTCACACAGACATGGGAGTGTCACAGAGACATGGGTGTCACACAGATGTAGGTGTGTCACACAACCACGGGTGTCACACACACATGGGTGTCACACAGCCATGGGTGCCACAGTCACAGGTGCCACATAGACATGGGTGTCACACAGATGTGGGTGTCACACAGATATGGGTGTGTCACACAGACATGGGAGTGTCACACAACCACAGGTGTCACACACACACACAGAGGTGTCACACAGGCACAAGTGTGTCACGAGTTGATGTGCAGGTCCAGCTGAGCTCAGGGGCAGCCAGGAGCAGTGTGGGCTGAGGGAATCACTGCACAGACATCCCTGCCTCGTGCCTTGCACCCCGAAACCAGGGCTCCAGGTCAGGCTGAGGCTCTTGTGGCTCTGCTGGGTTTCGGCTCCTTTCGCTCACCCTCTGTGTTTTCTGTTCCTCCCCTCCCTGCCCACTGCAGCCCAAACCCAAAACAATAACTAGAGGAAACCTCTGGCTGCATAGTTCTCATTCCTGAGCCGGGTTGCATATGGCTTTGCTTTGGGTGGAGACGAGCTTGTGCTCAAACTTGGTTTTGCTGCTATTGTTTCCAACCTGAGCGAAGCACGACTGTCCCACTCCCTGACCCTGCTGCATCCACCCTCCCACAGCAGCAGAAGAGGTGAAACCCTCCCAGCCCTGAAATCTGGGAGCCTGTGAGATGGGAGTGTGGGCTGCCTTCAGCCCCAGAGGTGTCAAGCACAGGCAGGGGTGGACAGGAAACACCAAAACCTCTGTGCCTCTGCTCTGAGATGCTTTTCCAGCCCGGAGCAATACCTGGGCACTTATCCCTGTTGTGAGAAGATATTGCTGTGTGCGAGCATTAAAACCATGCCATGTCAAAGCCTTTTTGCATTTGTGCTCAGGATGCCCCATGGGTGATCCTGCTTGGGTTAATGGTTCATGTGAGAAAATAATGGACGTGACCTGGCAGCTCCAGCTTGGGCAAAGCTTCTGTCGGGGAGCGGGGATAATCAGAGATGGGATCTCCTGATTTCAGCCTCTTGGATTTAATGGTAGGTTTTATTTTGCACGGCCTTGCTTTGGAGTAATTTGTGTCTTTGTGCTGCTGTGAAATCAGATTTGCTTTTTTGTGGCGCCGCGAGCTCGGGAGACGTTTTCTGAGGGAAAGTGCAGAGACAGGACCTCAATTTTTTTCCGAGTGACCATACAGCAAATGTGCTGCTTTGAAATGTCACTGGTTCCCCTACCAGGAAAAAAAAAAAAAAGAAACAAAACCAGAGTGGATGGAGAAAACAAAAACCAACCAAAAAAACCCCAACACATGGAACTTCAAAGTCTGGTATTCTCTTACAAAAAAAGGACAGTGCCCCCAGAAGTTGATGTAAGGGATAATAAAGCTGTGTTTGAAACAGTCAGGCAAGAAGCTCTGATGATTTAGGGGGTGACAGGAAATCCTTTTTCCTTCTGCTGGGAAGAAACATGGAGTGTGGAGCAGATGACTTTGCTGTGTGCACCTCTCTCTAATTGGGATGTTGCAGGAACACCTCTTTCTGCCAGAGGGATTTATTCAGGAATTATCCCCCTCATTGTGTGCTCCCTGATCACAACAATGGGCAGAGAGCAGAGGAGAACATCCTGCTCCACCAGCTGGGCCTCACAGGAGGTTTGGTGTGGAAAATGGGGGGTTCTGACCCACGAACCCCTTCTTTTGGTCCCAGTGTGAGCCAGCTCCAGCCTTCAGCTCCTCGTGGAGAGGAAGGTTGGTGCATTCCCCTCCTAAACTGTGAGGATTTATGGCACTTTGAGGTAAACTGTCATCTAATTTAGGTTTATCTTTGGGTGCTGGCTGTAAAGTGCTCATCAGACACAGCTCCAGGGGTAGGATAGATGGGGCAGCTTTACCCTGCTCGTTCCCCATCTGCCTGCATGGGCCTGGCTGGGATTCTGGCTGTACAGCCTGTGGCAAATATCATAACTGCCACTATCCTGGAGCTGCAGCTACAGCTGAGATTCCCTCTATATTTTTTCAGTGCTTTCACACCAGAATGGGAACTGCAGTCGATTTTCTCTTGCTTTGTTTGTCGTATCTATTTCAACCCTAAGCTAAGACCACAAATTACTGCTTTATGCACCGTGCCTCTGCAGCAGTGTGACAATATCCAGGCCTCGTGCAGTTTGGGACTTCTGGAATCCCAGGAAAAGCTGTCCCTGCACACTTCAGCAGCTCACCACTCTTGGGGCAGGGGAGGGTTGCAATGGGTGAGATTTGGGTGAGTCTGGAGAGGAGCCCAAGCTCGGTGCAGCTCAAGGATGCTTGGCTTGGCTTCCCAATTCCCCTGGAAAAGGGGGAGGAATCACATGGCCCTGTGGCTGGGTTGCTCCTCACAGACCTGCTGCTTGTTGTGGGTGGGCTTGCTCCCAGTCATGCCCTGCCCGAAGGCACAGGCAGCCACAGAAAGGGTTTGTTATCTTGTGAACCCTGCGGGTGCAGTCTGGGCAGGATCCTGTCACGTGTGGCCTTGTGGCAGCTCTTGGCCTGGGAGATGCTCTGGATGCTCTTTTGCACTGAAATAAGTAACGATCCTATTTTTCTCCCCCTCCAAACAAGCCCGTTAATCAATTAAAATCAGCGCGAGCATTCTCAAAATCGGTGGATGTATCCTTCCTTCATGTTTGCACCTCTTAGGGAAAAATGCACATGGGAAAGGCAGCTCTTTTTTACTCTCCCTGAAAGGGCCTGATCTGAGCTGTTTGTGTGTACAAAGGAGAGGCTTTCTGTGTACACAGCAAAGAGCAGCAAACGTTGCCAAAAATCCTGCATCTCCGAATTGAGATGTTCCCTCGCTTTTCCACTGAATTACCCGGAGCTCGTGGGGCTGGGAGGCTTGGGCTGGATGCTTGATGGGAACAGATGTTCTTCCAAAATTTCCAGCGTGTTTTGTTTTGGATCAAACCAGGAATAGCACAAGAGCAAGCTTTTGTAGTAGCTGGCACCTCCTGGCCCTGGCCCCAGCCACAGTGCAGACAAGAGGCTGATGCTGCAGTGAAACGCAGAGAAGAGAGAGCTGGAATTTTCTGCACCCTGAAAAAAAAAAAGGGCTTTAAACCACGTTCCAGAGTTTGTACTGGTTCTGACAGGAATTCTCCACCCTGGCTTTGGTCACTGGGTTGTTTTTTTTTAAGGAGAAACTGGTTATTCATGATGGATCTGGCTCACAGTGGCTGTGCTGCCTTGGACTGAGACCTTGCTGTGTATTTTGGGATTGGGCTCAGCATGGTGAGTGCATCCCTTTGTTCCAAATTATGTGTTCTGGGGAAATATCACTGCTGGTTTTGCTGCTTGAGCCCAGTTCTGAGTGCCCACAGTCCTTCCCTGTACCCAGACATGCAGCTCTTCTCCCTCCATCTCATTCCCAGCTGGTGCCAGGAGCACAAAGCTTTGGAGTGTTTCAGGTCAGTGGGAAACCAACAGCTCTGGTGGAGAGACACTGCTGGAAAATTCCCCTTTAGGAGGACAGAGGTCATTGAAAATGCTGCACAAGTAAAAAAACAAATGCAAACCACAGACCTTCTCTGGGGAAAGCTGCTGAGGGACACACCTGAGTGCTGGTATGAGAGGCAGCTCAACCCCCTGCACTTATTTCTGGTCTTTTCCTCTTCTTACTATGGGTGTTTCCACACATTTTCTGGGACACTCCCTGCACATGGTGCTTTCCTGGCATAAACTGAACCTGCAGTGAGCAGAGGAACCAGCACCTGGCACCACCCCTGCCTTTGATAGGTTCCATCAACATGTCAAGGTGCTCTGTCACTTGCTCTTTTGCTTCTTGGCCAGGGAAGAGCGCTGGGTTTTTTTCCCCTTTTAGCTCCATTTTCTAAGCTTAGTGAACCCACCACGTTCATTTGTGTTGGTCCAGTTACTCAGGGAGTTCTGTATCTTCAAATCTCCTGACTGATGAGCTCAGAAAGGCTGCCCCTCTGCACAGTCTTTTGGAAACGCTTGAAAGCAAAATACAATAATAATAATGATCACCATAATCCAGAAAATACAACAAACCATGATTTGGGTGTAAGGAAGCTCTAAAGCAGCATACCTGGGGTATCTCCACGTTTTAATCTCCTGGTTACAGCAAGATGAAGCCCAGGTTGTGCTGCCAGTTCCTTGGAAACTTGGGAATGTTCTCATTCCTTGTTCACTTTGGTTTCTACACTGCTGCAGTGTAGAAATTGGCTTTAGAGCTCAGCTCGAAGTTGCTTTATCAGTGTGAGCTGTAATGACTGTTGTATAAACATCCCCACATTTGGGCCTT
Source organism: Sterrhoptilus dennistouni (assembly GCA_013397095.1). Taxonomy (NCBI): domain Eukaryota; kingdom Metazoa; phylum Chordata; class Aves; order Passeriformes; family Zosteropidae; genus Sterrhoptilus; species Sterrhoptilus dennistouni. The sequence continues at coordinate 792,433 of VWZU01004420.1, read as the reverse complement.
TTCTCCACGAGATTTTGATGATTCCAGCCAACCTGCTTTACCTTTATGTTTGTCCTGCCCTCTGGGTTTTCCCTTAGAGCTGCTGGGATACCCTACTCAGGCCAGGATATGGTCCATGCCAGCCAAGTGTTTTTACCAGCCTACCAAAAAGACATCACTGCTGGTCGTTTTTTCCCTTGCCTTTTTTTTAAATTATTTTTTAATTTATTTTTTTTTGCAAATATATCTTATGTGGCTGAGCCAAATTCCTGCTGGCAGGTGCAGGGAGGTCCATCCAATTCTCTGAGCCCCAAAAGCCTCTTCCCTGTGCAGGGGGTTGAGCTGGCCATGCCTGAGCCTCCTGCTCCCGGAGTCCCTTGGCACAGGGACATGGGACAACCCTTCCTCTCCATCCGTGCCCATTCCAGCCCTGCTCCATCTGCTCTGGGACCACGAGCTGCTGGTCCTCACCAGAGGGGAGGTGGAGGCTGCTCATCCCAGCAGCTTTTCCCTCTTTTTGCTCCCCTTTGTTGGTGCCGGGAGCTCGGCACGGCTCAGCTCCCATTAGCGGGAGCTGGCACAAATTAAAAACAAATTTAGCCCCGGTGTCTTGTGAAATTCACAGCGAATTTCACCTCGGCTGATTATTTTTATGGCTTGTTGACAAAACGGGAACGTTTGTGTGTGTGTGTGTGTGTGTGCGGGGAGCCTCTCGCGGGTCCCTGGAAAATGCCAAATGAGTCACTTTGGGAAGGCTCAAACACATCCCTCCACACGTGTGGCGGGGACGGGGCACATTTATCTCCATAAATGAATTTTTTTTTTTTCCTTTTTTTTTTTCCCCCTCCTTTTTCTGGTTGTGTGTGTGTGCTGTGGCTGCTTTGTCGTGATAGCTGCATCTGCTGCTCCAGGCTCATCAGCGTGGCCCCCTGGCCCCCGTCCCCGAGTTGCCAGGCAGCAGCTGATGGCTCCAACGCCCATTGGGAGCCCATTACTCAACTCCTCATGTGTGTGGTGTGTGTGTCTCTATGTGTGTGTGTGTGTGGTGTGTTCGCTCGGGATTATTCGCCGCTCCGCTTGATGATATTTACGGCCGCAGCTGCTAAAAAAAAACGGTGTTTGCAAATTTATGCTGATTTGATTAGCTAGTTTAGTCATCATAGCTTCTAAGAGCAGGATCTGGCCATAAAATTGCTTTCTGCTCCGTGTGACTCGCTAATGGGGTGTCACATGAGAGCACGAGCCCGGGCGAGGAGCAAGGGCTTGCAGGAGACCATATGGTGCCTCAGAGTCCCCTCCACCACCTCCAGAATATGTTTTGCCCTCTGCAACAGCACCCTGGGCACGGGATTATCAGCTCTGTTGAGCCATGTGCATCCACCCTAATGATGTACCAGTGAGTTCGCAGGGGTTGGGATAAAACCAGCCCTGAGTGCACATTTTCTTACCCCGCGTCACCTTTTTGTCCCCTGGGCTGCTCAGGGGCTTCTCCGCCGCTCACAGAGGTGCTTGGAGCACGTGGATTTTTGCATCCTCGATTGGGAAATGCCATCCCCAGTCCTGCTCTGAGCCTCCACTTGAGGCCTGTGCCTGATGGATTTGGGCACGGCTCACCATCTGCCATTATCTGTGGGTGATGGAGCTTTCTCTGCGTCAGCCACGACAGAAATAAACTCACTCCACCTTAAAATTCAGCTCGCTGCCATTTAAAAGGAAGAAGAAAAAAAAAAAAGGCTAAAACCTTGTTTTCTTCCAGAGAGAGATTTCTAAATTACTACCACTACTATAGATATGTTTTAACCATCTGTGTAATTCTGAAGTCTCTCTGGATGGAGAGAAAGCATTCCTTTCATACAATAAGTGCTACCTAAGGTGAGCTCTTAATATTTTGGGGGTTATTTTTGCATTGGTAGCGTTCATTCCACCTTTTCTTAAAGTAGCTTTTGACTTGGGAGGCAAGGCTGTGGTGGATCTGGAGACACATCCTCCAGCTGAACTCTTTCCTTTTCCCAGTGCCTCCCATTTACTGCTTCCCAGCCACTGCTACCATTTCAAAGGATCCTTTCAGAGGCAGTTTCCTCACTTTCTTCACCATGACTCCTTTTTAGAGCTTTTCAGACAAGTGCACTCACACACTGCCATGCCTCGGGTTTTTTTCCCTTGGTTTCTTTGAGCTTGTCTTCTTCTTCCCCTGATCCCCCAGGCCTTTCAATCACTTTTTAATGTTCTTCTGGCCTTCTTCCTGCAAAGTTCTGTGAGCATTACCTTGCCTGTGGCCCTACCCAGACAGGCTTTGAGCAGGCTGTAAAGCAGTTGCTCATCTGGGATGTTGAAATCGGAGTCTCTCTGTCAAACATCCATAACACTGGACCTTCTGCTCCTCCCAGGCACAGTGGAAATGGAAGGGGACCAAGTTCAGCATCAGGTTATGTGGATCTTGGCTTCCCTGCCATCATTCCAAAGGGGGAAATGGGTCCTGTGTGATGGGGAAAGAGGGGAGGAGGTGGCTGGGTGGAGCTGCTCCCATTAGGGGAGCAGTGGGGAATGGTGGAGGTCAGGGAGGACAAGTTAAATTACAGGAGAGGTTGGCAGATGAAAGCAGAGCCAGCATTTCTAGAGGACGTGAGCTCATTAGCTGTTAATATTTGTGTTTAGGACTGTTGTGAAGAGAATCAGCTTGTCCAAACCGCTTACTCCAAGCTGCAAAGTTCCTCTCCTGGGACCTGTGCAGCAGTGCCTTAATCATTTCTAGCAAAACCCTGTTGGATTCCTTAATTTTGTTCTATTTCAACAAAACGTTTCGTTGTTTGCCTGCCATGAGGATTTAACACCTTCATCAGGGCTTTGTGTTTCCTGTCTTGAACCTCAAGCTGAAGGCAGAGGGCAGATTTTGGAGGAACGTGCCCAGATTTGTCCCAGGTTTTGATGGCTCTTATCCCTCCTGCACAGATTGTTTGCCCATATGAAGCAATTCCCCACCTTGCCCACATTAACATTTCCTGATGAGCCAGTGTGTTAATTTTGTGCTCCATGGCTCTCTGCTCACGGGCTCTCTGCTGGCAGAGCGGCTGCCTCCCCTTCTGTTAAAGCACCCCGTGCTACCCTGCCCTCAGCTCTCATCAGCCTCTGCAGGCTTTGGGAATCCATCCCCCCTTCCCTCTCTGAGGCAGCAGCACATTCTCCCCCACCAGATTTTATCCAAGAGGAGCCTTTTGTATCCCCATCTCTTTAATTAAATAGAACGCCCTGACTCGATCGAGACATAAAAGGCATGGCACAGAAGCTCCCTGGCAAACCATCAAGCAGCGTCCCCCATCTGAGCTGATAAACTCAAGGAGAAGCTGCTCTTTCAAGCCTCTGGAAGACTAAATACCAAGCCAAGATGTGATACTGCAAGGCCACGATAAGAAAGGGACTAAATCAAGAGCGCTGATTGCGACAGGAAGAATAAAGGGAGAGAGGGAGCCCCGTGTGCACCTTTTATATCAAAATCCTCGCAGGGAATCAGGTGGGAGCAACAGCTCTTCCCCATCCTGGCACGAGCACTGCTTCCCATCCCAGATCTGCTGTATTAGCAGGGATGGAAGGAGCCAGCAGGGGGAAATGCCAGGGAAAAGATGCACTCAATTAAAAATAGAGAGAAAGTCCCCAAAGCTCTGACACGGTTTTGTCAGACAGGACTTGCAACAGATGATTCCTGTGAGGGTTTCTGGCTCTTGGGAAACGCTTTGCGGTTTGTCATCGCCGGGGAACGGGCAGCAGGAAAGGCACAGAGAACAGAACAGGCCCAGGGGGAGAGGGTGTTAAAAGAGCCACAGCTGAAAAATCAACATAGAAATTACATTAGAAATGTTTGCTCTGGCTGTTTGCAACCCGGACATTGCGACAGCCGGAGGCAGGAAGTGAAACTGTCTCTCGACAGCCAATTCCAGTTCAAATCCTGTGTTCAGCTCCTCTTCCCCTCAAAATTAGGGGGACAGTGCAAGAACCCCCTCCCTCCCCTCAGACAAGGATGCTCTGAGCCTCCTGAGCTCTGCAACCAAGAGGACTACATGCTTCTTATAGAGAAAATGTGAACTGCTGGAGTTGCTTTCCCTCGATTCCCAGAGCTGGTGCTTTAAGAAACATCCCTCCCACCCACCTGCCCCTTTCCCTGCACCTAAAATGTCATGAGTATTCCAGTAAACCCACAGGGATGGGCAGAATCGCTGCAGAGCAGCAGCTCTGTGATACCATGGTGATGGTTGCTACTGAAAATCCTTCACTGGGTGGGAGCAGAGCCGTGCCCGAGCGAGCAGCCCGACTGCTGCCTGCTAAATTTAGATTTTTTTCCACCTCTGGTTCTTCCCCCTGCCCTGGTTTAGGAGAGCTCTCAGTAATAGCTGCTTGCTAAGAGCTTCTGCTCGCTGCCCAACGCCCCAGTGTGGGGGCCAAATGTGTTGTGGAAAAGCCAAGGAGCCACAATCAATATTTCAGTGGCTCTGCTCTGGCTGGGCTCAGGTGAAGCGCTGCCAGCTGAAGGCAGGAGCTTTTCCTGCTGCCTGCCCCGGGGTCCCTCTTCCCACAGACTTTGCCTCTCAGTTTCTGCAGAATTCTCATCTAAAAACCACATCAGGATATTCAATACACACTGACACAGGTCTGCTCCATCACCCAGTCACAGCACAGGGCTGTGTTTGATCCTCATAACAGAACAGGTTTGTGCCTCCAACATCCCTCCCTCTCCGTGTAGTAATTCTATGTTACCTATTGTGGCTCTACGAAAATGCCGAACTTCAGCAAAAATCCACTTTTGTATTATTTTATCCAACAACGCAGTGACTTGAGGAGTCCATTTTTGGATCACCTCATTCAAGCTGCTTTCCCTCGGCTTCTCTATGCAGATGCTGTCTCCTCTGTCTGGCTAATGACAAGCTTTTAGTGAGAAGTATGTCTGAAAGATGCCATTATGCTTCATATTCTTTGCAGCACATCAGGACATCTTGTTACAGCAGCCTTGTTTCTTATTAACACTTGACTTCAGCCATCCAGACTGGCGTGCTGGGGGAAATGAGGGGGCTGTTATTTATTCTGACCTATTTGTCTATTAGTTGCAATGACTATCTGGGAATGCATGGGAAGAAGAAAGCTTCAGATCTTCCTCTGCAGACATGTTGGAGCAACTCTGGTTCTTATCAGATCAGCAGAGCTCAGACAGAGAGATAGGGCTGCTTTGCTCTCAGCTTTTTGCATATCCTAATGAATCTCATTTGCTCAGCCCCCAAGGCAGGTCATCAAACGAGTCTGTCCTGCTGCCCAAACCTCAGAGGGGCCTGGGGGGGTGAGGATGGTGAATCCAGGCCGTGCTGCTGGAGGGAGCTGGGCTGGCACCGTGTCCAAAGGACAGGCTGGGCACAGGGAACTGGGGCTGCTGGTCAGCTGGGGTGAGTCAGCCAAGGCTGTGTGTGCACACTGTTGTGGGTACCTGCCCCAGGAACAGGGCTGGGCTTTGTCTGCCTCCTGCAACAGCTGCCTCATCCCTGACAGCTTTGCTTTAAAGTTTCTAAAGAAAAAAACCTCCTTTTTCCTATACATTTGCTGGTGCTTCCAGGATGTAAAGTATGGTCAAGGTGGCAGATCAGGATTTGGAGGCAGACAGGCAGGCAGGATTTGTGCCACACTGCCAGAGCTTGAACAAGCATTATGTTAATGTCCTGAACTTCCATGAGATGTTATCAGGGTCCTCACTTTGTGTACAGCAAAGGGAGGATCTGCTGAGCACCCACAGTGGGGTCACACCTTTGGACCTTCCTCACCCCTCCTGGTGCTGAGCACAGTTAACCCTCAGGGAGTTGCTGTCTGTTGGCTCATCTCAATTCTTCCAGCCCCCTGACAGTGTTCCAAAAGCACAAAGGTGATGAAACTCCCTAGCTTCATGGTTGCCCATTTTCTGAGAGTTCCCCTCCAGGCACACACGGGCCCTGGGGAAGCCTGCAGTTCATTTTTTCAGAGGTCATGGCTTATATCAAACAGCTCTTGAGTTTGTTTTCTATTTTTAAGCATGTTAAAATTGCCTGTGAACCACAGAGCTCGTGGGGCATTCGGGCTCTCTGTGCCAGCCCCGTGCCAAGTCCAAGCCCAGTCAATCAACGTCATCTCCGTAGAGAAGGAAGGAAAAAAAGTCCCATCTTGGAGTCTGTCAGCTTCCTTAACCACTCCAAGCCATCAGTTCTGAATTCTTTCCAACTACCTGCACATCAAATGCATTCTGCCATTCTTGGTGATAACTTCAGGCTCATTTTTTATGCTGCTTTCAAAGTTTGCAGGGAAAAATATTGATATCAGAGACGTGCCATGCCTTCATTGGCTACTCTGGGAAATGTCTGAGGACAGCAAGCACCTGAAATCCCCTGTAACTCTCCAGAGATTTATGTGCCAGGGTAATGAGAACGAGCACTGAGCAGCAAAGGAACACCAGAGATGTATAGCCCTGCCTATAGGTTTGGAACAGGATGACCTTTGCATTCCTGCCTTGTGCTCTGAATAGGTGCATGAGGAGAAAATAACTGAGTAGGTGCAGAGGAAATCTGAAAAGGAACAGCAGAGGCTGAGAGTGAAGCAAACATTTATCAGGTTAGATGGGAGGATGAAGTGGCTTGGTGCAGCTTCTGGGACTGCCTTCCATGTGAACAGGGAATGGGCAGGGGATGTTTGGGGCTGGACCTTCAGTCCTGGGCACCTTGAGGACCCTTGGGGTGTGCTGTGAAATTCCAGGAGCAGTCACAGGCTTGGAGCACACTAGAGGTGAGATGGGGTGAGGCACTTCGGGGAATTTGACAGCAGATTGAGTTATTTGTCTGAACACAGCTCCTTTAACTCCCCTGATTGTTTTGAGCTCTCGGGTTTGGATGTGGAAGCGCTATCTCGGCCACATCACTTGCCTTTGTAATGAACTTTCCAGGTGAATGCACGTCCAGGAGAGAGCAGAACTCCTTGTGCATTACAGAGCATTTGTTTTAGTGCAGCACAAGCAGTACCCACAGCCTGGAAACCAGAGTCAGCAGAGTGTGAATGATGCCAGGGAGAAGCATTAAAGCAAATTCTGCTACAAGGGGAAGCCGTTGAACCCGAGATACATTTTTTTCCATGATATTTCAACATGGAGCATTGTGTATTTAGGGGAGAACACTGGACTTTGCTGCCACTTCCCACAGCTTTTAAATAGGTTTACAGGTTTCAGACTGGACTCCTGCATTGCTGGTGGTGCCAGTAGACCAAATCAATTGGCATTTGTGTCAGGGACACACTGTATGGGGTCCTTCCACAGACCCCTCTTTGAACTTCATTTTAAAATGCCTCAGGAGCCCCTTAAATGCCAGTTCTGGTTTCCTCACAGCAGCTCCGTGCCCGGGTAGTAGATGTCACAAAATATCAGTAGCTCGGGGTATAATTTTAGCTGCCTAAGTTGCTTTCCAAGAGGGAAAACAGCCTGTGAAAAGCCTGTGTGTAATAATAAGACATCTGGGGCTTACTCATCTGGGGTCTTGCACAGGCCCTTTTGTGCCGTGGTTCCTTTTTGGGGTGACAAAGCACAAGTCACCGGTGCTCATTTAATGAGAAAGTTCCTCGCACATGTACGAAGAGCACATTTAGTAGGGAAGGAGAGGAACAGAGATAACACCCCAGCCCTGTGTGAGTGTGTGTGCTGCAGGTAACAACCCCTGGGCACAATTAGTGCTGCTGCCTTTGCGCTTCCCCGGCAGATGATGTGGCCATGCATGATTTATGTGGCTCTGCCAGCGCTGGGAGGTGACGCTGGTGCCTCTTTATGTGCCTCAAATGCACAAGGAAGGAGCTCAGTGAGGGGGTTTGTCACCTCCTGTCTGCAGGTACCTCTAGAAAGGATCCTGTGCCCACTCGGAGGGTTTCTGCACACAAGGGAGGATGAGGAGGCAGCTGGTGGTTTTTTAGCTTCCACCCTGCCACTTCCAGGTGCATTTATCCCTTTTTTCCCACCGGAGGTGTTTGCCTCTGGGCTGTGGCACAAGGCAGGAGCTTAAAGAGGGTTTTTTTTTTTCACCTCCTGTCTTCAGGTACCTCTAGACACAATCCTGTGCCCTCTCTGAGCTCTCGGAGGGTTTCTGCACACAAGGGAGGATGAGAAAGGAGCTGGTGGTTCTTCAGCCTCCATCCTGCCACTTCTAGGTGCATTTATCCCTCCTTTCCTGCTGTTTCCCTCTGGGCTGTGGCTTGGCTGCTCCTCCTCAGCATCTCCAGCCCAGAGTTTCAGAACAAACCTTGGCTACCACAGTGCCCGTGCAAAGGGCCAGCCCTTCTCCTCCTCATTTAAACATCCTCCTGTCCTTCCAGGTGCCCAGCACATCTGAATTCTGTGTTATTGCCCCGGTATTACAACATGAGCTGGACAGGTGGAGTTCACCTGGCACAGACTCGAGTTCTGCAGTTGAGGAAACCTCCTCATTCCCTGAAGGAATACCACAGAAGCTGTGGCTGTGGACAGCCTTGCCCTCTCCAGCAGTTCCATTTGTGACCAGTTATCCAGCTGTGTGGATCCTGGAGGAGACAGGCAACACCAGGAGGGAAAACATAAAGGGGTGGACTGGGTGATGTAATGAAGCTTTTGTCTCTCTCTGACATCAGTTGTGGATTGCTGTTTAGAGGATAACACAGGGAATAATGTCTTAGGGAGTTTTGTGCGTTATAAATGGTGAGAATGATTAAAATGCACTCGGGTTATCCTGGCAGAGGTGAACTGGAAGCATCCAGACACTCCCCGAAGGTACACCTGGGGCAAGTATAGGGGAAATGCTCAGTGAGGAGGGGCCACACATTGTCACCTCACAGCAGGGAATAGTGAGAGACCCCAAAATATTGAGGTGTGATGCTGAGTGCCCCCAGCAACTCAACACAGGGAGGATTTGGGGGAACCGAGCTGGGAGCAAAGCAGGAGGGATGCTGGAGACCTGGAGAGCCACAAGTGCCCTCCCCAGCTGTGCCCTTCCTGCCTGCCCAGTGAATGAAAACATTTCCCACAGCTCCTCTCCCTGTTTTCCTGTTTACTGAGATCCCAAAAAAGGTGCTTCACCTCCCCAGCAGCTGCCAGGCCGTCTCCTCCACACTTCTCCTCGAGGGATTTCACAAACAGGGGGCTGAGGTGGAGCCAGAAGTGCTGGGCTTGTTGTCTTTACCTGCTGATTTCCTTTGTGTGTGTGTGTGTGTGTGTTTGGGGAGGTTGCTTTGGTTTGGATGGTTGGGGTTTGTTGTTTTTTTTTTACACTGCTTAAAAATAAACTCCAATCTGCTACAAAAGTTGGCATTTCACTCCCACTGGTTGGGTGCTGACACATTCCTCTAAGAAGGGATCTGAATTCAGGAATGTGGGGTGTAGGAGGCAGGTTTGGATCAGGCAGAAGAGCCCAGGTTTGGTTTGTGGGTGCTGGAGGGGCCACCCCACTGTGCCCAGCATCACAGAGAAGGTCCTTGTCTTTTGGGACAGCAGGGACCTGCCATGCCAAGGCTCTGGGGGCTGGCTCTGGGTGACATCTGCAGGGATTTGGGGCAGACAGTGGCTGCTTTCCTACAGGAGCAGGAATGAAATCAGCCTCCACATCTCTGAGTGTCAGATCAGAGCACATTTCCCCAGCTCTGGGTCACAGGTTGGAGCCAAGGGAAGGAAACCTGCTGCCTTCATGGCATGGCAGTGAGATGCACAGCCTGTCCCACGGGCTGGGGAGGAGTCCATGGATGCATTCAAGGCACAAATGTGGCAGCAATAAGTGGATCTGGGCTTGCTCTGACCCCCCTTAGTGTGACTGTCTCTGCAGATGAAGCAGTGACACGACCTTGTCCTGCTTCTCCGGCCATGTCTGCAGCCTGCTGAGGGCACAGGTCACCTGTGGGGTGTGTTTGGGTCAGGACAGGACACCTGCAGGATCCCTGAGTCTGCAGGATCACACCAGGGAAAGGCTCCTGGGGGAAATTTTGATCTCCAGACACCCAAAGCACCTGCTTTGAGGCAGGTTCTCATCCCCACTCAGTGTCCTGGAGAAAGGGTGGCAGTGACATGCTGGCCACCCTCTGCCACCCAGCCTGGTGACACTGGGACAACTCCTGTTCTCCTTGGGCTGGGATGTCTGGAAAAGCAGCTTTGGCCAAGCCCAGCAGCACCCACAGGCACTGGGGTGGCACCAGCACCCCAAAACCCCCCAGGGCATGAAGACAGGAGGGGCTGGAGGCAGTCAGCTGCTGGAAACCACATTGCCATGGCTCTCAGGAGTGTCACAACACTGCCTGGCACAGGGATGCTGTGTCTGACTGGTCTGTGCAGGGGACAAGGGGACAGAGGCTGTCACCCCACACAAGGGCCGGGCTTAAACCAATACCCAGTGAATGTGCTGACAGCTGCCAGAGGGAGGGATGGCAACAAAGGAAATGACTGAATCATATCATGCCAGTCTCAGCACTGCTGGAGAGCTCAGGGGCCAGTCTTTGTGAACAAACACCTCTCATCAGGAGGAGGCTGGGCTGGCAATTGTCACACGGAGCACGAAGAGGATTTTGCAGCAGGGAGAGGTGCTGCGTTAAACAGCCACAAAACACAAACTCTTCCATCTGCCTTTAAAAGGGAAGTTAAATATGAACCACAACAAAAGGCTCCTCTGTGCCATCCCCACCTCGATGCAGATTGGGGCCTGAAAAGCCAGTCTGTTCCCCTGACACATTCCATACGTGGCCCTGGGAAGGAGTGCCAGCCACGAGGACAATAAATGCCAAATGTCACGGTGCTCCTGAGATGGGAGACACTTGCCCAATGGAAACTGGCCCGGAGCCGAGCTCATTTAGCATCAGCCATCAAACAGTCATGAATTAATTGTAATCTTTGACAGGTGCACCAGGAATACTTTTGGAGAGGCTGCTGTTTGCCCTGGGTGCATCTGGAGATCTGTGCCCACAGCGACAGCAGGGAAATGTTGTCACACACTGTGCAAAGCCACCAAACAAACAGAGGTCTCTAGGAAGTGACTTGCATGCTTGAATGGCCTTCTAGCAAGGCATCTGTGGTGCTTCTAAATATATATTTATATACAATTACCACCTCTAGAGCCCCTCATTATTTGCTGGGCTGCACCTCAGCCACCATCAGTGGCATCGTGCTGAGGGAACTGAGCAAAGTGACTCCAGGTGACGTAGAGAGCCAAGGATAAACCCAGCCCTGGTGCCCAGATGGGAGCTTTAACCACAAAACTCCTTCCTGCTAAGTGTGTCAGCTGCAAATGCAGCTCTGAATCTCCCTGCTCTTTCAGGCAGGATTTATGGATGGCACACACAGGAATTGTAAACCCCAGTGGCAGCAAGATGCAGAAGGTTTAAGTTAATGTTATTGCTGTACGTGTCCAAGCAAACGTCTGCACATTGTGGTTTTGCTCTTTTAGCCATTTACAGAGTTCTTTTATACCCCACCTCCCCACCCAGAGCCTGCTGCAGGCACAGCTCAGCCAAGGAAAATCCATGGGCAGAGTGAGGGGCTGCTGGGATTATGCAGGAGCACAAGTGGAGGCAGCAGGAACAGCATTCTCAGCAGGTCAGGGAGGTGATCCTGCCCCTCTGCCCAGCCCTGGAGGCGCCTCTGGGCTGCTGTGCCCAGCCCTGGATCCTCAGCACAGCAGGGACAAGAGCTCCTGGAGCTGAGGAAGGGCCTGGAGCATCTCCATGACCAGGAAAGGCTGAGGGAGCTGGGGCTGCTCAGCCTGGAGAGGAGCCCCAGTGAGAGGGGCTGGGTGTCCTGTCAGCCCTGGCTGTCCCTGGCTGTCCCTGGCTGTCCCTGGGTGCAGGGAGGGTCAGAGCAGGGTCCAGGCTCTGCCCCAGGCCCAGCAATGGCACCAGAGCCCTGGGCAGGGACTGAGCCCAGCAATTCCCCTGCGCAGGAGGCACAACTTCTGCTCTGAGACCTGAGCAGAGCCCAGAGAGGCTGTGGATTCTCTCATTCCAGAGGCTGTGGATTCTCTCATTCCAGAGGTGTCTGCACACTCTGCTGTGCCCCGTGCTCTGGGGTGGCCCTGCTGGAGCAGGGAGGTGACACCAGTGACCCTCTGAGGTCCCTTCCAGCCTGAGCCATCCTGGGATTCTCTGGGATTCAGGGAAGCTGATGCTGCTGCCCTTTAGGGAATTCAGTCCCCAAAGCCACTTCAGGGCTGCTTCCTCAGAGACAGAATTTGAGGCAATTGGGAGCTTTTGCAGGATTTTCCTGAGAGCACAGACACCTGCCCAGGGCTGCAGGGAGGGCCACACTGTGTGCCAGGAGAAGGAAACACCACCAGTGGCTGCCAGCACATGGAATTGCTGCTCAGCTGCTCATCAAACAGCACCCAGGGACTGCCAGAGAAAAAAGCTTGTCAACAGCTCTGCCACCGGATCCCCAGCCTTAACTAGAGGAAACTGAAGCCTTATTTCCACTGGGCTCAGACTGATGACTGGAAAAATGTTTCTCTGTTTACAGGAATCTGAAACCTTGTAATTCTCCTCTGCTCTCTCTCCCCCTTGGTTCTCTCTCTCTCCCCAGCAGCCAATTGACAGCGGGCACATTGGGAAAGGAGGGTTTACTCCAGCTCAAAACCTCTGTAATTTAATAAGAAAAACAGCTTAGGAACAATAGGAACCACAGCAGCAAGATAAACAAAATATTTTAAAAGTCCAGGGCTAGAAAAGTTTGGACAGAGTGCCCTGAAATCAGAGATGTTGGGACCAGCATCAAGAGGAAAACCACAAGGACAACACCTGAGCCCAGCAGGGGCTGGGGAGAGCAGAGCAGAGCTGGGTGCTCTCCTGCAGCTCTTAAATTTCAGCACCAGAACCTCCTGATCCTGAAATTCTGTTGATTTTAAAAGCTGGGATATGAGAACCATGTGGCTGCTCCCAAAATGTAGAGTCCTGCTCTGGTCCAAGGCTGTGTGCACCCTCCCTGTGGTGAGCACAGGCAGTGAAAAGTTCAGGTATTTTTAGAAATCTGAAATGCAGCCTGTGTTCAAGAAAAATCCTGATACTGCATGAAAAAATAGGCCTCTCCTTGCCTTTACTGATTCATTTCCCAGGTCACTGTTGATTTTCTCGGGCTGGGCTCTTGCCTCCTTTCTCAGCTCTTTGGTTTTATTTCCAGGGAGGTTGTTGCATCTCCACTTGAGGAAAATTCCTAAAATTGCCGTATCAGTCAGAGGAACAGCTTGTCCTTCTGTTTCAGTGTTCATGGGGTAGAATAGAAATGATCAGCAAAACGAGGAGGATGTTTGGAGAGGCTCTCTCCAAGTCCCTCTTGGAACTGCTGCACATCAATTCACTTTGCTTTGAGTTCAGGTGAAGCAGGAGCTGGATTCCAGATTTGGACCCAGGAATTTTCTCTAAATGAGCAAAATCCTCCCCAAATCTCCTGGGGAGTTCCAAGCTCTGGTGTCAGCACCAGCAAAAAGCCCCCAGTGCAGGAACAAAGCTCAGAAAGCTGCACCTTGGTGCACCTGTTTTTTCCTTATGTTTTCCCCCCACTTTTTGGAATCCTACTGTGAATTATTTTGTAGGTTAATGCTGAAAGATTCAGCTGCATTAACTCCTTGTTCCCTGTTTTAAAGGGGCAACTGGGAGAGGCACCAGCAATTTTAGCACTCAAAGGTCAAGGTGGAAATGAGAAAGGCTGAAGGCTCAGGCATCTCAGTGGGAATTTACCTTCCTCAGATTTCCTCCTATTTCAAAATCAGCAGTGTTAATTCTCTAGCATTAATTGGGGACTGTGAGTGTTTGAACACTACAGATGCATTATTTACCAGCAGAAAATTCTGGCAGGTCTGAAAATTCCCTGAGATCCTAAGTGAAGCAGGAACCTTTTGAATTATTCAGAGCCTGGATAGACAGCAATCATTGCTGCTGTTGTAACAAGTTTATTATTTTAAATTATTATTTTCTGCCACTCTCTTGTGCACACTCATGCCTTTTTAATGTCTTTTTTTTTTTTTTTTCTTCTCCCTTACATTCAGCAAAAGCTTTTAAACTTTCACAGGCGTGAGTTTTGCCAGATTCTCCCTCCTTGCCTCATTCCAACACTTTGCTCCTGGGGGGGTAATTGGGTTTTCATGGAATATTTTATTGCCACCTGACTTGAGCAATTCCTGATGGTTGGCATGGGCAAAGTACCAAGAAAAGCCCTGCCCCTGCCCCTGCAGAGGGGCTGAGCTTCTCCCAGAGGAGAGAGCTGTCCCTTTTCAACTCACTTTTGTATTCTCAAGACCAAGTTTTCTTCTGAGAGCTTTTCCTTTCTTCTTCCCCTTTAAATCTTGTAAATAGGCTCCTCTCGCTTCTTGGGTAATTACAGTTATTTTTGGAGCAGCGAATTCTCGTTAAGGCAGAAAGTATTTACAGCAAAAGGCTGTAAAGGCAGGTGGAGAATTCCTGCACCAGGGAGGGAGGGGGGATGTGGTGTGGGCAGGTTCTGCTCCCACCCCTGGGACACCAGGAGCCACCTGAGCTGTCCCCTGTCCCCTGCATGGGGACATGTGGCTCCTGTGTGCAGAGAGCCACCCTCCCCTGACCTCTGCCTCAAGGAAAGTCAATTTTAGGAGGGCAGGGAACAGGGAGTGGCCAGGGGGACTTTGGGCAATGTGTGACCTGCATTTTTATCTGCTGCTCTCCTGGTGCCAAAGGGGGCAGAGCTCCCCAGGAGCTGAGAGCCAGCGGGGCCCAGAGCAGGTCAGAAGGACAAACAGCCCTTTCAGGTGTTGGGAAAGAAGGGACAGGAAGGACTTATGAATATGACTGCATGGTAGGAAATACTGCAGCTATAAAACCTGTGAGTGAAATAGAAATGAAAGCCAGTTTCGAGATGTGTGCATGGCAGGCAGGAAGACGGTGATGAGCTGAAGACAGGAAAACAAAAGACACAGGAATGTTGCCTTTTCACCTTGGCAAAGACATGGGGGAACAAGTACATAAGAAAGGAGCCTATAGAGTTTAGAATATAACATGACATGGTAATGTAGTAGTTCTCATAGGCTGCATGCAAAGTTTGTAGGTTTTGTATCACACGCTGGTTGGTCACTGTAAATTAGAATATTCAACACAAAAAGAGACAGAATGGATTGGAACAAGATGATCACTCTCTTCTCTTGCCCTTTCACCTCTCTTACCCTCCTCTCCTCTCTTACCCTCTTGGCCCTTCCCCTCTCCTCTCTCTCACCTCACTTGCTCCTGTTTTCTCCCCACGTTTTCCCCTGCTCCTACCCTGTTTTTACTCCTTAGCTCTCTTCTATATATCTCTCTCCCCATTCTCTCTTTAGGGCTTTGCTCCAGCCCAGGCTGGTGGCTGAAGGCAAAGCCCTCTTTACCCATGACCCTTATAATAATAAAGCCAAGTGTCTCTAGAACATCTCAGGTCTGCAGAGTTCCTTGTCCCTGCCCTCCACGGAAAAATTTCTACATTCAGGTAACCCATGGCTCTCCCCAAAGAACTGAGATCTCTTTATCCCTCCTCAAAGCCTCAGCTCCCCTCCCAGCCCCAAAACCAGATTTGTTCTGGCCCTGCTTTTGTGCACAGATATCCCTCCATAATCTCTCCCCTCCATTTTTCCTGGCTTTTAAAAAGTGAATTTGACAGCGGGAAGCGCTGCTGTAGTGACAGTCTATAGACTGGACTCCTGAAAGAGAAAAAAAAAACCCTCTATTGTCATTAGAGAAGAGCTGAGGGAGCACTGTTTGCATTGAGTTGGATCAGTCTGGGTGATAGGATTCAGCATTCAGGGCTGAGCTGGGGCTCAGCCTCTCGTTTTTGCAGCCATCCAGTCCCAGGAGCTGCTCCCCTGAGGATCCAGCTGTGGGTACCAAACACCTTCTCAGAATTGCCACAGTCCCCCCAAGGAGCTGCTGCATTTTTAGCTGAATCTCTCTGAGAAGAGCTTCAAAGATCAATTCTGCATCTGAACTTTTTCCAGAAAATCACAGAATAATTTAGGTTGGAAGGGACCTCTGGAGGTCACCTTGTCCAACCTCCTGTTCAAAGCAAGGTCAGCTTCAAAGTTAGATCAGGTTTCTCAGGGCCTTGCCCAGTGGAGTTTTGAATATCCCCAAAGATGGAGATTGAACAGGGTCTCTGAGCAGTGCAAACACTCTCATGATTTTTTTTCCTGTGTCCCATCTGAATTGTCCTTGCTACAGATCATGGCTGTTGCCTCTCCTCCCTTTCCTGTGCATCTCTGAGAGGAGACAGTTCTGAGTTTTTTATTTAGCTTGTGAAAGGTTGAATTAAACACCTCCAGAGTTTCTCAGGAGTGCTAAAACTCCCCATGGTTGTGTGGCCCTGCTCCTTGATGCCTCAGTCCTCCTCTGCTCCACTCTCTCCTCCTTGCCAAGTTCTTCCCTCTCCTGAGGAGCCTCAAAATGCCCCAAACACCTCATATTCAGCCTCCCAAGAAGAGACGGATAATCCCATCTTTGTCTGGCTAATTGTTAATAAAACCCAAAAGTTTCCTCTTGACTGCTGTGAGGGCACACAGTGAATTTCTGTTTACCTCAATATCCATCAGGATGCCAGGCCCTTTTCTCTGCTCCACAATCAGACCCCAACCTGCCAAAACGATCCTTTACCAGTGCCAGGGATCCTGGATTCAGCCCAATATACCTTGGAAATTCACATTTGGGAGTTCAGCTCCAAGGGCTTCTCGCGACAGTCACATCCTCTGGTCAGGCCAAGAGATTTTTCTCCAGTGCCTGCAAAGATTGTGGAGATCTCAGTCACTGGAGGAGAAATGGGAATAAAAACTCAGAGATGGAGTCAGGCACACTGTGCTGCTGTGTCAGGCCAAGAGGTTCTCATCCCCTCAGACGTGCCAGCAAAACTGAAAGTGTAATTGCTTCCTATCTCAGCTCTGTCAAAATATTTGTGGTTAGTTGGAGTGCAGGGGAAGGAGATGATGCTGCTGCTGGCAGAGACAAGATAGGAAGGTGACAAAGGGACTGCAGCTGCCTTGGGGACAGGAACCTGCAGGCAAGAAAAACTCCCAGCCTTTGCCTGTGAAATATGGAAAAAGCCAGAACAGCAATGCCATGAGAAGCCTCTTATGCATCCCAGGTATTTGCAGGTCCTGCTTTTTCCCACATGAGAGTTTTCAAGAGGCTTTTCAAAAGCACAGATGAAAGGGGGAAGCCCAGTCCCACTGATTTTTTTTTTTTTATTTATTTATTTTGAAGGGCACATAATTCCCTTGAGGCTCTTTGGAAAACAGAGTTAATTCAATTAGACTTGCTTGAGAATTGAGGGGAGTGAAAGACCCTTATTGGGAGACGGATGTGTTGGTAAATTGCACCAAAATTGGTCCTTTTGCTGGAGTTTCTCAGGTAGGCTTGGAGTGGAAGAGCCCCATTCGTGTGTCTGGAGCAGCAGCTTCATCTCCCTGTGCTGGGCTCGGGGATAGATTTAGGATGCTGGGAAGAGAAGGCAGTTCAGGGCAGTGTTTTATGTAAGGTAGCACTCTGCACTTTTTAATTTTTTATCATCCAGTATTTTAATAAAATGAGACACGCTCTTCCTTTTTTCACAGAGGCAGCAGAATCTAGTCCGGGGCTGCCCTGTTTGACAGCTTGTGGCAGGATTATAAAAAAAGAGTTTATTCTGGGGCTATATATAAATGTTACACGTGGGTGGAGGCTGGGCAGAGTTGTCTCATGGGTCACATCCAGGGTGCAGAGCACCCTTTGCTCAACTTGCTTCTCCAGATGCTGGCTGTCAATAGCATGGAGCTCGTTTTCTGTTTTTAAATTTTAATTAAATATCATAAAAATGGAGTCTGTAGCTCTATCAGCCTCTTGGTAGAAGGTTTACCTGGATCAGGAATAATGTTTAATCTCAGGGATGAAACTGTGCCTCACATATGGACATGGGCATTGCCTTCTCATTGCTTCTGTCCTCCAAATAAACCCCATTTCTATGTTTGGGACATTTCCCCCCCCCCCCCACAATTCTCCCTTAATTTTGTCTCCATAAAGTAACTCCAGATATATTTACAGACCTGATTCACCAGGGTTTTCAAGTCCAAAGTCATTTTGTGGGAGTTCAAATCAACGTGCGCCCCCTTTAATCCTGTCAGCTCAGATAATCATGTGTGAACTTCAGAAAAGTTACCTAGAAACTTGCTCAGGTTTGAGAGTTTAACCGTGGTGAAGTGGATTTTACCAGATTTTCCTGAATGATTCACCTCCGGGCTAAAAATAAAACTGGAGTCACTTTGGGTAATTTACAAAGGAATGGAAGCAGGAGTTGGAGTCAGAGCATTTTCTCTTGCACGACAGCCCTGATAATTCTGTGTGAACAGAAGCTGGAAGGAAAAACAAGGAGGAGCAAAATTTGGCAGATTCATGGCCGTTACTCTCTATCTCTAATGTAGGAGCTGATGATAAGAATTTACCCAGCAGGCTTTTAAAAATTCAATAATGATTTAAAAAAAAAAAAAAAATCAAACAAACAAACCCTCATTGGTGTAGGGAAGGATGGGGAGGGGAAAAAAAAAAAAAAGACCTGAAGACAAGATAAGTCATTAGAGATGCAAGGAAACGCTGCTGTTGTCTCCAGGCGAAATCTATGGGAACACAGAGCCATAAATCCAGGATTCATTGCTCCCTCTGCTCATTAGCTGTGTGAAACTGTGACTAAGCTTGAAGGTTAGTTGGTGTAGCTCAGGATTATTGTCCTTATTGCTCTGAATCAGGCTGCTGTGATTCACACACGCTGCCTGCCCTGCCAGGGGCCAGATTGCCACGATTTTTATTTTTATTTTTTTTTTCCCCGTGAGGGGGAAGATTCTGCAGCCTCGTGTGTTCCTCTGCAGCCTTGTGTGTTCTTACTGGCTCCATTAATTTCTGCCTGGACAAAGGGAAAATTATTTGAGTGGATCTCTTGTTTATGAAAGAAATTGAATTTGTTCTCTAGACGAGACTGGGAGTGTAACAGGCAGAGATGGGGAGCGTGAAGGATACGAGCCCAGTGGACATTTTTATTCTAACAATGAAAATATGCAATCTGTCTCAGCAAAATACAGCTGCTGAGCAAATTAACTTGTGTTGAATGCTTATTGGGGGCCCACAGCTCATTCTTTTGTTCTTCCTGTTCAGCAAATGTGTTTTTCTGACTGAGAAATAATGGATTGGGGGCTTTATTGGAGCCTTTCATCAGATGATCTCCAAGCACCTGGCAAACATCAGTGGTTTGCTGGGGAGAGACCAAACCTTGCAGCATATCCAGTACCTGGAGAGCAGGGTGAAAAATCCACTGCAACTGCTCCATGAATGCAAAACATTCAGCTGATGTGGCTGACAAAGACCAGGGGATGTCCTCTGAAAGGATATCTGCTGGTAAAATCCAGATATTTCTATTTTCATTTATGGCAACATTAAGAGAATACAACACTGAGGTTCTAATTTATTTTATTTTATTTTTTTTTTTCCCAAGCCGAGGTGCGTGTGCCCACCGAAGAGCCAGATAACCCCAGGGCAGTGTCTGTGAGCCCTGGCCCCCATCCAGGGCTTTGTTGCCCATCCCAGAACCAGCTGGGAATTCATTCCCTGACATGTGGGCATTCTCTGGGTAACCCGAGACTGGCAAATGGTGCTGGGCTGCAAACCCCCCTCATCTGGGAGCTGAGCAGTGTCAGCAGTGAGTGTCTCAGTGCTCAGGGTCCAAAGGCTTTGAGCTGCAGCCCCTCCGTGCTCTGACCTCCACAGGCACCACAGGAACTCAACCAGGAAAGCCTTGGAGTTCTGGGGGTTGGACGTGGGGACTGGAGCAGGATCCAGGCAGGTCCAGAATTAGAGCAGAGCCAATTTTCTCCTGTTTTCCTCGTTGCTCCTGCTCAAGTCCCTCCTGTCTGCAGCTCAAGCCTGCAAAAGGCAGAGCTGACATTGCCCCTGTTGGCAATTTCCAGCTCCTGTGCCGGTTGTGCTGTTCATTTCCTCCACCATTCAAACCCAAGTTTGCAGAATTTCAGCATCAAGTGTCTGCTCTGCTGTCTGTTATTTCACAAGCTTGGACAGAGTTGTGGCTTTGGAGCTAAACCGGCAAACCTGAGCCCCCTTTTCCAGCTGCCTGAAAGCCACAGAGGGGGAAAGGAAAACTTCTGGATTAAGAAATTATCCCCACAGTTCCCAACGGGGAAGAGAACTCTCCTGCTGCTGTCCAAGGCAGCAGAATCCATAAATAGTGAAAATACCACTGGATAATCCCTTTGGAAGCACAGCCTTAGGAGAACAGCTCTGACCCTGTGCTAACACTGGACTCAAGCACTTGTTCTCTTTTAGACCTAAATTCATTTGCAATGTGGTTTTGTCATGGAAGTCCCAGAACGCTGCAAACCATCATCTCTGACCCAGCTCCAAGACAAAACCTGTGAGAGCTGAGGTTTCATGTGGTGCTGTTGTGACCCAGTGGAGCAGAGAGAGGAGAACGGGGTAGCACTGAGCAAACCAGGGAGTGCAGAGAGAAAAAAGAAAACTTCAGCTCTGCTGAGGGATTTACATAATGTCAGGAAAAGCGATTTAAATGCAAATAGCCTGGTAAGATTGTTAGAAATTTCGCAGTGGCTCTGGCAGCCAGGTGTAGCATAATGAGAATAAGAGCTAAACAAATATTTCCTTCCTCTGCGAGTTCATTTATTCACGGCCCAGGTTCATTTCTTTGGCAGGTGTATTTTCCCCTTCATCTTGAAGAAAACAAACCAGACAAAAACTTAGAAAAAAGGCTGGCTAACCCCTCTTTCCTAAACACACACGGAGCAAAACTCTGCAGGCAGAGATCAACCTCTCCAGCTGCAGTGTAAAACACAGATTTATTGAATTTGCCACCAAGTTCCACGAGGTGAGGCAGATATCAGTGTTTTAAAATTAATTCCCTTCTCCCTCTGTTGCATCATGGAATGGTTTGGGTTGGAAGGGACCTTAAAGATCATCCAGTTCCATTCCCTGCCATGGACAGAGACACCTTCCACTATCCCAGGTGGCTCCAAACCCTGTCCAGCCTGGACTTGGACAATTCCAGGGATCCAGGGGCAGCCACAGCTTCTCTGGGCACCCTGTGCCAGGTCCTGTCCACCCTCACAGGGAACAATTCCTTCCATAAGTCAAAAATTTCTTCTGCATGATCTGAGGTGACACTGCTGATGTTGCAGCAGCAGCTTTGTCGTGGCCACAGTTCCCTCTCTAAAGACTTTGGGAAGATCTTTTAAAACCCCTGAGGGTAAACCTTGGCTGCAGTGACATCCAAAGATCTTTCTGCCCCTAATTAGAGACAGTTAAAGTCTTGTTGCCTCAGTTTCCCCCTCTGTACAACGAAGATACAAAAACTCCCTGGAACTCTGTGAGGGTCTCTTTGCCTGCTGCTGGTACAAGGGTCACCTGAGGATCTCTTTCCTTAAAAAGAAAACAAAAACAGGAAAGAAAAAATTGCACAATTTGGGTTAATTAGTTACCATTCCGTGTCAAATCTGTGCTTGGTGGTGTAGCCTTCCTGCTGCAGTTACTGCAGAGGACACTGGAATTGCATGGGAATTGCACTGGAATTGCATTGGGAATTGCATTGGAATGGCACTGGGAATTGTATTGGAATTGCACTGGAATTGCATGGGAATTGCACAGGAATTTCATGGGAATTGCATGGGAATTGCATGGGAATTGCACAGTAATTTCATTGGAATTGCACTGGAATTGCATGGGAATTGCATGGGAATTGCACAGGAATTTCATTGGAATTGCACTGGAATTGCATGGGAATTGCATGGGAATTGCACAGGAATTTCATTGGAATTGCACTGGAATTTCTGGTGTCAATCCCTCCACAGCAAATATTTCACCTTCAGGGCCACTCTCTTCATGCCATTTTTGTCCTTTTAGAGACACTGCAATCAGAAATTTCCTGGGCCTCCTCCCCTCCATCCAACAGCTTGTCCTCCAGAATTAAACCATGAACAATTTCTAAGAGAAAAGAACAAGCACCAGTACCTGGGCACATTTAAAGTGCTGCATCCATCAGGCAGAGAGGAAATAAAAAACATCCTCAGAGCTGAAACCACGGAGCATCTGCTCCAACTTCTGTCAGCAGAAACACTTTGTGCTTCCCAGAAAGGAGAGCTGCTTCTCCAGAATAGCCTTTACCGAGATCACAAGCGGCCTAAATTGGTAGGATGGAATATTTTTGGGATTCAGGAAGGCCTCCCAGTCGGTGTGTCTGTCTCGTGTCACCAGAGCAAGGGCTGGTGGGGAGGGAGTGGGAGTGAGGACACTTGGAACACCTCCCTGTGCCCAGAAGGATTCACACTGAGGGGTG
>VWZU01004420.1:729786-766134 GCA_013397095.1 Sterrhoptilus dennistouni | reverse complement strand
GATCAGAAAGGTGTTCCAGCAGTGATTAAAACCAGAAACCCAAACAAGTTAAAAAAACCCCAACAAAAACTTGTTTCAAGGTGTTGTGGCAGTAATGTGGGTGTTAGAAAGCCAAACACTGAGTGGGGACAGGTTGGCCACGCTGGGCTCTGCCCTCACTCCTCTGACCCTGTGGGGAATTGGGGTTTGATCCTTCAGCTCTGGCAGCAGCACTTGGAGTTACAGAGCTCACCCAGTGTGGTGTCACCCAGAGCAGGCAGGGAGTGGCTGGAAACCAGCCCTGGATGGACCAGCCTGTCTTGGGTCTGTGAGGCAGCACTGGGATAGGTGTGGAAGGGCTGGTGATGGAGCCAGGCTTTGACACATCTTCCTGCACTGCAGAAATTACTGGCAGACCCACCCCACTTTCCTCCAGTCGTCAATTAAGATTTCCCACTGAAATGGGCCCAGTTTGGGTTAAAAATGCAGTGCCTCCTCAGAAGATTCATACCTCTGAAATCCACACACTTATCTGCCCCCTCTACTCTTTTCAACCACCATTATGAACACCAGAAACTTTTAAAAAAAATCAACAAAATGAAGATATATTCAGATCTTGGTTGAGGACAGGGCATGAACTGTTCATTGCTGCTCTTATCACCAAGGGACTGCCCAGCTCCTGCTGTCCTGAGCACAGAGCTGGATGGAGAGAGGGAAGACCTGACAAAATCCAGATGTAAATGATCACACCCGTTAATGCTGAGGTGCCAGAGTGAGAATTTCCCTGCTTCCTGGAGATACTGGGCTGCATTAACAGGGCAGGACAGATAAGAGCTGCCCAGGGCAGCAGGATGTGGCCTGCACCCCACACCAGCTCAGCAGCTGATCCCAAATTCTCCTTCTTCCCTCCAGCTCCAGAGCTGGGCTCTGTCTGTCCCAGGGACAGAGGGACAGAGGAACAGAGCCAACAGCAACCCCAGGCTGCTCCTCAGGAGGGAAAAGTCTTGGGGGCAACCCAACATGTACTTTCATAATCCTAATTTCTTCTGCAGTGCTTGTTCTCACATTAGCATCAACAAACAGGCTCTGACCTTGCCTGTTGATGCTTTAAATGCCCTGTTACACAGCAAGCATGGGAATGAGTTAGTCACATGGAAAGTACTTAGTCTCACATGGGCTGTTCATGTGCAGAGAGGAGAAAAAAACCAACTCCAGTCTCACAAATACAATAATCTCTGCAGGAATCTCTCTGTCCCCCCCTTTCTAGAATGATGAAATGCAGGCAGGATTTTTGCTTTAAGGCAGAACCATATCACGGTCTCAAGTCATTTTCAAAACACAAGACAAATCAATATTTTATTCTTCCTAACAGCCACGGCATTAACTTTGTCACAAAGGCCACAAACTGCCTTAACAGACACTCAAAAATCCACCTTTCAGCACACAATGCTTCTGCACCTCAGCAGGGCAGGGCAAAAGTCTGAAGACCGAAATCCCAAAAGCCTGAAAGGGCAGAAAACAAGCCCAATGTATTTCCCCTCCTGGCTGGATGGTGCCACGCCAGAGGTGAGCTGCCAAAACACGTAGAATTTGTGGAAATGCAAGGAAGAAGGTGGCTTTTCTGGCTCTTTTTTTCCAGAAACACACACTCAGCACCGAGCCAAGCCAAAGGCACAGCAGTGTTTGTTCCCAGACCCTTTCTTCACTCATCTTCACCAAACAGACCTGAATTTTAGCCGTAATTTAACAATAAATCCACTTTAACCACACAAATCTGCAGGAAGCAGCAGGTTTGGGGTAGGTGGCACAGGCACTGTTGTTGTTGTGTAGATCAGTCTGTGAAAGTCAGTTGTTTCTCAAGGATTTAATTCCTGTGTGGTGCCTCTGCCAGGTACAGAACTCACTGGTGACATCCAAAAAAATGTTTTCCACATTTTGGGGAAACGGCAGCAGGTGCACGGACAACATATAACCTTTCCTCAGCTGGAAAACCTTCCTGAACAACTGCAGGGGGCTTTATTTGGGTGGCAAGAGGATACTCTCTTTTGTTCCAGCTCCCAGAATAGCCTCTGGCAGCGGGGCTTGGCAGCTGAGGCTCAGTGTGGTGCTGGCTCTGCAGGATTGGGGTCAGGATTGGGATCAGGACTGGGATCAGGACTGGGATCAAGATTGGGATGTGCTGGGTGAGCAGAGCCAACCACACATCCCTGTGCCCACCTGGGCCTGGCTGCTGCTCTGCTGCTCCCCCTCTGTGTGTGAGAGCAAAGCCATGAAGCTGAATTAAGCCTGGTCTGAGCTATGGGGTCCATCCCAGCCCGTCTCAGTGCTCCGTGTCCAGGAACTTCTGAGTTTCAGGAATTGTTTATTCCTGCAGCTGTGTGGCTGCAGCCCTTGTGCTGGTGGCAGAACACTTGGTTGATCCTCCCTGGCTCCAGCAGCTCTGGGATCTGGGGATGCTCCTGTCTCACATTCAAGAGCCAACACCAGTCACCATTTCATGGAAACCTTTGGCTCTTTCTCCAGGCCCCATTGCTCCTGTTAAGATTCCTGCACACACTTGGGTGCTCTTCCCCCTGCTTTTCCTAATCCTACACCAGCCCCTTCTGTTGCTCCAGTTGGGGCAGGATGGAGCAGTAAATCCACTCCCTTTGACTGGAGCTTTTCCCCGTGGGTGTCCTTGCAATGCCTTTGTGTTTTAAACCCCTCAGAGGGTCATTTCCTTGGAAAACAGTAGTTGGAAAGTGTCTTTACCTGCAGTGCTTGGTGCTGCTTGTTCTTTCTGGAGCAGAAAGCCAGGCTGTGCTCCAGTGGCTGCCACGATTCAGTGCTGCAGTGCATCAGAGAACTGGCAATTGCTCCTGCTTTCCCATCCTGTCTAATGCCAGCTGGCCTGTAATATTGATTTTTTTTTTCCCTTCTTCTGGTACTAGAATATGATTTTATGTGGGTTCAGAGCTTGCTCCTGCTCCGTGATGCAGATCCTGATGGCAGGATTGATGGGATGTGTGCAGGGCTGGGCTCACAGGGGAGGCAGGAGTCTGCAGAGAAGAGAGGTTGTACTTTTTTGTTTTGGAGGCTGCTGGGCTAAAATGTCAGCCTTGCCCCCACAACTGTTTATTCAGAGATTGTCTCTTTCCACGCCAGCCCCTGGACTGATTATATCAAGCAGCAGAACTGAGGCCTGATCACTTTTGACAGTCCTCTAAAAGTGGCTCTGACTGTAATTTCCCTCAGCAGAGGGTTATCCCCTCCACAGGCTCCTTCAAAGAGGCAGATGGGTTTGAGAAATGAAAAGGGAAAAATGAAAAGGGAAATCTAATCCATTTTTAGTGACGATCCTCAAAAATGATGTGCAACTCCCCTTCCTCAATGGGTATTTATATAACATAATAGAGCAAAGCTGAAAATACACCTGGGAACCCATGAGGGAAACATGACAGTACTTGCTCATGGCATTCACTTATTCCCAGTATATTTGCCACTCAAGCAGACAGGATCCAAAGGGTTCTGTCTGCCATTATAAAATAAATAAAATCTGTCATTTTAGAGCAATTGCTGTAAAACCAGACTACGTATTTTGTGTACTGAACTTGGAGGGCACCACAAAATTAGTTCCTGAGCGAGCTCATATAAATGCAAAGTCTTTCCCAGGCACTCAGGGAAGGGAATGTTAATGCCACAGAAACAATATTCTACCAAATGGGAAGAAGCAAAAAGCTTTTCTTACTCTGGGAATGCCAACTACACTGAAAATTTTTAAGTTTTCATAGGAGATGAAGCTGTTTTCTGATCATACTTTGCACCTGAACCCCTCTGCCAGCTGTAGGGAGTACAAGGACAGCACCATGTCACTCCTGGCCATTTCTCGTGGAGGGCAGGGTGTGCTGTGTGCCATTCCTGAGCAGGAGGTGAAGCTGGCCCTGTCCCCAGGCTGCAGAGGTGGCACAGCCCTGCTCACGTGTGCACTGCTGCAGTGCCTCGCCTGCTCTGAGCCAGGCTTGACATTTAGCGTCGCCTTGGTGATTCTCTGGGCTCTGCAAAGTTAGCCTGAGCTTGTAAAACATTGTCTTGGAAGTGGAAAAATGACTTTTGCGACTACAACTATGCGCCAAATCGACCTTTAGTCCTCCTCAGTGCTCCCTCCCCAGCCAAATCTGCTTTCCAGATTCAGCTGATAGGCAGAGGTTTGCTGAACAGCAGCAAGAACATTTTACACTCTGAATTGTTTGCAAATTGGGTGCTCTGATGGTCTGTGGTGGCTGTTGGGCTGCCAGAATCTCAATGCTGCTCACAGGAAAAGCAGCTACGAAAAAAAAAAAAAAAAAAGAAAGAAAGAAAAAAGAAGCTTTAAACTGGAGAATGTTCTTGGACTTTAGCAGGTGACTGGTGCAGAGGGCACTTGTGTCTCACACACTGCAGGAATATTGGCTTCTGATAGTAATTGGAGTTTTGTTTTGTGCTGCACTGGGTCTCAACAAGCCCAGGGGCTGGACTTTGGCACTGAATGATGAAGTGGCCAAATAAGCCCTGGGCTGCAGAGGGGGAAGTGGATGGAGAATGAAATGCTTCAGGTGGTACCTCCAACTTGCCAAAAGAAAAAAACTGGCAATGAAGTGTTTGACAGCAAATGATAGAAGCAGTTTTGGAGAAGCAAAACCTTCTCTAAAGCTTTTTTTAAAAAAAAGTTTGACCCAAACCCAAGGAAGCTTTGTCTGGTCACAGGGACAGAACCAATCAGGAGGGAAAAGAGCTTTTTTGGGACCTTTTCCTTTTCTCCTCAGCTCTTTCAATCTGCCTTGCCTGACTCTAAAGACCCCTCCTTGTGTGGATCCTGCACTTGGGCTGGATGACAGAGCCCAGAGGGCCCTGGGCAGAGCCCGTGAGCTGCAGGGTCAGGTCGTGGGCAAGTCGTGCCCGCTGTGGTCACCCCTCAGCCCTGCAGAGCAAAGTCTGGTGACTTGTCACATGGAAAGGAAAATATAGAATATCTCTTTGTCTTTTAAATCATATTAATTAAGGAGCTTTTGCTAATGCAGTCGCCATCCCCACAAACCAGAGTTCTCTGTGCTTGCAGCCACCAGGCAGAGCTCCCCAACTTGGAGCCTGTTTTCATTTCCCAGGGAACTTCTTGTACACGTCTTTACCACGTGCATTAGTGGAAGAAGAAAAACTGCTGTTTTACTGGTATTTCTAAGGAATTCCAATGTATGGCAAACACCCCAACTCATTAAAAATCTGGCCAATTGTTTAAGTTGCATAAGCAGGACCATTATCTGGTTTTATTTCTTGAGGTGCTCCTAGTGAAGCAAATGGAAAGGAAAATATAGAATATCTCTCTGTCTTTTAAATCATATTAATTAAGGAGCTTTTGCTAATGCAGTCGCCATCCCCATAAACCAGAGTTCTCTGTGCTTGCAGCCACCAGGCAGAGCTCCCCAACTTGGAGCCTGTTTTCATTTCCCAGGGAACTTCTTGTACACGTCTTTACCACGTGCATTAGTGGAAGAAGAAAAACTGCTGGTTTACTGGTGTTTCTAAAGAATGCCAAATGTATGGCAAACACCCCAATTCATTAAAAATGTGGCCAATTGTTTAAGCTGCATAAGCAGGACCATTATCTGTTTTTATTTTTTGAGGTGCTCCTAGTGAAGCAAATGCTTGCAAAAAACTGCTGCCATGCATGAGGTGCTGTTTCTCCTGTGTGTCCCAATGCAAAAAGTGCACTTGAGGATGTATCCACTGATAGATGAATATTTTTATATTTCTCAAAAGATGGGGATTTGGTAAGATCTGTTTGGTGAGATCTTTCAGGGGCTGCTGGTGCCCACTGCAGAATGAACAACAATGCAGAGTAATCCTGGTGTGGTTCTCCGGCTGCTTAAGAGAATTCTCTCCTGCAGAGGACCCTTCATGTGCTGCCTCCCAGCCCTGTCTGCACTCAGGGACTGTCCCTGCAGCCCCCTCATCCCTCCTCAGAGAATCCTGTTCACTCGTCAGGCTTTTCACTCAGAACCATTCAACCTTGCTGCTTTGATTTTGTAACAGGACAAACTCCAAGTCCTAGCAGGATAAACAAGATTGCATGGCTAATGATTTGTGAGCTCAGCCTGAATGCAATTTACTGCAGAAATTCCAGCCTATGAGACTTTGTGACCTGCTAATAAAGCACTTCTGGCAGAGGCTGTACAAATACAAAGGATTCCATAGCCTCTGATTCCGGGTTCATATCACTCTCCCAACTTGCTGAAACACTGATTTAATGCAGAGTTTAAAAAAAAAGTGACAGCTGTTGAAATGAGGCAGGGTTTCACTCCAGTTTTATTTCACTTAGGAGGTGTAAGGGACGCTCATTTTTAATTATTTTTTTTTATTTTATTTTACAAATTGTCTGCTTGTAGCAGAGTCCAAAAACGCCTCAGAAGTGCAACGGGATCCTGTCCTTATCAGGCAGCAGGCAATAATAACCATCATTACATGGTAATGCCGGGCTAATCGATGTCAGGAACTGTGCCTGGGCTTTATCTCTGGTTCCCTGGGCAGGGACACGGGGCACTGGTGCAGTGTGTCACATGAAGCTGGATCAGGCCTTTCCTCAGGAGTGTGGCTCTGGAACTGTGGCTCTGTCCCTTAGGCTCTGACCTTGGGCACGTCAGTGTGACTGGAGAGAGGAGACATTCATCCCTCTTTGTGAAGAGAGGAGCCTTGAGAGTCTCACAGTCATTATTTTAAGAGGTGGTCCCTGTCCTGACCTCCTCGTCTGGTGCCGTTCCCACAGGCGCCAGGAGTGAAAAGCAGACCTAGAGCCAAGCACTGAAAATCATCGGCCTGTCTTCTCTTCTTTACACTGCCGAAAACCTGAGCACTGCCCTGGGATCCCAGCTTTGTTTATTTGCTGGGATTCAGAGGCCAGCTCCATTTTATTGACTGCCCGGAGCCTCTCCCCTCATCCACGGCCGCCGCTCTCCCCCAGATTTCCCGATGGCGCGATGAGGAAATGTCTGGTTATCCATTTCTTTGTCGGAGTCAGAAACCTCTTCCAAACACAGCATTAGCTGACACAGGCAGACTGGGGGCTAGACAAACACTGGCCTGCGTGTTGGGTTCGAGTAAATACCTGCATTTGATTCCAAAGGGCTCCATTGATTAAACGGGCTCCCCCCGCCGAGCCGCGGGACAATCGTCACAAAGGCCTGGCTGAGCCACCCCACGCCGCTCCACAAAAATGCTGCTGCACCCTTTCATGTTTGCTGCTTGTCCTTATTATTGGGGAGATCTGGAAAAATTACCCATCAATCACTCCTTAAGCTGCTCGTGGAAAGTTGTTTTTTTTTTTTGCTGAACGCGGGGTCTGGGGTTTGCCGCTGAATTCGTTAATCCTTTTGCTCCTGAAAAAAAAAAAAAGAAATAAAAGGCACGGGAAGCGCATTGCACTTCCATTAGGTTGCCTCAATGGTTGTTATTTCCAGCCTGGCTTGCAAATGCACTGATACTGTCATGTGAGATAAGGCATGCGATTTGGGATTATTTATTATAACATTTCCTACAGATGTCTGGGGGTTTTTTTCAGCACTTTGGGTAGACATCCATGATGTCCACACTGGTTAGTTTTCCAGCTTTTTGTTGCTACTCCAGAAAGCAAAATACTGAGAACAGAGTAGAGCTTGGATCAGGCCAGGTGTCCATCCAGCCCAGTTTCTTCTCCTCAGCAGAGCTTCAAAAGTAGATGTAACACGCAGAGAAAAGTACAGGCTGGACAGGCAGTGAGACCTCCCTGGTATCTTCTTTTAGCCTCCAGAAAATTGTGGCCTAAGTATAAATCCCCTGCAGTTGGTTTTGGTCTATAAAAGTGAAAAAAATCAGAGTAAAGTGGAAAGACATCTAACCTTGGAGTAAGAGGCCATTAAATATTTTATTTATCCTGCAGCATGCATGGCTTACAACACATGGAGCTCAGCAGGAAAGAAGTCAGGCACCCTATTTGGCAAACAAAATGCCTTTGGAATAAGGTGGATAACTTTGGGGCTGGATCTGAGGCACTGGAGTGATGATTTTTTAGGACTCAGTCTTGCAGCAGGTGGTAGAGAAGGTAATTATTGGGATTGACAAGTAATACCAGAGGAGGCTTCACCTGTTAATTGCAGGATGATGAACTGGGACTGCAGAGTAGAACTCAGGGAAGGTTATCTAGTTATTATCTATCTATCTATCTATCTATCTATCTATCTATCTATCTATCTATCCATCCATCTATCTATCCATCCATCCATCCATCCCTCCATCCATCCCTCCATCCATCCATCCATCCATCCATCCATCCATCCATCCATCCATCCATCCATCCATGTCCTGTCTCAGAGAGCCAGGGAAGGAGGGTTTGGCCACACAAGGACAGTCTCGTTCAGGAGTGGATAAGGGAAAGCACTCACAGAGATGTCAGAAGCTGGCCTGAAGGAACTGAGAGTGATAAGTGAACGAGGAGAACGGGACAGGAGAGGCAGCAGAATTTTCCCAGAGAGTTTTGTGCACAGGGCTCTTCCACCTGCAGCCCTCTTTGTGAGCTGTGAGTTGGAGAAGGGTTGAACTGGAGATGGAGAAAACCCTGCAGCTGTTGGAGTTGGGGTCAAAGGGAGACATTTTCTGCAGAGTCTTGAGATGTGATTTTCTCACTCTAATCCCAAAGCAGAAGCTGATTATTTCCTTGTCTGGATGTGGTCAAAACCTCACGACAACAGCCACTCCTGCAAGATCTGACACACGGTTTTGTGGGACTTACAGGAGTGACTGGTGAGATTTCCATCATTTTTTAGAAGGATCTCTCAGATCAACTCTTATGATAATAACAGCACCGAAGATGAACTTGAATTTGAGGCTGGATTTGGTTCCAGATCTTTCAGTCATTCTAAAATTAACTCCCCCCCTTCAGCTCACACATACACACGGGGAGGAAAACGGGGGAACAAAAAAAACCCCTCCTGAAATGTTTGTTAATCAGGGAACGAAGCACCTGTGATCTCCCATGTATTATTTCTATTTTCAAAGGCAAATGCAAAGTCCACTGGGTGGAATTTAAACCGCTGCCACTGAGCTAACTGCAGGAACACGGCGTTACTATGGAAAATTCCTGATTAAAGTCTGCAAAGAATTTCCTATGCAGAGGCTGTTTATTAATAGGTACCTGAGCCTCGCATCTGACATTGACAATTCTGCCCTTTAAACGCATCATTTTGCAAGCAGAGTGACAAAATGCTGCACTCCTTTTTCATTTTTTTTTTTTTTTTAAATAGGAAGAGGGAGCCTGTCCCAGCCCTCCCCCTCAGGCCTCTGACTGCTACAGTTTGCTTTGCTAAGCACAGGAACAAAAACTGCAACCATGAAATTATTTTAACAAGACCATAAAAAGAAGAGGAAAAGAAAAAAGAAAAAAAGAAAAAAGGACAGCGACGACAACAACAACAATTTGCCCAAGTGATGCTTGAAAAAAAAAATAAATTCCTCTCTCTAAACTAATTAAACTGTACTATGTGTCCTTGTGCAGTTCCTGGTGTTTTTCTGGTTCACTCAGTTTCAATAGATGCACAAGGACCGGAGCCAGAGCTCCTGAGTGACTAGTTCAGAACAAAAGCAGCTCTCCTGAGTATTCCTGAGCAGCCAGCAAATTGAGGGAAAGTTATTTTGGGTTAATCAATGTACTTCAGTTGCAATCACATTTAGCTTCTAACAGAGGAGCCTGCAAACAAGGAATTACTGTTCTGGGCTCAGCTATGGATGGCACTGGAAAGTGTTACTGGCTAGACTGTGCTCTTCTCAATGCCCCCTTTTTTTTTTTTTTTTCTCCTTTCCCTTCCTCCTTTTTTCTTTTGCGTCCTGAATTTGGTTTGGCAGTTTTACGTGTCCTCTCCATTTGCATTTCTCCCCCCGCCCTGTTTATTTATTTATTTCCTTATTTCTGGCACCGGGAGCCTGGGAAATTATTGGCAGTTGCTTAAAAGTCCCTGCAGGGGAGAATTCTTGCCATGTTCTAGGCAGGCCTGCTGTGGGGAGCTAGAGCAGTTGTGCTCAGCTTCCCAGCAGTGAATTCTGCAGATGGATGGATGGATGGATGGATGGATGGATGGATGGATGGCACTGAGAATCCCTGAGGGCTGCTGGGGAGGCAGTGGGAAGGTGCCTCCAGCATCCCCAGGGACAGGCAGGATGGGTGAGGCTCCCAGCTGAGTCTAACAGCCCGTGCTGAGGTGTGTGATTGTGAGATGGCTTCAAACTGACAGGGAGCAGGTTTAGATGGGATATTGGGCAGGAATTGTTCCCTGGGAGGGTGGGGAGGAGCTGGCACAGGTCGCCCAGAGGAGCTGTGGCTGCCCCTGGATCCCTGAAAGTGTCCAAGGTCAGCTTGGAGCAACCTGGGACAGTGGGAGGTGTCCCTGCCATGGCAGGGGGTGGGATGGGATGATCTTAGAAGTCCCTTCCAACCCAAACCATGAAAATTATTTATTTTGATAATCACTTCTCCTCTGGAGTATCCTGAATATTGGGAAATTCATTTCCCTTCCCCCATGGCCTTTTGCTGATCTGACCATTGGGTGTGAGGTGTAAAGAGCTCACAGGGGTGACCTGGGTGAGGGTCCCCACTGTGGTTCTGGGGTGCTCAGTCTCATGTGTCTCCTGCAGCCCTTTTGGGGCAGCAGAGCTGCTGCAGGGCCTGGCCCAGCCTGACTGAGTCTTTCTGGCCCCATAACCAGTAGTTTTTGCAGGTATTTACAGCCCTGAAAGCCATCATCTGTTAAATGGACTCCTGAATTACTGCTCCTGCTGCAGTGTTTCATTCATGCAGCCACTCCTTGTCACTCAGGGATGTGCTGTTCCACACAAAAACGCCAGCTGTCCGGGCACTCAGGCTGTGCTGGAAGAACCAGTTCAATAGATCTGTATCTGCCAGTTCCTGCTCTCCCTGCAATCCCCAAATCCAGCTCCTCCATCCTTCAGGAATCCAGAATTTCCTCCCCCAGTGAGGGTCTTACCTGTTCACACACTGATGTTTCATCCACCTGTTCAGAACTTGGTTGGTTACACGGTTGAGATGCTCAGAGCTGACTGAATTCATGCAGGATTTTGGGGGTTTCCAAACCACGGGTCTGCATGTTTCCTAATCTCTTACAATTAAATTTTACGGAAAGATAAAAATCCAGGCAGCTTCCCAGAGAAGTTTGGATGTTTCACATCCCATCTGTCCTCCCTGGTGAGATACATAACATGGGTTTATTTCACCTGAAAGTTTTCATCTCACGAGGTTGCTCTCCAGATCAACAGAACTTTGTTGATGAGGAGCCCTTTTGAATGAAAAAAAACCATGTTTTCTTTCTGCTTTGCACAAGAGCCCCAGAGCACCATTATTGTGCAATAGTGTCCAGAGCCTGGCTGTGCCTCTCTCCCAGCCTGTGCCTCCCCAAACTGGGCTGCACAGCAATGGTCCAGCTCTCTCTGAATGGAAGATTTAAATGGTTTAAAGTGTGATTTAATGGTTTAAAGTGCGATTTCAGCCCCAGATACCAATAAATATTGGATGTATACCCCTGCTTTGCAGCTTTGTGTGCCAGGATGGCTGAAGCTCAGCTGGCAGAGTCCTGGGCAGGGTTACTGGTCCTACAGAACACCTCGACCCCAACCCCCAGGCAGGCTGAAGTGACATTTCACACAGGCCTGGCAGCACTCAGCCCAGGTGGTTAAAGCTCCACACTGGTGTGCTGAGGCTCTCAGCCTCACCCAGGTGAGAGAACACGAGCACATCCAGATCCACAAACGCCGCTTTTGTTGTCGCTCATACTCCAAGGAAGGGTGGAAACTTCAGTGGGTGAGACCTTCTGTTTCAGAGACTTACAGTCCATCTGCTCTGGAATTAACATGTGAACATTTTCTAGTTCAGCTCCTTCTGTTAATTCTTGTTTCGAGGGGCTGTTTAAAAATGTCTTTATCTGGGTTTGCTTGTGCCATGCTTGTAGGATTCTTGGGTAGAAGCCACGTCTTGGAATCCCATAACTTTCTCAGGCATGTTTTTCACTGCTTCCCGTGCTCTGCTGCCATTATTTTCTTGGCTTTGAAATAAGCATTTTTATCCTTTTTCCCATCCTTTTCCTTTAGCATCAAAATGATGAAATGTACAGTTGAACATCCTCCTTTTCTGGAGTTGCAATTGAACCAGGAGTGCAGACCTGAGTGCTGAGCATCAGGCTGTGACAAAACTCTTTGCTCTGCCTTTGGCACTCACATTTTCTGAGCCTGTTTTGTTGAGACCACATCAAAATGCGAAACAGAGATCTGGACCCGTAAGTGTGAAAACTTGCTTACTTAATTGCAGGTGGTTTTGAAGGGCTGTTTATAAACACTTGAAAACTGAGCTTTACAAGAGTCACCGTGCCAAGGAACAGCTAAAACTTTGAAAAGTCTCAGTGATTGAGAGAAACTAAAGGTTTTGGCATGGAGACCAAGCATTAGAACCTCTAAGCAATTGTGTGAGACCAAATCAGTTTGGCCTTGAGTTCACCCTCTTGGGTTTGGGGTTTTAGGCACTGAAACACTTGGGCTGCCAGGGCCGTGTCAAGGCTTAAACACTCCAAGCCCTTCACAGGGTGTTAACCACACCTTTAAGGCAGCAGGAAATGTGCACAACCAACCCCAAATACTCCACACACAGAGGTGAAAGCAGGAAAACTTGAGTTTAATTTGCACTGGGAGAGGAGAGGATTTGACTGAGTGCTTGGGCTCCCACGCTGCCTCTAAAAGCCAGCACATGTCGGCTGGAGCAAAGAGGTGCCAGGTCAGGAGGGTTCTGCTCCAAGGGCTCCCTCAGTGACCAAATCACATTTCTGAGCTGCAGCTTTTCCATCCAAACTGTGCTGGCCTGAGCCTCAATCAATGCCGGCAAAGCTCTCGATGGAAAACGCTTCCCGAGCCTGGGGTGTTCCTGCTGCTGCAGGCATGGCAGAGCTGTCTGTCCTGTGACAGAGGTGTCTGTCCTGCCTCTGACCCTGCAGCTTCTCACTTCTGGCTCAGATCCCTCGTTCCCTCTCCCTCACTTTACCCTCACACAGCTGCCTGTGAGTCTCACTACAACCAGCATCCATTTGACTCCAGTGAGCAGCTCTAATTAAATTAAGCTGCTTCTATGACCAGCAGGTCAAATTTCTCAACTACAATTGACATTTCCATTCTTATTGTGTCTTCCTTATTGGATTAAGGCTTGATCAAGGAAGATCATTTACTGGGGCAGCATCCAAAGGGACAGAACCACGTCCTGGAGCCTGGTCCCTGCTCGTGTGGTGTGAGAGGCAAATCAGGCTGGGGGGTCAGACAGGGCTGGTTTCCACAGCCCTTTGCTGGCCAGTGGTCAACTACAATTCTTTTTTTGACTGAAAGCTGTTAGCATTCAGGTAGATTTATTTATAGGCTTGTTTGTGCTGGCTGTGTTGTGGATGTTTATGATTTTAGCTCCTCTGCTCTCTCCAGGAATGTCCCATTCTACTGGCAGCGTTCACAAAGGCCAAGGGGAGACCATGTCTTGACAATAAATTCTCTGTCAGAAACCCTTGCAAGGTCAGACCCGAAATATCTGTTATGTAGATTGCATTGTGTTTATTTTTGTGTGTGACACAGATATTCCGAATGTTGAAACACCAACACTCAGCTCTGCAGCCCCCAGCTTCGCCTACAAAAATGAAAACCTTCTGGTTAAAAAATGTCATGAGCTTTAGCTTCTCTCTTTTTTTCTTTTTTTTTTTCTTTAATAGGGATGTTTGGGCTGAGTTTAAAAAGGAAATTATTTAACTTCTGATTTATGAGGCTTAAGGGTCATGTTTTTAAGCTTTTCTTTGCAGCCATGATATCTAGGGAAAAAATGAAAGCTAAGGCTTTCAGTTAATGAGAAGACTCCAGCAGTTTAGACTTCATGAAAAGTACCAAATTCCACAAGGCTTGCAGGAAAATTGCTGGGGCTGTGAACCCCAGCCATCCCCTGGGGAGGACTGTGAGGAAACACTGCCTGGGCTTCTACTCCTGTGAAATGAGGATCTTTTAGGGGGACAAAGAGAAAGGCTTTGAACCTCCATGGGGCAGTGGTGCACCCCAAACCTGGGTGTAAAGGAGGCTGAATTATTGATGTAGCCCATCCTAGGGACAGCCCAGGTTCCCAGCTGCATCACAGGCTGGCAAAGCCTCCTGCAAATCTTCAAGGCCAGGTTGGACAGGGCTTGGAGCAAGTTGGACAGTGGGAGGTGTCCCTGGCCATGGCAGGGGGTGGAACTGGATGAACTTTAAGGTCCCTTCCAACCCAAACCATTCTGTGATCCCAATTCATTGCACCACCTCCCCTCCTCCACCTGCAGCAGATGATTCTGTGATACCAAGGGAGGAATTTAAAGCTCCCAGCCCCACTCTGCTCAGGTGTTCAGCTGTTGCTTTCCAGCCTCTTCCATCCCCACCTTGCTGAGGGAAAGCAGCTCCAAACCCCATTTCCTGCATGGCAGCTGAGCCAGCGCTTCTGCTCCCTCCCCGAACTTCCCAGGCCATTATCAGAGCTCAGTCTCAGCTCTCCCAGGTGCCCCAGGAAGCTGCAGGGAGCAGCTGAAGCCCTGCACACCCAAAGGCTGCCCAGAGCCCCCGTGGCAGGGATGCTGCTGTGACAAACGAGGTCTGTGCAGGCAGCTCCTCATTTCTATGGTAACGCTGTTCCTCCTCCTGCTCGTGTTCCTCCCTGTGCACACACCAGCCTGGGCTGTTCATATCCCCATCCACACTGACTGCACCATCCCCAGTCCTTCACCAGCTGGGCCAGGGTTTAGAAAGGTCCCTTCTCCTAAATTCCTGTAACAAAGAGGAAACAGGAACGCTCAGAGTATGGGATTTCTCTGAATTATTAATGAACAAAGGTTTTCTGGCCAGGAGTAAGGCAAGCAGAGCATGGCTTCTCCTTGGGACTTTGCAGGAGGAAAGAAGGTGATGGCTCTGCTACAAATGGACTGGTTTAGCCAGCTTTTGATTGTTTTGGATACACTCAGGGATGCTGCAATGACTCAGACAAAATTGCTGCTTTGTCTGAGAGACACATTTACTTCTCAGCGTAACGAGTTGATCTCCTCTCTGATTAGATTTCTCTGCAGTGCTCCTTTACCAGTGGGTGTTGGCAGCCACGGGAGTGGTGGAAGGTTTAACTCAGAGGAGAGAGCAGAGAGGAACCTGCTCTGCAAAGGGATATTAAAAAAAAAAAAAAAAAAAAAAAAAAAAAAAAAAAAAAAAAAAAAAAAAAAAAAAGAAGAGCATTAATTGCAGCCTGAGCTGATTGTACATAACAGCCACCTCTTCCCACCTTGGCTCAGCTTCTTCAGCTTGGAGCAGCCAGATCTGTTTCAGCTCTGGAGATCATCAGGAAGCAGAGGTGATTTACAGCCCCACCAACACTTCCTTCAGCTGGCAGACTCATGGATCCTTCCAGGGCACACAGAGGGTGCAGAGAGACTCACCCCTGTGAAGGTGAAGCAGGGAAGGAGCTCAGGAATGGGTCAAACTGAAGCACCTCCAGCCCCATGGAGCTCATCCCAAGCTCCAGCTGCTGGGGAATGTCACTGCTGCGTATTCGCCTTAAATATTGTGATTCATTACAGAGCAGGGGAGAACTTTGTTTCAGGCAAACATGACATAAGAGCACAGGCGGCTGAATAATAGCGGTGACATTTTCTACAGCGATTAATTAGAACTGAAATTCCAGTCGGATCTGCCCCTCTTCAAAGGCCTTCTCCAGGCATTCCCACACAGCTACGTAGTCCTTGCACGGGTGGAAATACTGAGCTCACGTAGGCAAAGGGCTTGCAGAGGGAACAAACTTTATTTCGGGAGTTTTTCACTGAGGGAAAAAGTCCCCAGCAGTTTTATTTCTCACTTTACAGAGCAGGAATGACTTTCAACTGATACCTGAATATCAAATAATAATAGTTAGAGGGTAAAAAGTAAATAGCTCGTGAAATTATTTTGAATAATAGACAAAAGCAAGGGTTGTTTCAAATGGAGGAAGAAAAAGGCTTCTCTTGCCCAGGTCTCTCACAGCCCATGTGTGACAGGCCAGCAGGGTGATTGGTACTTTCAAAGCTTCCCTCTCCCTTTCCACATTCTTCCTCAAAATCCTCCTCAGCCCAGCAGTGCTCTGAGAACCTCAGCAGTGGTTTAGCAGCTGCCATGTCATCTAGATAGCAAGGCTTGTTTCCATGTGATCTTTGCAGGGAGTGGGATAAGATGCTTTGCCTCCAGCCCAGTTGTTCCTTCTTGCAAGAAAATAAAATTTGGAAGAACAAGATTTTCCAAAACACCATTTTGACTTAATTTTGAAAAAGGCACGGAAATGTCCAGACTGTTTCATTTGACATTTCAAACACATCTTTAGGGTTTGTTTTTTTGTTTGTTTGTTTTTTAATCCTTATTTTGATTCAGGCTGACTCTTCACTTAAAAATGTTCTGGAGTTTGGTTATTACCAAGTCCAGCGGGAAACATTTTTCTGCCCGGTGCCAACTGCCTCTTCATAACTTCTAAAATCTCAAACAAAAATTACTCACTGGTGTTTACAGAATTGTCAGCCATCTGAGAACTCCCATGCTGTCCTGCCTGATCTGTCTGTACCCACTTTCTCCTCCCATCCATCCCTGCCATATTTTGGTTGGGAAATGCTGATGCTCAACGGAGCCTCCTTCATTCCCAAGGCACCCTGGGCTCTGTTTAGCACAATAATAATATTCAGCGATTTGATCCACTTCCCTGGGAAGCCAGGAGATGTCCAGCATTGTGTCTCGTCCCATTTCAAGCCACACCAATAAAAGTCAGGAATTCTCATTTTCCTGCAGCTTTTCCCCACCTGAGCTGCCCCAGAGGTGAGTCCCGGCTGGGCAGAGGCCGAGTGCCAGCCTGTCAGATGGAAATGGTTTCCAATAATTCTCCAGAGGATTTTTCTGGGAGCAGGCAGTAGTGGTGTGCTCATTTCAGTCTCCCTCTGGTACATTACAATCCCAAACCCTATTACTGGCTCCTCTGCACCAGCAGAAATCACCTCTTCAGCATTTCAGAACACACCTGGTGAGTTCTAGCTCTGAAAAAGAAAACATGAGGTTTTATCGGGGTTTTTTTTTATTTTATTTGTCAGAGGTGATCCCTTCCTCTCACAAAATGCATCCAAGTCAGGATGTTCCCCCAAGGTCATCCTATGTGAGCCCAGGATGGGAGAACTGTGCCTTCAGCTGAGGGAATGTTCCTGGTGGCAGGAAAAACGTTTTCCTCCCTCTCCCCCTCTCTCTGCATGTCCTCCCTGTGCCCTGACAAACCCAACACCAGCGAGCTGTGTGTGAGCACAGGGGATGTGTTTGTTCTCCTGCAGGGGAACAAATCAGAGATTAATCAGCCTTCTGCTCCTTTCATTACCCAAGGAAACCTGCAAACCTTAAATAGCATTTGTGGTCTTGTTCTTTACATTCTGGAGGGGATTTTTACAAATTGCTGAGCGCTGTGCTTTGGTGGGCAGGTTAGTTCATGTTGCAGCATTACTGGCTAGTGCTGGTAGGGCAAAGGATCAATAGCATTTTCCACTGGGAATGTGCCTCCCCTCCTTTTTCTCCAGCCCCCTCCAGCCTTTCTGACTTTGTGGATTCTGGCTCCAAGGCAAGCAGTTCCCTTTGCTTTGGGAAGCAGCATCTCCTCCCACATACAAAGTCAGTTTAGCTTGGGATTTTGAGTGCAGCCTAAGATGTGTAGGTGCCCAAACCCCTGAATTAGATTAATCTAAATCCCAAAGCAGCTCTGGAACATCTCTGTCGAGGTTCCTTTTATCACTAAGGCACTTAAAAGCAGAATAAGTTGATGATGACTTCAAGTGCCTGATTTAATGTTAGTTCCTTGGTTTTTTATGGATTTTGGTGGAATGGATGGATGCCTCAGGAGCAAGTGGGTTCATCCCTTAGTCTGCCAAGACAGCAGGGCTCAGACCTACTCTGGTGTTTGGGCAACAGTGGGAGAATTTGGGGGCACTGAAGTTGACGTGAAAAAACAAGAAAACTGGTGCAGAGCAGGCCTAGTGGAACTGCTTCTCATTGACATTGCCACATCCATAGATCACACAGAGGTGTCAGAAGTGGACACAGAAGTGTCAGAAGTGGACACAGACCCGAGTGGGTCAGACCTTGCCAGGCTGGGGCGGAGCAGGGCAGGATGCAGAGGAGCAAAGCAGCAGGAGAGGTTTCAGACAAGGACTAAGGCATGGAGGCTGTGTGGGCAGGGCCAGAGGCAGCTGGGGGAGAGCGCTGCTTTCCCTGGCAGAAGTGTTTTGACAGCTGTGGGAGCTGGGAACTGGCAGAGCAGGTAGAGCTCAGGGCTGTGCAGGAGCTCGGGGCAGGAGCAGTGTTACCTTGGCAGGGCTGAGCCAGCCCCTGCTGCCAGCAGGTCTGTGTTTCACTGCCCAAAGCTTCCTCTGCAACCCCCTCTCCTCACTTTTCATCTTCCACCTGCTTTTCCATCAGCACTGCATGCAAAATGCATGGATGTGAGGGCGGCAGCTGTGGGAGGCTGTGGAGCAACAGCAGGAGCACTGGGGGTGGCTTTGAACAGGTAATTCTGGTGGTGTTGGGGCAGCAAGGAGGGGATTGCTACAGGCAGTTTGTGTTTGGGTTACTCCTGGCAGTGTGGGAATGGAGGAAAAGCTGAAATTGAACATATGGCAGGAGGAATGATGTGGATTCAGTGTAATGGTGAGTCAAAGGCTGAGATGAGGAGGAAGGCAAGGCTCGGGATGGTGGAGAAGGGACATCAGTGCCTTCTGCAAAATAAAACCACACAGGTACAGAAGGTTTGGGGGGAAGGATTGAGCACACCCTCGGATTCTTGGCCTCTGAGGACAGCTGTGACTCTTATTACCCAGTGAAGTGAGCCCTGGCCTGTCTCAGGGTGGGAGTTACCTGTGTTGAGGTGGGTAAAACCCACCCCTGTCCTAATAAAAGACACAGAGACAAACCCAGAACCTCCCCCCTGAGCACCTCCTAACGCAGTCACTCACAAAACACTGTGTGAAGAGCTCAGAAAGTTATTCCCAGAGGCAATATTCCTCAGGGGACTGTCACAACACACTCACTCATAAATTCACTACACGTAATACCAGGTGAGGAATGCACAGAATAAAGCCTTTTCTAAAGACAGCTGAGAAAAAGCTGAGTTGTTTAAACGTGGATCTGCAGCTTTTTTCACTCAAATCAGCAAAGCCAACGACAGGGCCTGAATCAGGACCATCCTGTTTGGAAAGCTGGGCCCTGGGAATGGGAACAGGAGCAGGTACATAACCAAAGTGGAAATCATTACACTACAGCCTTGCATGTGCATGGTTTAAAGAAGGCATTCAGGTCAGTCTCCACCCAGCAGGGATCCAAGCACACTCTGTACTGGGAAGGGAAAAGTCTGAGCCAACTATGTAATCATTCTCCACCTTATCATTGCCCCAACACGACTAATGAGCCAGGGACAGACTGCAGGGAATGAGGAACATGGAAGCAGCAGAGAAAACAAAGTAGGTGTTTGCAACACCTCTTGTTCTGAACAAGTGCATTGAAATCGTTGCCATGCAGCAAATCCTTCTTGCAAAGCAGGGGAAACGACCTTAAATCAGGTGTTTGGGTGATTTTTTTAACTTGTCCCCCCAGATTAGCAGTTGGGTTTTTTTCCCGTTGTGAGGGGTGTGAGGCGAGAATGGAGGAGTCATTATTTTATACTTCCACTTTTATTTTATACTTCCACTTTTATCCGATCCTCCTGTCTCGAGCCTTCATTTCAAACCCTTGCAGCAGACCCCAGAAGTGGAAATGAGATCAGTTTGACAACAGGAGCTGCTGGTTTTGTGCATCAGGTGCTCCCCACATCCCTGGTGCTCACAGCTTTGAAAGCAGGTCTGAGGCAGGCAGGGCTGGGAGACCCTGCAGGGCAGGGCTGTGCTGTGCCTGCCAGGGCTGCTCATCCTTCTTTTCAAGTGCTGGATCCCACAGGTCAGGGGGGGAGATCCTCATCTCCAGTTATTTATAAAGTGTCTTTTGACAAGAGCTGTGAGTGAGGGAGGACTTGGCTGTACTGTCAGTGACCAGAGGTATAAAAAAAAGCCCTGGCTTTCAGGAACACTAAATTAACTGCGAAATAAATAAATAAAATGAAGAGCTCGCTCTCGTTATTGTGCTGCAGGCATCATTTATTAGATGCTGCTGTGCTGTGGAGTCCTTATCTCTCCCTCCAGATAGTGTAAATCAGAACTCCTGTTGCTGACACCCCGAGAGCATTCTCATCTGTCAGAGATTTAGCTGCCCTTTCCTCGTGTGTTTTCCCGGAGAGTGATTTTTTTATTTTTACTTTAACCCTCGGTGCTCTCATCATTCATGGCTTACACTCTCAGCAAATAAAGGGCTGGGGAGGGATGCTCCAAGGTCTTTTGTTGCTGTTGATGAACGTTTTTCTCTGTCCTCAGTGAGAGCATCTCTGTCACAGGCAGATGCTTCAGCCACACTAAAAATGTGCTGCTTTATGCAGAGTAACCCACAAGGTTTCTCCCTCTCTTCCCAGCCCAGCTGCAGCCATCGAGTTTCCCTCCTCCCTGCACTGTGCCTTTCAATATCATTCCTTTAATGGGCTTAATGATTTTTCCACTCCTGAAACATGAATCAAATATACAAATTACTCTTGAAGGTACTCGGAAAAAGCTGCGGTTTCATTGAGCTCTCAGTGAGAATCAGCAGCATCTCAGCCAGAGGCAG
Source organism: Sterrhoptilus dennistouni (assembly GCA_013397095.1). NCBI lineage: Eukaryota > Metazoa > Chordata > Aves > Passeriformes > Zosteropidae > Sterrhoptilus > Sterrhoptilus dennistouni. The sequence goes on along the minus strand of VWZU01004420.1, from coordinate 745,350 downwards.
GAGGAGCAGATCCCATGTGAGGAGTGATCCATCTCACCCAGGCAGCAGGTTTGGTGATTCATCACTGTTTACCACGTTTAAACACATTTTCCATTCATCTTGATGATTTACTGTGCCAATGGGGCTAAAAAAGTCTGCTTTAAATGAGTGGCCCTCAGACTAGCTGGACTCTAGGAAAGATGTCAACTTCTTTTCACAGTGCTGAGGGACTTTGTGTCAAGTTATAGACCATGGGCTTTACGTGATAACTCTGCTTTTTGGTGATATTATTTAAATACTTCTGTGTGTACATATTTTTATGGCCTTTCTCATGTCTCTTGCCAGTGGGTATCTTGGCTTTATTAAAATTTCTTTCTCCAAAATCAATCCAATCTTCCCTCCTTTTGCCATCACGCTCATACCATTCATAACTCAGCTGTAAAAGCTGTCAATAAGGAAACAATTGAGTTTAAAGGGAGAAAAGGGCAGGGCCTTCTTTCCCATAAGACCGTATAGAAACTATTTGGGTAAAAGCTCCCAGATTTGGACTGCAGCAAAGAAATCTGGGCTTTCCTTTCAGCAAAGGTCCTGAGCAAACCAGTTTGCTGGATTTATTTTCACCCATTTTTAACTTGTGTGTGAAACAGAGATGTCCTCAGGTTCTCCTGTCCAGGCAGAAGGACAGAATAGGGGCTTTCTGAGGAACTCAAATGAGAAATTAGGGTAATGTGTTGACAAATAATCTGAGTTGTGATTGAGACGTTCAAAAGTGTACACTGATGGAATGTTTTTGGTGAGCAGGGACTATGGAGGATTAAATTGTGCCTGGCTCTCTTGGGAGTGTTCTGAGAGCTAAACCACACACCTGAATGTAAAAACAGGTTTGTTTGTCTACTCTGTAAACACATTTATATACACCCGTGGCTTTAATGATGATAGAAGTGTACTCTGTGTGTGTGTGCTCCATACATTCTGGACTGAGATACTCAGCTCCAAAATCAGTGCAAATAAATAGTGTCAAACCCCTTGGTTTTCATGCTTGAATCTTTCAGAGACAGATTCAAATAGTTGTTTTGTGCCCAGAAAATACTACTCTCAGGAAATGGAGGGTCACTAAACACAATTCCCTTTTATGGTGATTTTGATCCAGCTCTATTTAGCTCCCAAAATCGCTCAAAAATCCAAACAAAGCAACCCATCATCGGAGGAGAACTTCAGAAAGCAGCTCTGCAGCCTCCCAGCAATGACTCTGCAGGTTGGTGTTCCTGTTTTCAGCATGGGGAACACAACCCATCACCAATCCCAACACCCAGAGCTGCAATTCCCAGCCCAGTTGCTGGGGCTCGGCAGGGTTTGGCTGTTGCGACACATTTTGCACAAAGAGCAAGAGTTTGGCTCGAAGATCTGCAGAGCCTTGGATGAATTTCAGCCCACAGCCTACAGCAGTAGGACAAGCCTCAGGAAAGCTGCCAGAATTCAGTCAAGGTTGCACAAGAAGTGGGTTTTTTGCTGGCCCAGCAGGTCAAGTGTAACACCTCTACTGTCCTGGAGAACCATTTATTAGGATCCCAAACCCTCAGTTTGTTACTTTGGGTGCCACCAGATGACCTGGGGATACCTGAATTACTTTGCTACACATTTATTGGGTGAACTGTGTCCAAGTCAATTGGGTCAAGGTAGTAAAAGAGGTTTAGAGGCTTGAATACAGTTGATACCAAGACAGATTAAATTCCCAGTTCCTGTTTAAGGTGCTCACCTAATTTCCCCCCACTCCAGCTTGTCAGTCAGATGTGTCCTGCTTCATTTCCTCGCTTGTTTTTCATTGGGTGCCCGGGATAAAAGCCTGAGAGGCACCTGCTGCAGGGGTAAACAGCCATTTAGAAGACGTGTGTACAAAAGCAGGTCTGATAGGTCGAAATTGATACAGCAGGAGATGATAAAGCCACAGGGCAAATCGGGCTGGCCTGTAACAGATTGGGATGTGGCTACTTTTCCTTACTAGTGTTGTAATGTAGAATATGTTCAGGTTTTTTCTTTCTTTTTTTTTTTTTTCAATTTCTTTTAAGCTTATGCTTTTAATGCTGTGATTAAAAGATTATTGTCAGAATGAAAATTAATTACATGCAGTGCACTTGGCCCAGGTATGGTGAGAACTTGGAAAACATCTGAGAGACATGCCTATGGAACAGAGTGCTCAAAAAGCACCAGGACACCAACCCCAAGGATGATGCAAGTGCCCTTCAAGAAAGGACCTGCCTCTAAAATATAAAATTGTGTTGACACTGAAGCTTAGCAAAGGTATTTGCAAACCTATCAGCATGGTCTGGATCGTAGCATTAACTGCCAGTCAGGGCCTCCTGCTGCCACCTCGTTAAATTTACTGATAATTGTTGATTTCCATATGTTTTAATATTAGCTGTATTCTGAAAAAGTGGATAAAAGTGATGAATGAATCAGATGCAAGAAGTCAGCAGAGTCAGCTGTTGGTATCATAACCTGGAAACACAATACAGCTCAGAAATGGCCCCAAGGATAAAGATAGCAGCTTTTATCTCCCTCAGATATAGGCCAGAGCAGCAAAGTTCAGATCTAGTTTTGGATCACTGAACTAGTTCAATGACACCCAGCAGGAACCTGGCCCCAGCAAATTCTGTGTCTGTCCTGGGAGCTTTTTGGATCTGCTTCCCTTGCACCTCTGTCAGACCCTGTTTCACCCACAGCAAGTGTAAAACTGGGTCCAGACCTCCCATCCACAGAACAGGAAAACCACAGAGAACATCTTCTGCCTTTTTAGGAGGTGGAGTTTAGTCTGCAGCAACGGGAAACTCAGTTCTGCTGCTGAGACATTTAATTATTGCATTTCTGCTTATTGCTGGAGGCTTTGGGGACATCAATATGTTGTGGGTTATGTACAAACACAGGGGAAGGAACGGTCTGGAGAAAGCAGAGGGGAGAGAATGAGGGGTTAGAATGAGCTGAAAGGTCCTCCAAGGTAGAGAAGCCACCATGGTGTGTAGGATGATTTGTGTAAGGCAGCAATGCACGAAGCTGTGGCAGGGGACACTTGAAATTCCAAACTAGGACTGCAAATATTGGACATTTCACAATCCTGGTGACTGGGGTTTTTTTGGTCCTCTCCCTTTGCATGGCACACCTTCCATCTATTTTTCAGAATTTCAATAGTAAGCTTCTCATTTTCCCCCTCGCCCTGCCTTTCTCTTATTTACATCCCAGAGATTCTGTGCCTCTCTGAGGGCTGACATGCCCTGGCTTAAACTGGAGCTGCCCTGAGGATGATTTTATATTTAGTAGCTCCTTATGAGCTGCTCTCATTTGAAGCAGCCCAGACTGCCTGATACAATATTTTCTACAGAAATCTCTCTTGCCTCTCCTGATTGCAGGAGAGGCAATGATAATGATAAGGCTGAGCTTGAGAAGGGACCAGGGCCTTACCCAAAGTGTGCCAGGGTAGCAGAGCCTTGCAGGGCACAGTTCCTACTCCCTTTGTGCCTTCAGAATAACCTACAAGATCCATGGTAAGGGATGAAATTCTGTCGCACAAAAACTGCTGCCAGGAGAGCACAGCTCTCCCCTTCTATCATTCAGATTGTACACGCAGGAGAGGCCTAACCAAGTGCAACCTCTGATATTTTCCTCTCAGATGCTGATATTTTTCTGCATTTATCACAGGCTGGCCTTTTTTAGAGTGGTGTATTGATTTAAAGGGTTTAAAAGAAAGATGTCTTCTGCAGCAGTGATACAAACACAGTCACCTGGCTTCTCCCATTCTTGGGGAGCCAGTTTTAAACAGGGAGCTTGCAGGAATCTGTGTCTCAGTTTTATACAAAGTTCCTGGTTGAAGTATCCAGGTTCTCTGATCTGACTCTTGCCAAATCCTGGTGATAACGATGGGGTGAAGCTCCAACCTGCAGCCTTCCCCTCTCCAATGGAAAAGTCAGCACTGTGGGTTCACAGGACTGTGCAAGACCCTCAGCTCTCCCTCCAAAGATCCCCCTGGGCTCCTGGACTGCTGCAGACAGCCCAGTCCCTTCTATAACAGTCCCAATTTTGAGCCTGAGATGCCTTTGAGCCTGTGATTGTGTGAGGGGGAGGTGATGCATCACACAGAGCACTGCCTGAGCTCTGACATGCCCAGCCTCTGGAATAAAGGAACAGCACAGCATTGCCTCTGTGGAGAGCTCCCTTCCTGGAAGAGCTGACTGGAGCAGCGAGGTGCTAGCACAACCTGCTCTCTCCTGATTGTGTTCCTGGAAAAGCTGCTCCATTATCCATAAAGTTTGCACCGACAGCACCAAAAGCCAACGAGGCTTTTGCTGGCCTTTAATAATTTCTCACTCGGCAGATCTTTCACTTCCAGCTCGGCAGAGTGGGCACTGCAGGCACAGCAGCTGAAATACAATCTCCATGCTGGAAGGACAGACTGCCAGGCTGTTTCATTTGCAGACTAGGAAGGAATAGAGAGCTGGCAGCCCGGGCACTCTGCTCTGCCATCGTGCTCTTGGCACTGCCAGCTTCTCTTTCCTGCTGAGAACGTTTGGTCCTTGTTCATTGTTCACAGCTGCTCTTGGCTTCCTCCTCCCCCACTTAGCACATCTGCTGGAAAGGAGGATTTCCCGATAAAGGTGAAGAGAAGGGACTGGTACTCATGTTCCAGACCTAAATCAGTTTAACCAGCACTGCTCCAGCTAGGAAATCTGCTGCTGTTTTGTGCATGGTATAGTGCTGGCAGACAATGCAGGGAGGAGCATTAACCCCCTCTGTCCCTTGCAGGAGGTTTAGTATTCCAAAAGACCTTTTTTCATTCAAGACAAAGCTTTAAGCCGAAAAGTCTCTTGAGATCCCAAACTGCCTTGGATTTGTCCCTGTGAATGTGCTCTACAGAATCAGCACCAAGCAGGAAGCTTGGTGAAGTTCTGGAGGACACTCGAGTTTGAGCCAGAAGTTGAACTGTCCCCTGAAATAAACACATATGAAGAGCTCTCTTTTTAACCTGCATTGTTCATAGACATTTCTGAGTGTCCTGGTGGCTGCCATTCACCTAATTAATGGGATCACAGCCTGCCTGCGACTTGAGGAGGCCAATGATTGAGGCTCATTAGAAAATGGGAGAGACTCTTGTATCAGCAGATCTGAATGTCAGGCAGGGCTTCCCATCACTTTCAAAACGTGAGACCTGAAACTTCCCAGAAGTTCCAGGTGATGCTGCAAAACCCAAACAACACAGCAGGGTCATGCCTGGGGAAAGATCCGTGGGTTTTCACTTCAGCATTTCCATTTTGTCTGAGGTCTCTGCAGCCTCAGGAGCTGCAGGCACTCAAACCCCTGTGTGGTGGCTGGTTTCCCATTTCCCCTGGGGTCTGACAGCCAGGGGTCCCTGGGTGTTTCAGGACCCTGTTTGGGGTGCACAGGTGAAGGGGCAGGTCCCAGTTCCGCAGTTGCTGCTCTGTTGGAGGTCAATGCAAACATTGGGTTGCCAGCACTGCTGCGTCACTGATACAAACAATTTTCATCAGGGCAAAAGCCCGGATGAAACCACCATGGCAACCAATTTTAAATAGAAACAATAGCCCAGCTCCTGAGCTGAAATAAAGGCACAGGACCTGGGGATCTGGTTCCATATTCCTACAGCACACAACGCCATTTTTTGAGCATTCGTATTTTCTGGGGTTTTGTTGCATCTTTTCAGAGCATCTCAACGAGCTGTTTGCAAATAATATGCAATAAATGCTGATGGAATGAAGCCATCTCTGTGGGGCCAGCAGCAGTCAGAGAGCAGCATGGTGGATAAAGCAAGTTCTTGCCAACTCCTTTATCTTTCCCATTCCAGGATCTCTAAGTCCCACGCAGAGAAGTCAGTCCAGTTTTTCCCTTGAAGATCTGCAACAAATAAACAACAAATCATTAATACTGAAAAGATGAAACGCTGAATCATGCCTTCCACTCTTTAGAACCTGTGTTCTGCTGAGTCTAATTATTTCACACTCGCTGCCTAAAACTTTGAGCAGTCTCTCCCAAGGATATTCATGATGAGGGTTGGAAAAGAAAAAGTTTGGATGAACAGTCTAACATGGGGACAACACTTCTGGTCAAACTCCCTGGAAATTAATGTTGTCTTATCTCATAAGAATGGGATTTTATTTGGCCCAAACAACCTCAAGCAAACTTGAGATTGCAGAGAGGGCAGTACAGTCAATGTGCAGCTCAATGAGCAAAGAGAAACTGCCAGGAAATCTTGAACATATTTTTAAGCATTTAAACCAATGTCTTTTGAGTATCTGAAATGAGGTGAAAATACATTAAAATCCAACCAGATCCCTCTCTCTCTCTCTTGTTGCAGCCAAAACACCCTGAAGAGAGTCAGTGGGTGTAGGAATAGGAAACTACATTTTGCTTTTGCTTAGGAGGTGGGGGGTAGTAAATTTTTACTATTTAAAAAAATCAAAATAAAAAATACCTGACCTACAGCACATTCTGGAAGGGCACATATTGAGTATCCACAGCTCTTAATCTAAGGAGGAACTTCAGTGCTCTGGCATTGTTCTCCCCTGTGCCATTCTTATCTGACACGTAGTATCAGTTGCCAGAAACGCTGTGGGTTTATTCTGTACTTTGTATTCCAATATAAATGGAGCTGAATAGTTGTCATAGTCCTCTGGGCAGGGCTCCTTGCTGCTGCAGAGTTTAATATTGAGGTTGGCAGCACGAGGGTGGCTGATGTAATCCGTTCCATTACCGATATTTACGGCACACCATGTTACAATACAAAGGTTTGGAGACTGGGAAGATGTGACAAGCCAAAAGAGCCAAGCCATTCAAAACTGAGGTTGGCTCTGCAGGGGTCGATTCCCCTCACTGGACGTTCACTGAAATGTCTTTGAATGCCTTCAGGAGCATTTGTGATGCAAAATTCAGTCATAAAGCTCTGGTAGCAAAGTCCCCCATTGCACACCCCACATCTGACTGCAGGTCTGACTTTGGCATGAGCCAGTGACTCAGGATCACCAGCAAGTGGTGTCCAAAGTCACTCCTGGCTTTCACCACTCCTTGGCCAAACATCACAAGCCTTGGTGTATTGTAACACAGGGGGAAGGGGCAGCACAGAGGAGGGTTTGTTCCTCTTTCCAGCAAACTCCTTCTACTCCTGCAGCAGCTCAGGAGTTGATACAGTGATCTGTGAGTTATTGTGAGTCAGAAAACGACATGCTTCTTATTTGTGCTTTCAAAGTCCAGGATATTTCCTTCAATTTCTTATCTACCTCCAAGTTTCATCAAACCTGCAACTTCTTCCTTAGGGGTCAGAGCAGGAGCAGCTCCAATCTCTGCTCTCTGTGACAGGGACAGAACCCAGGGCAGGGCTGGAGTTGTGCCAGGGCAGGTTTAGGTTGGATTTTGGGAAAGGTTCTTCCCCCAGAGGGTGCTGGCACTGCCCAGGCTCCCCAGGGAATGGGCACGGCCCCGAGGCTGCCAGAGCTCCAGGAGAGCTTGGACAGAGCTCCAGGAACGCCCAGGGTGGGATCGGGGGGTCTGTGCAAAGACAGGAGATGGACTGGATGATCCCTGTGGATCCCTTCCAGCTCAGGATATTCTGTGCTTCCACAAAACCTTCTCAAGCAGCTCTTTCAGGTTTGAGGGTGGGAGCTGAGTGACTCTCTGCATGTTTAAGAGCCCATTTCTGTCCTACAGCTCTCCTGGAGGATCTGCAGCATCTCTTTTGCAGAATCAGCACTTTTGTTGGTCTTAATGGAGCCGCTTCTTGTGGAAGATACTGGAAAATCTTCACGTGGAACTGAGTAATTTCTATTCCAGGCCATGGAGGAGAGAATACAGCCCACCCTGCCTGGTGCTTGTGATCTGATGTGAAAATAACTCTGCTGCTGTGGTGTGAATGCAGTGTGGTGTTTCCCACACAGATGGGCCCAACCCAAGGGCTTTTTTTCCCAAAATTTCTTCAAGTTCAAAGGAGGTTGGAACCAAAATGCTTCCCTGAACAGTCTAATTTCATGTTTTAGTTGCCATGGAAGTGGCAAAATTGACTTTATCAAACAAATGCTCTTTGCCACACCATTCAATCAGTTTCTTGCCTTTTGCAATGGCTTCCTTGTGCTGTTGGTAAAAATAATGTTGCTTTTCCAGTATGAAAGTGATTTCAGCTGTGTTTTTTCCACTCCTGACCTCTGCAATGCTTGCATTTCAGACAGTTTTATACATTTATTGATTACATGAGGTACTGTTCTAATTTCTAGGAAGTAAGAACATAGCCCCTAAATCATCCAGACTCTGAAATGTTTTAATTTCCTCAAGTAAATAGAGCATATTTTGCCAGGAATCTTAAATGTATGATACATGGATTTGATTCCACTTTCACACAGGTCTTGTATAACTCCCTTCACTTCAGTGAAATTACTCCTGATTAGCATGGAGAAACAGGTCCAGAATATGGGGAGGGGAGTGGGTTAATGCCATTTTTTTCTGACACTGAGTGCTCTAAAAGCACTCCAAGACTGTAAACCATTACCATTTCTCAGTAAGTGCCCTCTGAGAGGACTGGGGAGGATTGAGGAGTTTTTAACCAGTAAGTCACCTCAGTTCTTTCACAAAAGAGTCGAGATTTAGCCTTTTCCACCTCATGGCTGTCTGGCGATTACATGAAGTCGGAAAACTGACCGTCTCAGTGTCATCTGCTGAGACCACAACTGCTGCCATTAAGTTAATTCCCTTCCTGGCAGCCTGGAAGGACAGGTCTGGTCCTCTTCCCAGGCTTTGCAAGTTTTCCTGTCAACCAGGAAGGGAAGAGTTTTAGCAAAGTGCTCTACAGAGATGTATGATTTGCCTCCCGCAGGTTTGTCATGCCTCAGCGCCTCAACACGAAGGTTGTTATTCTCCAACAACGCCGTCAAACTCCCACACCTCGACGACTGCTCAGAGTTATGAGCACTCCCAAAATAGGGCTGGATTTTCACAGTGATAATTGAGAGCCATAACTTTCCATCAGAGAGGCTCTGTAGGTGGGAGCAGCAGCAGCACAGACAGCAGTATCAACAGAGTCGAGGCTTTTCATCAGGATGGTGTCTAATTTTATTGCAGTATTTATCCCATAATCCTGTCAAGGTTTAGGGTGCCTTTCTTTGAGGGATGTCTCCTGTGCACAGTTCTGGACCCTTCTTTGGCCTATGTGAGAAAAACTCTATGGGGAGCTAAAAAAAAAGACTTTATGATGGCCCTAAGCCTTGGTTCAGGAAAAGGTTCATATTCAGGGAGGGGTTTAAGCTTTATGAACATTGTTGAATAGTGCTGGCTTCAGTGAACTGATAACTAGAAAAAAATGTTCATGCAGGGTTTTGTTTTCCTTCAAAAGAACTTCCACTGCTCAGGAAATCCACTCATTAGCTCACTTCTGATGCAAATATCAGAATATTTAAATGCAAGTTAATAGCAGAACGATATTCTGAGTCACTGGAAAAAAATAATTGTTCTTCTTTTGGGGCTTGGTGGCCAGAAAGGCTGAATCAAAGAACATTTATGGGTCACATTCTTATCTGGTGCTCTGCCACCTCCATCAAATAACACCAGAGTAGCTCTGCAGCAGTTGTTGCTGAGATCAGAATCTGCATATAGATATTGTGTCTCTCAAGTTCTAAAAGTACTGTTACATTTGAAGTCAAAGAGGAAAGAGAGAACAAATAACACAATTTACTGCTGCAGATTATTTTTATGCCTGTGTGCTCCACTTAAGAGAATACTCTGTAAATGACTTATTATCAAGAAAAGTTATTTGTTTGCACTAATCAAGCCTTAAACTTGGAGGCATAATACGGAACTAATTATTTTTAACTAACTAATCAACATGTTTCATTCATAAGTTGGGATTTATCAATATAGCACATGAAAGGAGAGAACATATTATTATTTCAATTTAGATAATATGCAAAAAGCAGTGTGTTTGTAATGACCTGCTTTCACTGAATATAATCAAGCTCCAAAGCTCTATTACAGGCTGGAAATAGCAGCAGCTTACTTTAATGAGATTTCTGGCTCTGGGCCCCAGCTGTTCTACGCAAGGCTCTCCCTTTGCTCTATGACCTACCAATATGTGCTGTCACCAGTAATGAGACAGGACCTATTTCCTAACATGGGGAAAAATTGGAAAGCACGAGTTCATTCTATTCTGAGGAAACACACCCTGTTCCCCCTGCAAGGCATGAGGAGGGGAACACCGAATATACAACATCCCCCCTGTTCCCTCGCCAGCAGAAATGTGACATGGAACCCACCAGGTAAGGAACTCCTAGGGAAAACTGGAAGTCTCTCCTGAACTGGTTCCCTCAGCACACAGAAACCCAGTATTCATTAAATTCATCCAGAATATCTTTGTCCCCTTCAAGGACCCCAGCAAAGGACTTCCCATTACCTGCAAGGCATGGGAAGGGGGAACAGTGGCAATCATGGGCTCTGAATCTTATGGATTTTGTGGAATTATGCTCATCTCAGGGCCGCATTGGGAATGTGCCAGGAGCCAAAGAGCTGCACTTAATTTGCCTAAAATGGAGCAGATTACCACTGCTCTCCTGTTTAATAATGGGGATGCAGCCTAGAGACTACAGATTCCAGCAAGCAATGCTCCAAAAGGAGCCAGGAGATCCAGGGGCTGGAGGTACTGTGGCTCCCAGGTGGAAAACAAGGCCAACCTCATTTTGGTCTCTCTGAATTGGATTCCTAATATTGTTCTTTTTGCTTTCTTTTTATTATGATACCCCAGACTAGTCAGAAATTCTGTTCTAGAAAATGTTTGATTAGCTACTATTTGGGGGGGAAGGGAGGGTTATGCTATTTTTATTCTTAAGCTGTCACTTGGGTTCATTAACACTTTGCACGTGAATCTGGGTTTTTTAGGACAAGAAGCCTGTGTTTTTTTCCCCTGAATAACATTGTTAAGTATTTCAGGAATCTAAAATCCACAAACTATTTCTGTGCCCTGAATATAAACCTCTTTGGAAAAAGCCAACGAACATTTTAGTCAGAAAATTGGAAGGCGTGCGCTTAATGCACTTTGAAATTAAATGATTTGATGCTTTTCAATTTGTCTTTTTGCCCTTCCCAAATACCCAAAGGCACTAGCCCACTTTGTAAATGAGCAGGCTATGAAATCTTACTTTGAGAAATGAAGGTGTCACCGAGTTGCAGTAAAAATTATACTCAGCACCAGCGTGCTTTGCAAGCCCTGACTAATCGGCCCCCGACACAGCCCCGCATTCCTCCTTTATTAAGAGGAATTAAATAAGCAGTTATTTATTTGAGAAGTGAGGGGAAAAAACTTCCAAACCCCAAGAGATTGAGCAGCTTAGTCTCCATGGGATAAACAGCTTCTTTCCTATGGAATTCACCGGATGGCCATCACTTTCCAGGTGCCTCTGGTGGTGTCCATGGACACGCTGTCCTGGCTCATCCCCTGGCTGCTTCTTTCCTTCTACAATTTCAGAAATAAGATTACAAAGTGAGTTTTCATATTTAAAACTCTGTGCCTGTGTGGATTTTTTTTTTTTTTGTCCAGCTCAAGGAAGCGTTACCATTAAATGAAAGAAGAAAAGTGCATTTGCAAAGGTCACATCGACGGATTTTGAAGTGCAGTGGTAAGAACACCACAGCCTTTGCAACACTACCTATTTCCTCTTCTCAATTATTTATGTATTTATTGTATTTTACATGAGCCATGGAAGCTAGAGGCATTTTTGCAGTGTCAGGTCATTCTAAAGTACGTGCCATACAAAGAATAGGGCTAGAAAATAGTTGTATGTAATAACGTTCATTAATATTACATAATTACTGCACACAAAATAGTTCTCTGGGCAGTGATAAGGATTTTTTTCATAAAGACTCAAGACTCCAAGGCAATGTGTTCCATTAAAGGGTTGCTTAACATATGAGGGTATATCAATATATAGTACCTTCACCCAGCTACAGCGAAATGACGAAGCTGGCTTAGTCAAATGAAGCCATTAGCATGTATAATGTGCTTTACACAAGAGTTAAAAGGTTTATAAAATCATACGTTGATATTGCAATGACCAAGCTGAGATAGGATCTAGCAAACAGCAGTTGCAGCTGCATCAGCACAAAAAAAAAAAATGAACTGTTGGGTTTCTCTGCAGTCTAGAGAACATTATCTGCAGTCTTTGGAAATTGCTCTGGAATTAAAAAAAAAATTTGTATGTGTAGGCTAATATTAGCTACTGACAGCTTGCCTGGGGTTTTTAGCTCAGCCTTCCTGGAGCAATTGTTTAGGATAAAATGTTGATGCAGCTTTTCAGGTCTGTTGGCTGCTTTTATTGCCATTGAATGTGAGCAAGTCCTGTGTCTTCTATGATACACCAGACCTAAAGGAATGTGGAGGAACGTCTGAGTGACTAACAACCCCATAAATGATCCCTTTGAATTTTAATATATCCCACTGCACCCTTCCTAAAATCCCTGTGCTGTAAGTATAGTGTTCATTTTGACTTTAAATTTGATTTACTAAACTGTGTTAATATGCTGTTGGGTGGACAAGACACAGCAACAATATTTAGCATAAAACTGGTGACCTGAACATCCTAATAGGTCTTTTGACATTCAAAAAAACATCAGTTACAGTTTTTGAGACGTAAGAAACAACTGAGAATTTTGCCCTTTAAAAAGAGACTCTTATCCTCTTTCTGCTCCTTTTCTTCCAAGGCAGGAGATGACTTAAATGAGACTTGAATTCTCCGTTTCCCCACCAACAGTGTGAAATAGATGCAGCAATCTGATGTTTCTGCAGCGTGAGCAGTGTCAGTGTTTGACGTTCGGGTGTTGAGTCACCGAGGGCTCACCTTTCCCTCCGGATGACACCGTGACAGCTGCAACCAGCAGATGCCTGAGAGCTGGCAGTGCTTTGATTTAAAAAACAGAGGGTTGCTGGCAAGGCATTTTCACAAGGAGTTCCTTCTCAGCTCTGCAAGTCCTTTCACTTCTTTGCTCAATGGGACCTTGATTTGATAACGCTGGGAGCGTATCACAAATGGCACATCTGCTCTGCCAGGATGAGCCGTGTGACTGAGCTGGAGAGCTGCTTCCCGGGGATCCCACTTGCTTTCAGGTTCAGTTTATCTGTCAGCTTATCCTACTAAATTATCATTAGAAATTCCACCTCTTGCGAGGCACCTCTTGCGAGCCTTTTGAGCACACCTGACAAAACTGAAGATGTTCCCCTTTACTGTGTTAAACTGGATTGTGGGGCACTGAAAGGCTGAGCAAACCACAGACCTCAGGGCTATTTCTAACTGAGCAAAAGCAAGCACACGGATTTCTCTACACCAGTTCAGCCATGCTCAGCTTTTCCTGTGACCTGAAGTCACGGTCAAGCACTTATTATGTGACATTCACAGCGAGACTGGCAGAATAAAAGCGGGCTAAGAAATCTAATCCACAGAGGAGAGCAATGTGTTCCCACTTGTGGTTTAGTCTCGCAGTGAAGTGGTTGTTAAGGGGTTTGTGATCCTGGGGATTGATGCTGGGGGGAGCCTGGGTAGAGCACAGAGCCACTGGCAGTCGTCAGCTAAAGCTGCCTAATGATGGCAGCTGGAGTGGCCAGAGGAATCCTCTCCTCCAAGGAACCCAGAAGAGTTAAAGTGCTTCCAGAAATGAATCCATTAGATGCTGATGGTGATTAGCAAAAGGTACCGTGATGACTTAAAGTACTTCAAGTGTCATTCAGACCGAAACCTCTTTCAGGTGAAAAGTGTTGGATACATCAGGACTGAGCGGCAGGGACCGACTTGGTGGATGTGGCAGCAAATCTGGGCATAAATCTCACCAGTGTGTGTGAGCAAATGCTACTGAGAGAAGTCTCTCCTTTCCTTCACATTTCGAAAGTCTTGAATATTTACTGTTATGGTGAAGGTTTTCTAATTATTTGAATCTTCTGTTTCAAATTTCGTCCAAAAGTTAGGTCATGGCATAAGCTGCAGCAAAATCAGTGTGCTAAAGGGGTTAATTGGACTCTACAGGGATTTGAGCTTGTGGCTTGAGTGATTTAAAAAACTGGAGCAACCTGGAGCAGTGGAAGGTGTCCCTGCCCTGGCAGGGGTTGGAACTGGATGATCTTTAAGGTCTCTTCCAACACAAACCATCTGTGATTCTGTGACACTGTCGTCCTTTGTATTCTTTGAGACTCTCTTTACATCATCCAGCCACTGGAGCGAGAATTTCCTCACAGGTGGTTAAATCCACTTATTTATAGACAATCCTGACTTTCTTCAGTAATTTATTCTTCTTGGTAACTAAACCCTGTATATTGGTCAGGCATTTTTTCTCAAAGAGGTTGAGTAAACAGCCACGAATCCTGCTGGGCAGCTGAACCATCCCAGCACTGGCCGTTGAGGATCCTCCCATGGTTTCAGCAAACAATGTTTGTCAGGAAAAGTCAGATTTTAGAAATTCTGCTCGTATCACTCCAATCTATCTGCATCTACCCTAATGCAAGGGTGTGCCTGAAATTAAATTAAGGCCATCTACTCAGTCTTTCCCAAACTATTCATGCAACAGCAATCTGCTGCTGGAGCCAGGTCTGTGGCGTCCGGACAGAAGTGTCTGTTAACCCTGAACCATATGATGATAATAACATTATGACTAGAAAAATACAGAGGAAAATAATGCTCAGTATCAGACAGGCTCATAGAAGTTGCAAACAGTAAACAAAAGGGGGAATTATAACCCAGGAATTACATTTTCACCATGTTGTTTTCACCGTATGTAAACAAGGCCGTTTTCACACACAGAAACAAGGCGTCTGTGATTGCGAAGAGAAAAAAATTTGTTTATTTTACAAAACTCTTGGGAAATACCTAGTTTGGTAAAAGTATCATCCAAATTACACTTATGTGTCTGAGAAGGACTCTTGGAGCAAGTAGAGGACAACCCTCTACTAAGAGAAAACTATTGAGGAAACGTCTCTGCGTGTTTCCTTTCAAACTTGATTTTTCTAATGATGTACCTACATATAGTTATTTTACTGTCACTATATCTTGATATTAATTTTTTAAACTGTATTTTCACTTGCGTGTTGTAATGTCAGTGCGCAAAAACCACCATCCATCCCCAAAATGAAGTAGCGTATAAACCAGATCTGTAATAGATGGACTTTTTGATGCTTGCCCTTGGACTACTTAGGTTGAATGTACGGAAGGAACTCTTTGCTGTGAGGGAGGTGAGGCCCTGGCACAGGCTGCCCAGAGCAGCTGCGGCTGCCCTATTCCTGGAAACGTCCAAGGCCAGATTGGACAAGGCTTGGAGCAAGTTAGGATAGTGGAAGGTGTCCCTGCCGATGCCAGGAGCGGAATGAGAAGCTCTTTAACGCCGCTGCGGAGCGCGGCCGCCGCCTGTGACACCGGGCACTGAAACTGACAGGTGCCGCCCTGCCCTGCACAAACATGGCGGCCGCCGCTCTCCTCACTCCAAGATGGCGGCGCCGGCGGCATCCGCCTGACCTCCCGCCCACACCTAAGATGGCGGCGGCGCCGCGGGCGGTGCGCGCCCAGCCCCGGGGTGGCG
>VWZU01004420.1:707346-728998 GCA_013397095.1 Sterrhoptilus dennistouni | reverse complement strand
CCCCGCACCACAAAACACCCTCCCGGCAGCGGAGAGAGCGAGGAAAAAAAAACAACCTCCTTCTTCCCCTTCCTCCTGCACAACTCGCTGTCCCCTCCCTTCCCTTTTTCCCGAACGGTGAACGCTGATTTTTCTGAGATGAAAACCTTCCTCCTCGGACAGCCAGGACTCGTATGAAGGACACGCAAATATTGGATCATAAATAAGCGAGTCTGGCGAGCTCAGAAAACCCGGCCCAGAAGGAGCAGCATCAAGAATCCACCCTTCTCCTGCACAACTCACTCCCCACCCAACACACAGAGAATACTGATTTCTTGAGATAAGATCTTACCCCTTTAAACAACCACACACGCACACACACACGGTGTATATTATTGCTAAATATAATAGGTTAAACCCAGCAGCACGGGATAAAGCCTCTTCTGCAACTCACTCCCCCACTTCACCCTTCTGAATGCTGAGATCCTGAGGTAAATTTTTCCCTTGTCCACAGCAAAGACTCTTTTTGAACAGGACACAAATATATATTAGATTATAGAGATGTATTAAATTATTCCAGATTTAAATCTATTTTTTGCTGCCAAGGGGTTGAGGGACCAGACGTCATTGTATTTTTTTTTTTCCTTCCCTCTTAACTCATTTATGGGCGAGTCAAGGCTGCTGAGGAGGAAAAAAACAGGATAGTTAGAATCTCTTTATCCTTATTTCCCAGAAGCTTATTCTCTCATTGCTGTGCATTTCCTTTAGAAAAAGGAAACCTCTTATTTTGTGAACCAAAGATTTATTTTTCCCTTCCTCCTGGCCAAAGGAAGGAAACGGACACAAATTGACACAGTGAAATAGTTGAGGAGATCTATCTTTTGCAAAAACAAACAAACAAAAAAAGCAAACATCTTTATCCAAATCTGAAGTAAATAGCGTGGAGGGAGACACTGGAATATCTAGCAAAAATCAGGATACTTGCTAATCTTGCCTCACAAGAGGACAAGCTAAACACTAAACATCAACTTGTTCTTACAGGGAGGATTCAAACCCTAAATATAATAAATGGGGGATTACGGGTTTGGAGTGTTAGTGCAAAACAACACTGGAAATAAGTCAGCTTTTCCAGTCAGATTTCATCCACATCTGCAGCCTCCACACCATCATCAAAATGCAACCCCCAGCCCTGCTGCTTTTATAAATAATAACACAGCTGCCAATGGCAGTAGTGCTGGGTCAGCTTGGCTCTTTCCTGCTCCAGCTGCCCATAATATTCAGGATGAGATTCTGGGGTCAGAAAAATCTAAAGCTCAGCAACAGGAAAAGCAAGAGTCCCTAGAAAAACAGCAGCTTTCCCCTGGTCAAAGTCAGGAAGCAGGCATGCTCTCTGAACCTGAGAAAGCTAAAACTGAAGAAAACCAGGGAGATAATTCTTCAGAGAATGGCAATGGAAAGGAGAAAATAAGAATAGAATCGCCGGTTTTAACAGGATTTGATTACCAAGAGGCTTCGGGGCTCGGTACTTCGACACAGCCCTTGACATCCACCGCATCTTCTCTGACTGGTTTTAGTAACTGGTCTGCAGCCATCGCTCCTTCTTCTTCTACAATAATCAATGAAGATGCAAGTTTTTTCCACCAGGGAGGGGTCCCTACTGCCTCAGCTAATAATGGTGCTCTGCTGTTCCAGAATTTCCCACATCACGTCAGCCCCGGCTTTGGCGGTAGCTTTTCCCCCCAGATCGGACCCCTCTCTCAGCACCACCCTCATCACCCCCATTTCCAGCATCATCACAATCAGCATCAGCAACAGAGGAGGTCTCCTGCGAGCCCTCACCCTCCTCCATTCACACACAGAAACGCTGCTTTCAATCAGTTGCCTCATTTGGCCAACAACCTGAACAAGCCACCCTCTCCGTGGAGCAGCTACCAAAGCCCGTCGCCCACCCCGTCCTCCTGGAGCCCCGGCGGCGGCGGCTACGGCGGCTGGGGGGGCTCCCAGGGCCGAGACCACCGCCGGGGGCTCAACGGAGGCATCACTCCCTTGAACTCCATCTCGCCCTTAAAGAAGAATTTTGCAAGTAATCATATCCAGCTGCAGAAGTATGCACGACCCAGCTCGGCCTTCGCTCCCAAGTCCTGGATGGACGACAG
Organism: Sterrhoptilus dennistouni; assembly: GCA_013397095.1. Lineage (NCBI taxonomy): Eukaryota > Metazoa > Chordata > Aves > Passeriformes > Zosteropidae > Sterrhoptilus > Sterrhoptilus dennistouni. The sequence continues at coordinate 726,863 of VWZU01004420.1, read as the reverse complement.
CTTGAACAGAGCTGACAACATTTTTCCTTTCCAGGTGAGCGCGCTGTGTTGTATCCCTAAGAAAAAAACCCAAAAAACCCACACAAAACCTCCCCAAAGAGCATTAAAATGCCCTGGTTATGGGATTTCTGTGCTTGCAACTGAAAAAAAACCATATGGCTGACTCGAAATGTCATAGTGGGAATGATCCTCCAAGCTGTGATTCATGGGTTGTTTTTTTTTAACAGTGATGGTCATAAATATCTATTGCCCACCAGCCCTCAGTATTGGCCACTTTGCTTCAGCTTAGTACTTACACACAGACAGAAATAGCCTGTGAAGAAATTCACTGACAAGTATTTCAACAAAGAGGAAAAAGGAAAGGAAAAAAAAAAAAGTGCCTGGTGGATTATGAGAGATCTGAGGCCTTTTAAAGTATTCAGCAATGTACCACATCAGAGAAAAAGTATGGAGTGATTGTATTTGGTTTTACAGTATCACGTGGGCTTGCAGTGCAACCTAATTTTTTGTAGCATTTTTGGGGGAAAGTTTGCTTTTGACAAATGATGGTAATCAGTGCAGTTTGCTCTCCTCAGGAATGGCAGCAACTTTTGGTTACAGGCCATTAAATCAGCACTAAAAATAGATGTGGATGAGATCAGTTGGTGGTCTCCTATATTTTGCTGTGGCCTTCTCCTGGCAGGAGGCAGGTTGTCTGGCAGCTCAGCCTCTCCTTCTGGGCTGACTTGTTATGAATTTGAAAAGAGCTGTATAATGTTGAACCTAATTTGCAGTAGGAACTAAACCAGAAGTCCCCTTCTTTTCATCTGACCACCAGTTCAACCCAGCTTTTATGTGTGTGTGTGTGTGCTTTTTGTAAACTCCTTTAGGGTGAATTAAAAGACCCAAGAGTTCTTTTACATTTCCAGGGTTGTTTTTCAAGCTCTTCAAATGAGGGCAAAAGTAAAATTCTCAACGTGATTGCAGTATTTCTTGCCATGCTGCAAGAACCGGGGTGACCTACTTAAACACAATTTCAAAGATACAAACTGTGCCGTGTGTCTCATGATGTAAAGAACCAGAAATACATTTAACAGGGACTTTGTGGATTTGGGGATAGTCGGGTTCTTTGCAAACTGCAGGTTTTTTGGTGGTGTGCAGGCCCTGCTGACAGCACAGCAGCTGCTGGCAATAACTTTCCTTTAGAGCCCTTTTCCTCCACTGCAGTGCTACCAACTGATTCAGTATCAGGTAGAGCCCTTCCAGATTTAGACTGCAGGGTAATAATTGATTTTAATGTCAGGATTTGCAATGAATATAATGAAGCTGTGTCCAGCATACCCAATTTATCCAGTGAAACCATTAGGAAAAGGGACCCAGCTGGAGCTGGTCTTTTTTCAGCCTCACTGCAGCGAGCCTTGGCTCACGGTTTGATTCACTCTGTACCCTGACACGTAGCTGATGTTGAGAGTGACAGAATGAGATCAAGTGTGTCCTTGCTGCTGTGTGTAAGCCCCAAATATACACACAGGCAGAGCAATGTGCTTGGATTGGCATCAAGGAAATTTCAGGAAACTGGCAAAGTCAACCTTGACTTCTGGATGGTGTTCCAGACAGGGAATAGCAGACACACGTAGTTTGATCATGGTAAAGAAATCATTTTGGTGTAGCATGTTGGTGTCTGTTTACATAAACACTGTGATGAAGCTGTACATGTCAAGACCAAGTCTGACACTCCTTCATGCCAAGAAAAGGAAAGTGTGGAGTGAAGTGCTTTCCAGCCTGCTGCTATCACTTCTGTGAGGAAAAGGGCAAGGCAGCAGAGCAGGACTTCAGCACTGCAGCCCTAGAAAGATGCTGATTAATTTTGAAGCCATCTTGGACAACCACTTATTACAACTTTTTTTTTTTCTTTTGTATAAAATCTTTAGCTCCTTTGGTCACTTTAGCTGAGTGTTGAAAGCACAGTGAATTTTTGAATCACTGGAAACAGATGATGTAAAATTTTACCCTTTGATGTATTTTTATTTTTTTCTTGACTCTGCTGATTCTATTCCTGACTCAAAGCAGAATTTTGCTTGTATTTGTGTTCATGCATCTCTCTCTTTCTCTCTCTCTGTGCCCCTGAAGTATCCTTGCTGATGCAATCATGTACTGGACAAAGCTATTTTGTTACTGGAATCTTCTTAAATTCCTGTTTAGGAAATAATTGAAAGCTGTCTTTGCTGGAGCAACATAATGGAGTAATTTGATACAACAATCCCTTTCATTTAATATTTATGTTTTGCTGCTTAAATCATTAACAAGTGGTGCTGCAATCTAGTGAAAACGAGTTTCTTTAGAAGGCAAAATGTAAACCAGCATTCACAAATATTTGGGGATCACTTTTTTTCTTTTCCTCAAAGGTTGTATCTATTCCAGAGCTTGGTGACACACAGGATTCTGCCTGTGTTTTGATGGAAATCTTGGGGTGACCAGGAGTAAGAGCACTTTTCCTCTTTGGAGAGGATGGCGTTGCATAATTTCCCTATTCACTGACGTGAACTCCTGCTCCCTTCAAACCTCCCTGCCCTTGGGATGAAATGGGTGCTCCAAATGGTGCAGATGAAAGGAAAATACTGTGGTGATCAGTTTGATAACCTTGCAATTTGATGATGCCTTGCCTTGGCACTGAGAGCTGCCTGCAAACCCCGTGCTCTCTGCTCTGAGTGTTTTCCATTTGGAATCCTGTCTCCTGCAATTCCCAAGCGACAGTGTCTGGAGGAACCTCTTGCAGGGATGGAACTGGCAGCAAGGTCAGAGAAGACTTAACCAGATCTGTTAATGAAATTAAGTTTTGATGTTGTGCTTTAGCCACTGGGCAGGCTCCCCCCCTTCAAAGATCTTTTGAAAAGAGAAAAGCCATTGTTCTTTGTGTGTTCGTTTGAAAAGGAAATGGTCTCCAAATGAAAAAATGGTTCCTGAATTAAAATTAAAAAGCAAAAGAACGGAGTCTTTTGGCTCTCAGAGCCTTCCCTAAGAATTACAAGATAAAAATGCTTTGACTGTGACTGTGGCACCTTACCAAGTTAGTGAATTTTAAGAATAATTCCTTGTCCTTCTCTCCCAGCAGCCCTGACAAACTCGGTGCTCAGTAATTGCGTTTCATGGCAGCGCTGCCTTCAAGATTGTTTTGGCTTTCCTTTGGCTGTGTGCTTGCACTTCCTCATGAGTGGAACATCCTGCCTGTTATGCAATGCATAAATCTTGCTTTGATAGGCATTTCCAGCTTTCCAGATCTCATCTTCAGTGCGTGGTGATGTTTTGTTTTTTTTAAATGGCTCTCTGAAGGCACAAGCAAGTGAAGCAATAGTGCTCAGCTTTCTGTAAAAATGCTTAAAAAGAATTTGTGTTTCTTCCTGGAATCGGGCTCGAAAATAACTGCCCATTTCAAAGAATTTTGTACATGAGAGCGGCTCATTGTATCCACTTGTTCAAAATGTTTTTTCCTTTCTTCCCCAGTGGCTGGTTTCCAGGTATATAACCCCTTCCAAATCCAGCCAGGGCCTGTGCCAGGGAGACTTGCTCTTCCCCCAGGCAGATATGGAATGTTTGAGAAAACACATTCGTGATTACAAAACGTGTTTGAATTCCGACCTCGACGTCAGCATTTGTTTGCCCATAGGAATGGCCTGATCTAATAAGTGCATTAAACAAATTCACAGGCAACTGGAATTAAAAAAAAAAACAACCCAACAAAAAACTCTTGAATGCGTTTGCCAAACTTTCCTCTTGAAGGGATCTTGCAAATAAATTTTCTTTCCCTTTCCTCTTTATTTTAATATTTGAATTTGAGGAACCTTTTCATAACTCACGATGGCTGGCTGCACAAAAAGAGCTTATTTGTTTTGCAGAATTTAATTTATTTTTTTTTTATTCTACCACCAGCAATTATTCACAATCATTTCAAGATATCATGTGAAAACAGAGCAAATCCTTGAAGTTGGATTTTTTAAAGCTGTTCCCCCATTTTTCTGCAACTCCATCAGCTGTGCAGTAATTAGTGTTTTGTGTGCTGTTCCCCACAGCTACTGATCTGTGGGATTAGCAGCACTCTAATGTGGTATGACATGCTCAAGTTAAGTGCTGTGGAAGTTAACACTGTTCTTGTTTTATAAACTTACTACTGACGTTAATACTTGGGCTCTGGCCCTCCTGTGTGTTTTTGACCTCAGGGTTTCTGTTTAAAGAGAGAGCTTTTGTTAAGAAGCTATTTGAATTACGTTTGTCTTTTTTCCTAAGATTAAAAGGAGTACTCTTTATTAAGCATTTTCCTTTGAAAGTTGTATACTTAGCAACCCAGCAAAGAGTGAGAACTCAAGATATTGTGAAAAATCGTTTCTGGAAGATACGTGATAAACTTAATATGCAGTTAAAATAGAATCACACGTGTTACAAACCTTTCCAGTAAAGGTTTGTCATTTCTAACACTAAAAAAAGTTGAAGTTGGACTAAACTTCGTGTTTTGTGCCACTTCACTTTTCCAGCTCTTTCTTGTTGTTCCATGATGAGGCTGTAAAAGATGATCTGGGCAGAATACAGCAACATCCTTTCAGGAAAAACCTGTTTATTCAAAGCCTTTAATTCACTGGGAGCTGGAATACAGCATTTTCAGGGTGCTGGGAAGGAGGAGAAGCTTCCCCAGAAGCATAATCCAGTCCAAAATTGTGTTGCAATTGAAAGAGGAGTGTGGAACTTTTATTTATGATGATTAAATATGGTGATATTGCCTCTCCTGTGCCTGTGACAGGCAGCTCTGGAATCGTGGGGAATGGGAACAAGATTTCAGAAACTTTCAGGCTTCTCCTGCTCTAATTAAGGCACAAATGTAGCTGTGAGGTTTTTGATTTGCACAAATGTTCTGCTTTGACAAAGATTTAAATGTCTAAAACAAACCCCCCTTTTACAACTGCACCTACTCCATAAATACTGAGCAATAAATTACTTAATGCAATGACATCTTTTGCATTATTATTGATGCCTTGGACTTCAGATCAATCTTATTTTAAAGAGGTCAGGCCCAGCCTTAGCTACCAGCAAGTGTTCATACTTTGATGATTTTTTTTTTTTTTGGTGCAGTTTGGGACTTACCACTGGGAGGCCCATCCTGGGAAGTGCTCTCAGGTTCTGGCATCTTAATTATTCAGGTGATGGGAATGCTGGGGGTGCAGATTGAATAGAATGAATTAACAGTTGAATTAAATGTGCATTTTGCTGATGTACAGGAGAATTTATGTAGGGGATTTTTAAATTCAAAGTATGATCTTCCTGTGCAAGAAAAATTCATGTGGAATTTCTTTTGCATGGGAGGATGGCCCAGTGTATATCACACATGTTATGCACCAAGGGACTTTCTTTTTGGGATGAAATGTCTTTGGACTTTGAAAAATAAAGTTGGAATAGGGATTAGAATCTAATTTTTCTTAGGTAGAGGTGGCCAGGATAGAGTCCAGAAGTGGTTTGTTGATTCTTATAGGACATTTACAAACTCAATAACTCATTTTTCAGCAGATCTGCACACTGTTCAAACAGCACTGCTTATTCCAAATTATGTTTAATGAGTGTCTTCTGAAATGTTGGCTGAAATTTTAAACATAAGTCATATATTGACTGCAGGTTGATTTCTTTCTTGTTGGTTGTTTTGTGGCTTTAGTTTGTTTAATTTGGTTTGTGTTTTGTTTGTTTGGGTTTTCTTTTTTTTCATTTTTTTTATTGTGGCCTGGTGTTTACCTGATGTCTTTCTGCTTCAGTTGTGTTTCTCAAGGATAAAATTATGTAGCCTTTGAGCTCAATGATAAAGCAACATTTTAGGGGTCCCTATAAACAAACTTGTGTAAAGCCAAGTTCTTTTGGAACCCAGGTAAATAATATCAGGTTGTGGTTGCCACATTTTGTTACTTGAATTGTCCATACTCTTAGTCCAGGGTAGTCATTACCCCTGTATATTTTCTTTTTAAATAAATAAGTGTACAGTAGCAATCCAGCTCCAAAAGCACTGTAACTTTGTGAATTGCTTCATTAAAACCATCACCACATTGTTATTAATTCTTTCTATATGAAATCTTTTAAAGAAAACTTTTTTTCCCTAAGTTCAGCATGGTTTATATGCTTTATAAGTAATATGGATCTGAGGAAACTTCACATTTAGTGACTGGTTTGTCATCAGGATCTTGATTATTAGAGCTATTTTTGATGTGCTGGGATGAAATGCAGAGTTGTGCATTTCTGCAGGGGTTTGGTCACTCCCAGTAACCTTCACCAGCCTTTATTTTTTCTTTAGGTGCACAAAAAAATGGATATATTTCAGATGTGATTCTGGTAAAATGTCTTGGAAGATAAGACTGATGAAATCTGTGCTGCTGTTTTTGAAGGAGTTTCACTATAAAAAAAGCTTTAATTTGTATAAAAATTCTGAGATTTCAAATTCTCAACTGGTGACTTTCTCTAGTAGTGTGCAACCTTTCAGGGCTAATTATCAACTAAACTAATGGAATTTTTTTATAATAATCAGTGTGCAAAGCTGTGATTCAGCTGAGCTTGGCACCTTGGCTGGTGTTTATTTAGGACTGACATCTTTTCAGTGGGTGGGTGTACAGAGTCTTCCTTATATATCCTAAATTTTAGCCATTCCTCCTTTTTCTGGGATTGCTGGTGGCTGCAGGTGGGAATATCACCAGTTATTTATTTGGATTATTTTGGAATATCACCAGTTATTCTTTTGGATCATTCTGCAGGGTTGTGTTTTATAGTATTTTCAGTGTGATTTGCAGCTTATGGACCTCACCCTAAAAAAGGGACAGCCTGTGGTTCGCTTGAAAAGCAAAATAAATTCCTCAGCACCAAAAACTTCCATTGGAGAATGCACTTCCCTGTGAGCCAGCCAGTTCAATTCCATTTTTTCCCCTTCAAATGTTTAAATTCTCTGTTCTGAATATTAAAAATTAGCACTGCAGCAAACCCTTTGTTATTACAGCTCAAGCCAACAGAGCACAGATATTTTAGAGAGAAGAGAATTGCTTCAGGCTCAGGTGCTCAGCACAATAAACTGGGAATTACTTGGCCTGGGTCACTTCCTTTGTGTCTCTCAGACAACTGAAATGTGAAGTGCCACAATCCCACAAAGATTTGGAATGACTGAGGTTCTGCACTTTGTGAAATTAGAGTTTTGTTGCTGTTCGTGGGGTGGACTTGAGGTTAACACGAGAATTCAGGAAGGAGAAGCTGCTGAGGGACATCAGGTTTCCAGTAAATGCTCCCACCTGTGTTTTAGGCTATTTTTGTCATTTTGTGAGCACTGGTTGCTTTTTAATGTCCATTCCTGAGTTACTCAGCTGTTGGATCCTGATGGATCAAAAACCTGAGGGCTTGTACTCTCTCCTGCTAAGGGATTCTAATGTATCCAGAGTTTGAAATAGGTAACAAGTAGCAATGTTTAAACCAAAGCAATAAATTAAATCTGCTAGGAAAAGCAGAAAACTCCAGGAAATATGTCAAAGAAAAGCACAGAATTTAAGAATTTAAGTGCTCCTGCTATTTTCTCTAAGGTGCCTCAATTATCTTGTAATAGAAATGACCACGGAAATCAATCCTGTGGGGAGACAGGGCAGTGCTGTGCTTTTTATAGCAAATTTGATATTTGCTAGACTTAATAAAGGAACTGGTTCCAAACTCTGGCCTTTTTAATGCTATTTGAGACACAGCACATCCGGGTTGGAATACGTGGCCTGTTCTGTCTCAGTAATAAACTGTTCTGAGGAGAGGAAAAAATACCAGGAAATTCGATTGAAAAATGGTATTTTTTAGTGATCAGAATGTAATTTACAACTTGGAAATGGATCAGGGGCTGGTGAGTTCCTGCTCTTGGAATAGTCTGAGGTATTTCAAGTCCAGAGTGAGGGATCAGAGAAATCAGGAACGGCCCTTGCAACACACAATCACTGCTGCTTCAGCACTGAAATAAAGCACTTTATAACTCACCACTGCCTTTAAAAAATATTCCAAGCTGGATCTGTGTGTGCTTTGGAGAAATTTCAGCTTCACAGCCAGTGTTAGGGACAAAAAACACACTCAGTGCTGGAATAACAAGAGTTGTGGAGAAGGAGTCAAGAGCAAAAATGTCCTGAATTGCTCACGTTTCTCTTTCTTGTTTGCACAGAGACTTCTCAGTGCTTGAGCTCAGTTCAGAGGGGATTCCTTAGAACAGGAGTGAAATAAAATCTTTGTGTCAGAGAGCTTCTTGGACAGAAAACAGTCAAAATCAGGGTGGATTAATGTAATTGTATAAAATTCAATCCAAGTCCAAATGTATAAATACACAGAAAGCATGGATATGTGAATAACATTAAGAATTACAGTGATTTTTGCCTCCCTTTGGGACCTTTCATGATACTGTAAAGATTTCAAAGATTACAAAAAATTTCAGTTATTCTGAATTTGCCAGTTTAATTAAAGCAGTGCCAGGGTTTTTTACATTGTGTTTTGCTTCTATCAGATCAGATTTATATGATGTGGAATTTATTGTTTGGTTGAGAAAGTCTGACCTGTGCATGTGTTAAATGATGACTTTGGTTGATAGGAAGGAGAAATAGTTGGTATTACATTTCATTAGATTATTATAGATCAGATTCATATTTAATAATATTGTAATTTTTAATATTTCCTCTGTCAGAGGAAATTTTTAATATTCCTCTGTCCTTTGGTACGTGATTTTTGCTTAATTCTGCTGTAGTTATTTAGAAGAAAATGGGAGTTTTTGTGTTTCAGGTGTTTAACCCTGGCTCTGTTTGTGTTTCCTTGCAGGATCGCACGAGGACTTTTGACATGCACTCACTGGAGAACTCCCTAATTGACATAATGAGGGCTGAAAATGATTCACTGAAAGGTAAATTTAGACAGAGACTATTTCCTGCAGTAAATAATTGGGGAGAGGGGCTCACTGAATAGAAGTTTTGGATAGGAAAAGTGAATTTACCTCGTGCACCTGATGGCTTTTTTCAGTTGTGTGAATGGAGCTGTTCCAGCACAGGAGCACTTGAGGGTGTCTGTCCCTGTCCACAAACACAGGCTGACCTGTTGTGTTATTTCCCTGGGGTTTTGTTCAACTTCAGGAATCTTGTGCAGCTCAGCAAGAAGTAACTTTTTGCTTAACATGGTTTTCTTGATGAAGTAATAGGTTTTTTTCTATCATGGGAAAGAATAAGGTTTATCCATGTCCTTTTGGGAAAAACAGAGTATTTTGTCTTTTTTTTTACCTTTTGGTAAAGGTAAAATACCTTTTTTTACCTTTGGGAAAGGAAAAGAGGTTGAAGTGATTTGCATTTGGGATTTATCTCTTTTTTTTTTCTTTTGTTTTTCTGGCAAAGGTAATCTTGCTTTGGAAATACCTCAGCTTGCAAAGCATTCGAAGTATTGTCTGCACATAATTTTGTCTGAATAGAAACTGCTTATGGTCAACAATTCAGAGCTGTAGTTTCATGTCCTGTAGGATGAGTAATCCATTTCAGTTCAGTGGTTGCATGTATGAGTGGAGTAGTCAAATTCTCACACACACTTCTTATCTAACCACTCACTTTTGTTACCAGTCATGAGACCACTAAAAAAAAAAAACAAACCTGCACTTGTGGTTTCTGCAAGTAAATTCCTTTTGATATCAAGGCTTGTGGTGGTAATGAAATCTGACTTGTTTTAATAGTGATTCTTGCTCAGAAGACCAACCCTTGATAAACTGGCAAGAACCTGTGTTTGTTGCCTCCTCTGTGGTCTGGAAATGCAGCTCGAGTTTCCTGTTCCTCAGTGCTGTGCAGAAATTCAGTGTGATGAGAAACACCATGAAATAGTTCCCTATTGAAATGGCAGGGAGAGCCTGATGTGGATGGAAGTGATGCCAAATGAATTCTAACCCCAAAATACCTTCCTTCCTTCCCTATGCAGTGGGGACCAAGCTTTTATTAATGACAGGATTAACAGTTTTTATTTGGTTTATGTTCTGTCTGGCATCATCCCATGCCCCCAGAATTGCATATAAAACTAAGAATGAGGTGCTCTTCCTTGACTGAGCACCTGGGATTTGCTTCAAACCTTCTATCCCAACTGCCAGGCACTCCCAAACCAGATTACAGCTTGGAAATCTGGCCCAAGGTGACATGGACAAGGGACAAATAAAATTTCCTTTTAAATCTGAATTTTAAAAAGTCAGTTTCATACGTATTTACGGTCAGCTGCTAAGCAAGGGTACTTCTGAAAGTAGCTTGATGTTTAGTTTAAATGCTTTGAAAAGGTTCTTTGCAGTTGAAATATTTCTTTTTGAGTGCTTAGCATGTTTTAAGAGTGATGGAATAAGTATGTCAGCAAAGAATACAAATAGTTCTGACACGCATTAATTCCTGCTTTTAGCCTGAGTGTTAATCCCCTCTGCAAAGTCATCTGTGGCTTCTCTAAATTTCTGTGTCCCTTGTCTCACACTGATTGAAACACAGGGATATATCAGTCAGGTCCTGGCCTGGGAATTATTGCTCAGATTCCTTGTGAATTATTCTGTTTCACAATTAACAATTATATAACTGTACAAGGAAAAAAAAAGCCACAAAGGCCAGATGAGACATTTAAGCGACTCTACGTGAAATACTTTGTTGTGAAGCCTCATTTTTCAAGGATCCCCTCAGCAGGAACGTGAACTTTGCTCCCAGTGAAGTGTGCAGGGCCTGAATTTGGCTGTGCCTCAGTTCCTGTGGTGTATTTAAGGAGTGGATCTTTATTCAGCCCAGTATCCGCCGTGCCGTGCTAACCCTGCCGAGATCATCCCTGGGCAGGGTGGGGTCTGCAAGGAGAGGAAATACCTTCGGTTAAACCAACTGATACAGCTGGAAAAAAACTGTCAACTGCTGGGACAAAACATTCCCCATCAGGCCTGGAGTGGGGCTGCTGATCACGAGCCCTTTTGTGTTTATTTTCCATCTGCTAACACAGATCCTGTCTCGTGTTTTCTCTTTTCTTGCCCCGTCTTTATTTAAACCTCGGATATAGAAATCTTTAAATAGGACAAATTATGGCTGTCAGCTCAAATCTTGTTTGCTGTTTCAAACACCTGCATTTAAATCAGCAGCTCCATAAGAAGTTTTCGTGGTTTTTTTCGGTTTGCATTTTAAATGGGTTAATCAGTGCATGCAGTGCTTTGAACTAAAGTTGGATACTCTCAGAAAGGAAAAGCTTCTGGGTTTGAGACTTTAAAAATAGCCTGGGCAAGACAGTAATAAAACATACTGTGGAGAGCAAGCTCAGAATGGCATGGAAATAATTCAGATGATCTAATAGGTCTCAGTGCTATCTTGTGAGAGGTTTAATCCTGCCTCAGCATGAGTTTAGTGTGTAACATTAACAGCACCCCCTTCATATTGTCATGGACTGCCAGAGAAAGGGGTACAGTGTAAAATACCCCTTCAAACAGCTGGGAGTATGGGCATGAGAATAGACATCAGTCACAGTTTGGAACCTGCTGTCTCTGGGACGTCATTTCCCATTTTTAAATTATATTTTCAGAGCAGCAGGCTGGGAATTCTGTAATAAAATCAGAAGGAGGAATTCTTCCAAATGTAACAAAGCCATTCACAGTATGTTCTTCATGTCTGAGGTGATTAAGCTGTGCCAGCCATGGATTTGTTTAGGTCAGTAATAATTATGTTCTTAGGTTGTCCTGCTATATGAAATAAATAGTATTTTCTGCTTGAGGTTAAAAGGTGAACCTTACAGTGATTCAGTACACTCAGTATTACCTTTTAATGCTTTGGGTAGGCATTTTACCATTTTCTCCCCTTCTTTTAAGGTATATTTTTATCCCTGCTCAAATCCTCTTCCTTTGCTGAGCAGCTGCCATTTCAATATGTTATTTTTATCCAGCCCAGTGAGTGTGCTGAGTGCTGCACAGCCCATGTCAGCCTGCAGAAGCCTTTCCCTGGAGACTTAATTGCATCTTCTTTACAATGTACTCGGCCTCCCTGAGCTGAGCCTGGGATCCAGAGCCTGATTTTTAAATCTGGGTCTTCCAGATGGCAATTGGAGCATTGCTGTAATAGTAGTAGATTGACTAAATATTTCCTTGTTAAGTGACACTGAAATGTCTTTTAAATGCTTTATGACCGGTTTGCTACTGCAACATCCAGTATTTCAGTTCAGAATATCAGGTTATTGCCTGGAAATGATGCAAGGTGGGATGGATGAAAGCAGCTTGGGAGGACATCTGCTTCCAGCACTGCAAAGCACTGCTGGAAAATCTGGGTGTGAACAGCTCAGTGTCTGCAGGAATCCTGTGACTGTGGCACAGTCTGAAAAACTAAACACATTTCTGCACAAAAGGGGAGGCTTTAGGAGTGGAGTAAGGTCACACACACTGGGAGGGTTGAACAGCAGCCCTAAATTTGAATTTTGAAAAGCCAGAATGCTGAAATGTTGCACCAGTCAGGATTTCTCTCTGAGCAAGCAGAGACCAAGCTGTGTTTTTAAAGCAATCATCCATCAGCCCCTTGATATTAACCTGAAATACCATGGCAAAATTGAAGAAAATATGTAAACCTTATAAAATGTTCTTTGATGAAAGGGATCCAAATAGTTTTGAGAGGTTTTTTGACTATTGGATAAGAACCTGGACTGGTGGTTTCTTTTGAGCCGTGTGAATTATGCAGCATTTTCTTATTAATGGAGTAGAATGGGACATTTGGGGTTCTGTGTGATCCAGAATATTAATGGGAACCTGCTGAAAATCAGTCCCAATTCTCTTTAGGGAAGTTTAGGGTCCTTTTTATATGATCAGGACAAAACCTGACCTCTTTTAAAACGTAAAATAATAATTTTTCAGGTTTTTCACAGCTGCTGTGGTGGTTGCACCTCAGACTTTGGGGTTGATCTCCTTGGCCAGAACCTAAGGATTAATAATTTGCAGTTTTTTTAATGTATCCAGCTTCAAATAAAATGAACAAACCTTTCCTTTCAGGCTGCAGACAGTTCAGGTTTGCCTTCATTTTCTTTGGAAACTGTTGATGAGTTACTGTGTGAATGTTTCATTCTCAGCATCTTCCTGAATTTTACCTCCTATGCCAGGAAAGGCTAATGGGATTTGCAGACCTGAGTGCCTATTAATTAAGGGGAAAATCAATTGTTTTACTGTGTCAAAATATTGCAGAACTGGGTCTAATAGCACTGAACTACAGCCCATGCTGAGGGAGCTGGGATGGGGGAAATTCTCTGGGAATTTTATTTGAAATCAGATGTTTCCATTCCTGTTGCAATCCACTGATTTCTGGTGGGTTAAAGTAGAAGTATTACAACTTTTGCTATTCAATATTCTAAAATATTAACAAGCAAGGGCCCACTTTCTTTCCAAATGAAGCTAATCTTCAAAATTTGGGGGCAGTACTCAATATTTTAATTTTTTAATTGAAATATGTGTTGAGTTATCTTTGCCTTTCCAATATTTGGGATTTATTTTAAGCTTTTGCTTAGAAACAGCCAACAATCCTGTAAGAGAATGAAATCACCTGGGCAACAGGAAGGGACTAAAATCTTCTATTAATAAACACTGAGATCAGATTCACAGATTGCATTTGAACCTGCCACAGAAGTAATGGACACAAACCATACATAATGCATGATTTTACACTCATTAGTTATTACCTCATAAACTTCCAGTCATTTAAATGGACATTTGGGTTTGTGGCTTCAAGGAAATCGTTCAGAAGAGATGCTGGATTTGGTGAGGATTAGAAAGGTGAAAGTGGATGGGGAAGAAACAAATCATGTCTGAAACTTGAAAAAAAAAAAAAAAAAAACCAAAACAACAAAACCAAAAACAAAAAAGGCAGGAAGGGGAATTGGCCTTAGGTAATACACAAGGAGGAAAGATCTCCAGTGAGGAGAGACTCCAGGAGCTGTGCCTGGTCAGTCTGGAGAAGGGAAGACTGAGAGGGGATCCCATTAATCCCTATAAAAATCTCCTGGGGATGTCAGAAGATGGGGCCAGACAAGAATTACTGAGCAGCTGAACCTTTCTGATAACACCTGTGTGTTATAGAAATGCTGGTTTTGGCAAGGCACATACCAAACCATCATCAAACAACTCTGGTTTTCCTTCACCCCTGCAGGATTTTGAGGTGGGGAACCTTGATTTGTGCTCTGTCCAAAACGGGGCCAATTCAGCACTGAGCCCCAGAGTATTTGATATAACCACCCTTTGAGACCAGGAAATTCCTTTTTCTGCCACCTCTGAGCAGTACAAAAATCCCAGGGTTTCCTGATCTTAATCCAATTTAGGAATCAGTGTCAGGATTCCTGTGAAATTCACTGGAGCAGCAGACCCGTGTTTTTCTGTCCAGTCATTTCTCCCAGGCCCCTTGCCATGCAGTCCCATCTCCAGAGCCTGCGTGGAAAATTAAATGCCTCTCATACTTCTCAGACAAGATATTTCCTCGGAATGTCCGTGCTGGAAATGATGTGGCAGGCAGAGAGCTCTTTAAAACACAGCAAAACATTGAAATAGTGCTGAATATTTTCACGTCTAACTCGGTGATTTGATCTTCAGAAGTGGTACAGCCAACAAAATCGTTCTGAATGCCGTGACAACAGCCTTGCTAATCTGATTAAAACCTTTCTAAGGTTTCCTTGCTTGCTTTTTTTTTATATTTGTGGCTTCGTGAAATTAATTCCATCCCTTTTTTTTTTTTTTTTTGAGGAGTGTGTTTAATCTTCTGCTTTGTTTAATGTCACTGTCCACCAAGTGGATTTTGGTTTGGGTTTAGTTTTTTGGGGTTTTTTTTTTCTTTTCTGAATTCTTGCTTTGATAATCTCTGACCATTCTGGATCATCTTCAAAGCTGCCTTTAATTTGGAGCTGTATTTCATGAGTGGTGTCTGTTCCTTGTTTCAGAAGACACTGAACTCTCCTGCCTCCCTTCCCAAACTGCTCAAACTACCTGTCTTTTTGCTTTGTTTTTGCTCACTTTGTTCACTTTTTGCCTTGATGTTGAATCGTTTGAGTCTTTTGTTAACCACGTTTTGCATGATCTCTGCCTTCGTGTTTGTGAGCCTTGAAATGGCATGAAAGAAAGGCAGAAAGAAAAGCCTGAAGTGCTTTTCTTGAAATTGGAGTTAAAGAAGAAATGGGTGTAATGAGAAAAGTGGATGAGTTCTGAGAAAAAATAAGGAGGTGTGAGTGTAAAAGGGAAAAATTTGGTCCTAAGAAAATCATAACTTCTATAGTTGTGGGCAGTCATTGCTTATATCCAAGAGTGACTAAAATCTTAATTTTGCATCAATTATTTAAGATATTCCAAGAAATAATCACGATGCATACAGAATTTGTGTATTGATTATCCACCGATTTTAATCCTGCATTAGCTAGAATGATAACAACTATTGCTGAGGCAGATTTGAAAACACATTTTAGAGTAGATTTATCCATCCTTGCTTTAAATGCTTTGTGTATTGGAATGCAGTTTGGTGAGGGCAGGTTTTTTTCCACTCCAGTGTTGATGGTTGGGCTGCCAGGTGAATGGGGCAGTGATGTGCTGCCTCCAGAGAGAGCCACATGTCAAATGAGGTGCAGGGAGTGGGATTTCAGCTTTGCTCAGAAATCCCATTAGCAGGAATCCCAGCTCAGCACTCAGGATGGGTGTGAGAAAAGGATAAATGTTGTACATGGAATGTGGGGATACTTACATAAATATGTACTTACATAAATACTGCTGGTGCCTGGTTCTGTGCGGCGATTTTGAATCCAGGCAGGGGAAGTGGTGATTATTTTACAATAATGTTTTCATTTTCTCTTCCCATTTGGATTGGGTGTGGGGAAGTGTGTAGTGCAGTTTGATCACATTGCTGGGAAAATGAGTGACTTACCTGTGCTCTTCACTGGACAAATGGGGAAATGTTTCACTGCAGAGCCTTGAGTGTTCTTCATCACAGAACCATGGAATGGTTTGGATTGGGAGGGATCTTAAAGCCCATCCAGTGCCACCCCTGCCATGGTGACACTTCCCACTGTCCCAGGCTGCTCCAAGCCCTTTCCAGCCTGACCTTGGACACTTCCAGGGGCAGCCACAGCTTCTCTGGGCACCGTGGGCCAGGGCCTGCCCACCCTCATAGGGAGGAATTTCTTCCCCATACCCCATCTGACCCTGCCCTCTGGCAGTGGGAAACCATTCCCCCTTCTCCTGTCACTCCATCCCTTGGAAATTGTCCCTCTCCATGTTTCTTGTTGTCTCCTTCAGGCACAGCTGGGTCACCCCAAATCATTCTCCAGGCTGAACAATCCCACTTTCCTCAGCCTTTCCTCATGGGTTGCTGTTGACTTGCTTGTGTTGCTGTTCCCTTCTTGTTTGGGAGTGAATTAAGAGGCTGGTTAAAAAAGGAACCAAGGCCTCGTGTTGCATTCCAGGCTGTCTTGTGATCATTCCTTCCACAGACAAAAATAAGTTGCTTTGAACCTATTATTGTACTTAAGGAACTGCAGGTTTAGATCTTGCAGTGCAAATCCAGCTCTCACAGGTGCAAGATCACAGGCAGGTGATCCAGGAAAAAGCCTGGAAAGAATTCCTGGTGCAGGGAGTGGTGATGGGGTGGACAGATACCAGAGCTGCAGATAAAGAGCCAGTGATACAAACCATGACAGTAGAGATTTGGGAAGGTTTTACATCTTTCATAGGTTGTTCAATAAATTCTCTACCAGGTTCAATAAATTGTTCTTGTCAGTTGCAAAATAAATTTTATCTCGCAGTTTTTAGTGACATCCCATTCCTCCCTTTCCTCCTGTCAGAAAGTCTGTCATTAATGAAGTTACCACGTTTGAAGCAGTTTTGTGGCTGAGAAGCTGATTCCTGTAATGCTTTTCCTTCTCCCAGCTGCAAACTCTGCCTTTCATTCCTTACTTTTCAAGTGAATACAGTAATACTTGAAGTGTTCAAAAGATAAATGCTGCCAATTATTCCGTATCATAAACTGGAAGATGTATTGAGGCAAAAGATGAGATGTTTTTATAACTTGGTGTCTATTCTCCAGCAGTCATACATGAATATGAAATAAAGCTCAGTGCCATGAGCAGCAGGGTGCCTGCTTTCCTGAAATACAGGATAATTCCAGCTAACATCCAGTCTCCAGCTGATGGTTGTGCTCCATGATTTGCTCCTCTGCTTTTGGTTTCTTATCTCACACCCTGTGGGGGATCCTGGAGAAGAGTTGTAATCAAATATATACAATATTTAAAGCTCCCACTTAAATTGATTTGCAGTATCCCACTGGAATATAATTGGAATTAAGGAACAAATATTGATCCCTGGTAGACAAAGCTGTAGCTGTGTCTAGCATTTGTAGCAGGTCAGTTTAGGGGAAGATTTCTCTGTGTTCTGCTGTTTGATAGCAAAGCAACTTCAAAGTTACCTTTGAAGCTTCTGTATTTTTGAGCTGGAGGAGACTGAATTGGGTTTGTCACATTTCAGGAGTAGTTAAGTGGTTGTGGAAATCTAGGAAAATCCTGTCTGGAGGTTCCTTCAGTCCAGTTGGTCTGACAGAGCATCAGCAGCAAAGCAGTGGCACTTCTGCTGGGTTTTAAAACCCTCCCACAAAGTGAACTCAGCGTTTCCAGAATTAACATTTCTTATCCCATTTCCCCTTCACACTTAGGCTGAACTGTGGAGTGCGGAGTGCCCATCCCTGAAGGTGTCCAAGGAAGGCCTGGATGTGGCACTCAGTGCTCTGGGCTGGGTGACAAAACTGGCATCAGTGACAGCTTGGACTCAAGCTGGAGGGTTTTTCCAACCTAAATGATTGTGGGATTCAGTAATTTCTGGAGGCGTGTCCAGGGCTTTTTGGCTCAATTGCCCAGTCCAGGAGTTACCTGGAGCTCCTGACAGAAGTAGATTTAAAGCTGGGCTGGAGTGGCAGAGTTGGAAGGAGGATGTTCGTTCCGGTCCCTGCCTGTCTGGGAATCAGGGAGTCCCAGAAGAGCTGGGCTTGGAAGGGACCTCTGGACATCATCCAGTCCAAGCAGTGCCAAGGCAGGGTCCAGGTGACACAGGGACACATCCAGGTGGGTTTGGAAAGTCTCCAGAGAGAAGAGTGTGAGGGGCTTCTTCCCAAGGATAATTCGTTGCTGGATGTGACTGCCCCATCTCCGCAGTGAGGCAGATTTTCTTTAGGCAGATTAAAGCCCTAAAAACCTGCAGCTCATTGCACAAACCTTGGAAACAGTCAATTTCCCTCTCAGTGTTCTCAGCCTCTCCTCCAGCCCTGGTTATTTGATGTCTAAAGTTGTCAACACTCCCTGTTTGCAGTTATTGTGCTGAGAATCTGCTTTCTGCCACTCACTCAGGTTCTACCTTTCTACCGTGTGAACCCAATTAATCCAAGATAATCACAGGTAAAACAGTGTCACTTACCACAGGATTTTGCAGAATGATTCTCCACAGGGTTCTTGAAGGAAAGAAACCTGTTTACTTTCTGTCTGTCAGTTGTTTTGTGACAGTGACCTGGAATTGAAAATTAAAGATTCTAGTACGACCTGGACTTGGGTGCTGTGGAATAACAGAAACTTCATTTTGTTCCTGTTCTTGACAGAAGGAATGGTAAATACTTGTCTTCAGGCATCTGGCTTTACTTGAAATAAAGCATAATATTTGCATCTACAATAATACTCCTGTTTTTCAGCATTTGTTTGGACATTTTGGACATAAGGTAGAGCTGTATTTCTTAACAACATGGGGTTTTTTAAAAATCTCTTTTTACATTGTGTTTCTTTAAAAGTAAATTGGGAGGAAAAATACAAGTTTTGGCCACTCTGCTGCTTAATTTTGCAGAATCAGTAATTCCAAAGGTGCTAATCCTTGGTTTTACTGTGCAGCGAAATTCAGGCTGCTTTGCTGGTTTCATGCTGACTTTGACACTGCTGAAAGCATGTCAAATATACATTCTTCAGATGTACATTTAGAGCTGCTTAATTTTTGTAAGGCTGTTTTACGATTAATAAAACATTATTGGAACAGTTTTCACTCTTTGAAGTTTGAAATCCACAAAATAGGGACTCTCTCACATTCCCTTTTAGTGGCTTGGTTTGGAAAACAATTTTTAGGACAGGGATCTCATCTGACAGTATCAGAGATGGCTGGGACTGTAAAA
Source organism: Sterrhoptilus dennistouni (assembly GCA_013397095.1). NCBI lineage: Eukaryota > Metazoa > Chordata > Aves > Passeriformes > Zosteropidae > Sterrhoptilus > Sterrhoptilus dennistouni. The sequence continues at coordinate 707,694 of VWZU01004420.1, read as the reverse complement.
TTCAAAGTTCTCATGTGGAATGCATTCACTGTCAGTGCAGATTTGTTGCCACTTTGTTCAGTTTATTCTGTCTTGACAGAATTTCTCCTGGCTCAGGTGTCCTGGGCTGGTGCCACTCTGCCATGTATGGGCTGTTGTTCCACACTCAGCGTGGAGCAATAATTCCACATCATGTGCTTGGAATAATTTGCCTGGAATGAGATTTAAGTGCCTGAACTGGGCAACGTTTCTGCACACACACAAATGTCTCATGCCACCACTCATGGAACTGCTGACTGGTCCTTTTGTGTTTTTAGAGCTGAAATCCAGGAATGCTTTTAAAAAGCACTTTTTTTTTTTTTTTCTTTT
>VWZU01004420.1:684563-701376 GCA_013397095.1 Sterrhoptilus dennistouni | reverse complement strand
TTTTTTTTTTTTTTTTTTTTATCCCCCAACTCCCTCTTCAGGTCAGTCCTCGCTGTTCCCGATGGAGGACGGGTTCCTGGATGATGGACGTGGGGATCAGAGCCTGCACAGCGGCCTGGGGTCTCCCCACTGCTTCTCCCACCAGAACGGGGAGCGCGTGGAGCGCTACTCCCGCAAGGTCTTCGTGGGGGGGCTCCCTCCCGACATCGATGAAGGTACAAAAAAACCTCACCCGGGGCAGCTGCAAGGGCTGGGGGAAATTGTCTTGCCAGCTCAGGGATGGGTGTTTTCCAAGCTTTGATGTGGAAATGGGAGTTTTTTCACCGTGTCAGATAATTCGCTGTGATGTAAGAACAAAATGACGCATTAAACTGACTTCAGCAGGATAAAAAAGTACAAAAGTGCAAAATTAAACAAGCCAGCATCACCTGTGGAAACTCATAAATCCATTGCAAACATTTTGCAGGCCCCAGAAGTCAGTAGCAGGAAAAGCTGCTCGTAGTTTTATAAGGTCTGTGTGGGGTATCAAGTCCTAACTCTATGTTTGGTTGCTCCTGTGTAGTTGAGGTTGTTTCCAGCAATGATTTTTGTCCTGTGGTAGCTTCTGACCTGTGTTTGGTGAGAACCCAGAGAGGAATGAATCTGAGGCACCAGGGGTTTGTGGTGGTCTATCACACAAACACAGGTGGCAGAATACTGCAATTGTTATTAACATAAAATTAATAAGTCAGGTACAGGTGTTGTGAAGCTTCATTTCACCAGAGCTCCATGTGTATGAGCCTGCTGGGATAGTGGTTAGAAGAAATGCAATAATAAAGCTGAAAAGTTTTTTTTCTTAATCACAGAATTGTTTTAATGCCCACTTCTTTTCTGTGTCAGAGCTTGTAATGCTGTGACATGGCAACCTGAACTTCATGTCATCCATGAGAGTAGTTGAATCTGGATTATTAGAATTGTACAGATGCAGTGGCTCAGTTCCTGAGAAGTAGTGGGTTATGAGCTTTTATTTATAATTATCAGTAGAAAGAAAGTTTGACCTTTGGCTTGTCTTCAAAGATTCCCCATCAGCTGCTGAGCACTGCTGTGAGCTGCTGAACCTGGAGGGTCATAGAATGTTTGTTTATAGGATGAAGCTACCTGAAATCAGTGTCATTCAAATGCCCGAAGCTCAATTTATTTTAAGTTCATGCCTTTTCCTTTCTCTCCTGTTCCAGATGAGATCACTGCAAGTTTTCGGCGCTTTGGACCTTTGATTGTAGACTGGCCACACAAGGCAGAGAGCAAATCTTATTTTCCTCCTAAAGGTGCATACCAATAAGATGAGCATTTTAGAATAAATTTTTTGTGTTAAAAAACAAGATTGGTCTGAGACTGACATGATGTTTTAGAGGGGAAAAAAGGATTTAATCCTTGGGATTGTTCTAAACTGGTGAAGTTTGGAATGTGGCTTTGCAGTTATTATTCACTAAAAGAATTCTTCCTTAACTTCCTGATTTTTACTTTATTCCATTTTCCTTCTTTCCCCCTGTTGTTGTACATGTAATAACAACGTTTTAAAGGCACTAAATGCCTTCCACAGCAGCTAGGAAGGATTTGTCCATTAGATGAACAACCAGAGCACTTGTGGGTTGGAAATCTGTGCTGAGAGCACCTTAAATCTTCTCCTTTCCTGTGTGGCAGCATGATGTCAAACCTAATTCTGAGTTAAATTGTGATCCTAGAGACAAACAGACAGCAGCAGTGATGTTTGTGTTTTCCCTTGGCCAGGATATGCATTTTTGCTGTTCCAAGATGAAAGCTCTGTGCAGGCACTGATTGATGCATGCATTGAAGAAGATGGAAAGCTCTATCTCTGTGTTTCCAGCCCCACTATCAAAGACAAACCGGTAGGTGGAATTGTCAGGGCCTGCACAATTCCTGGGTGATAATCACAAATTGGGCTCTTCACTTGCATTTCTTCTGTCTTCAGAACATTAATGTTAAAATTCCTTTACGGTGTCAAATTAAGAAGAGAAAATAACAACTTACTACTTTTGAACTAGACATAAGAAAGTTTTTTAGTCTAGTTACGGTGCCTATTTTTATTAGAAAAATATGTATTTCCAGACAGGTATTTTATGCTTGCTAATGATGAACATGTAGAATTCATATTGTCTGAATGTTGTCTGTAACAGATAAACCCTAAAAAACATACCATGGCATTGAACTGTAAATTATTAATATACAAATGGTTGGGGGGCTGATGCAAGTCTGTCAGTAGTTGGGGAGAATTCTGCTCTAGTCCTGTGCTTCAAATTTTGGCCAGCTGTAACTAAATACAGAGCAGCACAGTAACTAAACAGGCAACTCTGGAGCCTGCTGCACTGAGATAAGGCTGGGACCAGAGGAGCAGTGCAGATCTCTATGACCAGGGGCGTTGTACAGCACAGCTCAGGCATGATTAAGTAAATGTGTCAGCACAGGGCGAGGGTTTTTTCCCCAGAAATTTGGGTAACAAGGAAGTGGTGAAATTGAGCATCCTCAATAGGTCTGTCTTAAGAGAGCTCGTTAACATTTCATTTGGAGAAACGATTGCTGAACAAGTAGAGTTTAGAAAGCACAGCCGTTTAAGAAGTTTTCTTCTCTGTAGGACACTGTTATAATTTATATTACTGAGACACCTTGAATTGTGAATGGTTAAAAAAACCCAGGCTTTTTGTCCATAGGTTCAGATCCGGCCTTGGAACCTTAGTGATAGTGATTTTGTTATGGATGGTTCCCAGCCTCTTGACCCAAGAAAAACCATTTTTGTTGGTGGTGTTCCTCGGCCTTTACGAGCAGGTACACACTGCAGCACCGGGCGCGCCGGCTGCGCAGCCTGGTTTGGGGAGCACTGGGGGAAAAGCCAGCCTGGCAGCGAGGGAATCTCGAGTGTGGGGGACACAAGCTGTCCCCATGTGGTGCTCGGAGAGAAAAGGAGCCAGCCCAGGGCTCAGTTTGGTTTTGCTTTGTGCCGCAGTGGAGCTGGCGATGATCATGGACCGGCTCTACGGAGGGGTTTGCTACGCCGGCATCGACACCGACCCCGAGCTCAAGTACCCCAAGGGGGCCGGGCGCGTGGCCTTCTCCAACCAACAGAGCTACATTGCTGCTATCAGCGCCCGCTTCGTGCAGCTGCAGCACGGGGAGATTGATAAACGGGTAAGGCCGGGCCCCTCTGCTCCTCTGAAAACGCCCTCTCTGCCTCAAAGGTCTTCTTATTAGTGGTACATTGGGTTAATCTCAGTTTTAGTGCCTCTGAGATGCAGCACGGGGAGATTGATAAATGGGTAAGGCCCCTGTGTTCCTCTGCAAACTCCCTCTCTGCCTCACACTGTCTTTGGCAGTGGTATACAGGTTTAATCCCAGTTTTAGTGCTCTGAGATGCAGCATGGAGTAAAGGTACACTGAGTTAATCCCTGTTTTTAGTGTCTCTGAGATGCAGCCCAGGGAGATTGATAAATGGGTAAGGCCAGGCCCCACTGCTTCTCTGAAAACGCCCTCCCTGCCTCACAGGTCTCCTTGGCAGTGGTACATTTGGTTAATCCCAGTTTTAGTGCCTCTTAGATGCAGCACGGGGAGATTGATAAATGGGTAAGGCCTTACTGCAAATGCCCTCCCTGCCTCACAGGTGTCTTTGGCAATGGTACACAGGGTTAATCCCGTTTTTAGTGTCTCTGAGATGCAGCACAGAGTAAAGGTACACTGAGTTAATCCCAGTTTTAGTGCCTCTGAGATGCAGCACAGAGAGATTGATAAATGGATATGGAAGGGCCCCTCTGCTCCTCTGCAAACTCCCTCTCTGCCTCACAGGTGTCTTTGGCAATGGTACATCAGGTTAAACTCATTTTTAGTGTCTCTGAGATGCAGCACAGAGTAAAGGTACACTGAGTTAATCCCATTTTTAGTGCCTCTTAGATGCAGCATAAAGAGATTGATAAATGGGCATGGCCTCTCTGCTCCTCTGCAAACCCCCTCTCTGCCTCACAGGTGTTGCAATGGTACACTGGGTTAATCCCGTTTTTAGTGTCTCTGAGATGCAGCACAGAGTAAAGGTACACTGAGTTAATCCCATTTTTAGTGCCTCTTAGATGCAGCATAAAGAGATTGATAAATGGGCATGGCCTCTCTGCTCCTCTGCAAACCCCCTCTCTGCCTCACAAGTGTCTTTGGCAATGGTACACCGGGTTAATCCCGTTTTTAGTGCCTCTGAAATGCAGCACAGATTGATAAATGGGTAAGGCCTCTCTGCAAACCCTCTCTCTGCCTCACAGGTGTCCTTGGCAGTGGTACACAGGGTTAATCCCGTTTTTAGTGCCTCTGAGATGCAGCACAGAGTAAAAGTGGAGTGGTGGGGAGGAGCTGGTGGTGCTGGCACATGGGAGGTGACTGTGAAAAAGGCTTTCTCGAGTTGCTGGGTGTAGTGGGAAGTGTGGCAGCTGCCTTGGCCTGTTCCAAGAACACTGAGCTCCTCAGATGCTCCCACTGCAAGGATTTGTAGGGTTTGTGAGATGCAGGGAGGGAGGTGCCTGCCAGGGATGGGGCAGCTCTTACTCCTGCTCTGCATCCTTTGGGAGAACAGGCAGAACCACCCCAAAGTGTGCTGGATGTGCAAGAGAATCCTGGTAATGCCTTGTTAAACTTGTTACTGTGCCCTGCAGCCTCACAGTCACCCTGCACAGCCTGTGCTTCGTTATTTCATTCCTTTATTATTGTATTCCTTATTATTTTAAATTAGAGGAATATGCCAAATGGATCAGCACTTTGCTTTCTGCCCTCTTCATCTCTCTAAAATGTAACTGCCAGTTACAGTGATCTTCAGACCACAGTTTTGGGAAACTGAGATGCTCACATCTCCTCTTGTAATTCATCCTTTGTCTCTGGATTTTTCCTAAATGACTGTCACTGCTGATCTTAATTTTATAGTTAATACAGTGGAAAACCTCCAAACTTATCTGATTAGCCCATTATCATTTCACTTCTGCTTTGGCTATAAAGCAGAAGAATTGTAACAACAATCTGACTGTGGGCCTGTGAATTGGAATGTCTTTGTTCTAATCTTGGCTCTGAAATAAGTTCTGTACAGCTTTGAACAAATAATTTGGGCTGCCCTTGTGCAACTTGTGCTTGCATAAGCAGACACTTGGGTGAATAGGTCCATTGAAGCTGGTGGGACTACAAATTTAAGTAAGTACTTGTAAACTCTGAAAAAAAATTTTGCAATCTATTTCCCCTTCCTTCTTCCCTCCCACTCCTTATTTCCTCATTTTTTTTTGTGTAGTTTTTGTGTGGGGAGATAATGCTCAGAGAGGATTCATTATAGGAGAGGTTGGGTGCATGAGGGAGGTAAAAATACAGCATCTCCAGTTTTTATTGAGGTTCTATTTATTTACAGTCTTCCAATACTGTTTTTCTGTAAAAAGAAAAAAAAATTAGATTTTAAAAAGTTACCAGAAGGGATTTCCTGTAAAATTAGGCAAGGAGGTGCTGCTAAAGGGTGTGCCCTGAGATAGCACAGGAAGGGTTCAGTGGCTGAGGCTCCCACTCTGAGTGAGCCTGATGGAGCTGCTGTAACTGAGGCTTTCTCTGGAGCTGGGAAATCCTCTGTGCCCAGCTCAGGGAGCAGTTACAGCTGTGTCACACTCAGAATAAATGTGACAAGGACACCTGAGCTGCAGTTTGGCTTCTGAAGGTGGTTGAGCAGAGGGAACAGAGCAGAATCACCACATGAAGGAGGCCTGTGTGGTATCTTTGTCCTTTTAGCACTTGGAGAAGGCTGCAGTCCTCAAAAAACCCCCAACCTCCCACTGCACAGCAGATGAAGGGATGGGGAATGTGGTGTTAGGAATATTTGCCTGCCTCTGCTCTTCTGCAAATCGACTGAGTTGGCAGGGCGGGGTTTTGGGAAATGCAACTTGAGCACTGAAAGAGGAGAAAACCAGGTCATTAAAAAAGGCTGCTGTGCTGTGTCTGAGCAGTTTATGTGTCCTGTAAGCAAAAATGACATCAAACTACTGCAGTGCCATCTGGGCTGTGATAAAATTGGGTGGGTTTAAAAACCCAGGAACTTGTCAATGTCCTCATTTGCCAGAGGTGTGTCCGAGGCCTGTGAGGTGCAGAGAGGAGCAGTCCCAGGCCAGATGCAGAGGGAACAGTAGAGATACCAGTCACAGCCCGGGTGTCTGAAAGTGCTGGTGAAAACATCACATTAAATGAGCTTCAGAGAAGGTTCACCAACCCTTCTAGAGCAGGAACTTGTACCTATATTTATTTCTGCTGTTCTGAATTCCTGCCCATCACCTGGCCCTTAATGCCAGCAGCGTAGGAGGGCATCAGTCCTGTGTTAAGCCTCTCATTTGATCCCAACAAGATCAGGTGGATTTCCTTTTGCTGAGAGGACTAAGCCATGGAAAAAATACCGAAATGAAGTGTTTATTTAGAGAATAAGTGAATTGTTTTAACGCTGGGAATTCAGACAGTGAAATTTGCAGGCCATGTGCATATTTAATGAGCAGTTACAGTGTTGTATAAACAGCTTCCATTCCTGCCTGAAAGGGACAGAGCTTAATTGGGCATCAAAAATAACTCCCATAATTATCCAAGGTTTTGGTGTCAGTCAATAGGTTGGGGTTGAGCCTTTCTGTAAATCAGTGACAGCAGGTGTGAGACTGATGGTCAGCACTGTTTTCTGGAGGTCTTTCTTAAGGATCAAGGAAGGGATGAAAGTGTTGAAGTGCCCGGAATTTTGGGTGTTTAGAACGAGGGGGAAATCAGGGGAAATCCTGTGTGTGTGGCATTCCCTACTGCACAACTGCTGGCTGCCCTGCTAAAACACAGGTGTGGAATTCAGACTTTGCCCTGGAGAATGACCAACTTGTGCTGTTTTGTGGCCGCAGGTGGAAGTTAAGCCATATGTCCTGGACGATCAGCTGTGTGACGAGTGTCAGGGCGCCCGCTGCGGCGGCAAGTTCGCCCCGTTCTTCTGTGCTAACGTGACGTGTCTGCAGTATTACTGTGAATATTGCTGGGCTGCTATCCATTCCCGGGCCGGCAGGGAATTCCACAAGCCCCTGGTGAAGGAGGGAGGGGACCGCCCCAGACATATTTCATTCCGCTGGAACTAAAAGGATCGCTGGTTTGCAAGGCCTCCAATTGAAGTGCACTCTTCTGTTCTCCCGACTGCCCTCCCCGCCCCGCCCCTCACTCACAGCATGTCCTTTTGTAGTAGTCTGTAATTTAACAATAGTCTAAAGGAAAGAATGACCTATAAATGGGTATTTTATAGAATCTTGTCATTGAAAACTGTATTGGGAACTCCTTTTCGTATCGATAACATGTTGCGAGCGAGTTGCATTCTCTTTGTCTTTACTACCAAGAGAACACTTAATTTCCTGCAACGTTTTCTTAGAGGAGAGAAAAAAAAATATTAAGAGAAGAGAATTGAAACAATAGAGTATTTTGGTTTTTTAATTAAATTATTGTTAATAAAGAACATAATAATACTTTTATTAAATAACCATGTAACAATAACACTATCAGTCTGTTCTGACACTTTTCCCCCAGGGAAGCCTGTTTTTGCCTCTCTTTTTTTTTATATTATTTTTTTTTGTTTGGATTTTTCCAGCAACAGATGAAGTTAGCATTTACCTACCAACAGGAAAGAGCATGTTTAAAGCAACAGAAATGCATGAGCAAAGTTGAAGCAGCACTATAATAATGATCTTTTTTTGTTTGTTGTTTTGTTTTGTTTTAAAAACTCTTTTAAGGGTTTTGAGGCTGAAATTTTAGCTCGGTGTGTATCTGACCGTGCCTCTGGCTACCACCCACATCCAAATTACTAACGAGATAGGCAGAGCTTACTATATTTTCATCAAAATGATTACATTTTAAGAATTCCTGAATGTAAAAGTTGAGTAAAGTTACTACTGAGGGGGGAGTGCACTTTTTTTTTTTTTTCTTTAAGAGAACTCAATTGTCTGGTTACAGCCCTAGATATCCTACCAAAGCTAGAGTAATGACAACTAGTGAACTGGCATTTCCTCTCCTGAAGGATAAATATATAGATTTTATTTTTGATGGCTATATATAACTCTATATCCTAATATACTAACATTCATCAGGGGCCAGCCTTTGCTCTCCATTTTGACGTGAAAAAAAGTAGAAAACCTAAAGATACCTCAAGGATATCACTGATTTTTACTGGAGTTTTGATATTCCATTGTGGCACACAAACTCAAATTGGCTGCTTATTGGTTTCCCCATCTTGGCTGTAAAAATCAGTTTCCAGTGCCCTCAAATTTAGCTGTAACAGAAGGCACGAGCCCGAGGAGTTTCCAAATCCTGCTTTGCACCAGATTTTGTGCAGGTGTGCCGATGCCTTCCTCACTCTTCCTGTAGAAAAGAATCCCAGCTCAGAGCCCAGCTCTTCAGAACTAATTTAATTGTGGGGAGATAAAGACAAGCAGGTGGAAGTGCCAACAGCGCTAATTAACGCCGGCTTGATTGGAACTCAGTCCTACCTTGAGAAGCATCAGCCCGGGACGCGCGAACCGAACGCTGACGAGTGGGTGCAGAGGGTTTAGTTTGAAACAGATGAATGAAGGAGTAGTTCTGAAAATTTATTTTTTAGTACTTTTGAACTAAATGCCCTGGCCAACTTCTCCACCAAGGATGTAGCAGTGTGCAAAACAAAGTGATTCTGTGGCAATCTCTGCCCGGCCCCAGGGGCCTGGGACCACCCGAGAGTCTCCCAAACCAAAGATTTGCCCTGGCACTGCTTGGAAAAACATCTGCTCCCTTCAAAGCCCCCCTCATCCCTTTCCCCCAGCCCCCATTTATCTTTATGAGAAGCAGTTTTTCTGTTCAATACAGGCTTTAATGAACTGATACCTTACCAAGTTCCAAAGGTCAAAATGGAGACATTTGCTGTCTATTAGTCAAGTATAGCAAGGGAGCTGCTTTTACTGAAATCCCTGAAAATATTGACAACAGTAATGCAAATGCAGAGTGCTCTTGTGTAGATTGTCAGGGACTTTTTTTTCTCTGAAGTACATAATTCTAGTTGGAATGTTCCTTTCATTTTTTTAATGCTTGTAGGTGGCTTGGGGTGTGCTATTGTGCCGATCCTACCCAGCAAACAGGTGAGGTGGGTTTCCATTACAAGAAAATAACACTGTTTGAGAACTAGCTTTGAATAATAATTTTTTCCCTTTGTACATGACCTGCTGAATTTCGGTACAGTGTTTTTGTAGCTAACTTATTTTGTCATGCACATAATGTATATTTGTTATGCACTACTTTTGTATATCTTGTTTTTCCAACAGTGAGCATTTTTAGGCACACTTTTCACTGACGGGATATCTCTTTATGCAATACCTCAATTTTTCATATTGCAAAGAGTAGCTTTTTGTACTTTTATTACTGAGAGATCTTCATATACTTCATTTTTTAATATAAATAATTTTAATAAATTTTATTTTCTTATATTCTGCTTTTTATACATTTCAGTGCTCTGCATACATTTTGAATTATGGATGTTGTGCACTGGCAATGCTATTTTAGAATCTGCAGAGAAAAGAAAGCATGTTGCTTAAACATCTTAGCCCAGCACCAGGTATTTGGTGTACATATAATTTAAGAAATAGTATATGTAAAGTTGAGAATTAAAGAAGAAAAAAGCATGAAAGTGACAAATGACACTTGTCTTTAGACCCATGAAATTTAAATGCATAAATATAGTGTAGAAATTTAAAAAGTCAAGAACCATCAAAATTGTCTACCGCTTCTTACTGAGTTTTTAAAAATTATACACAAAATGCAGACGTTTTTGGTGAATGTTTAGCCATTTTTATTATTAATAAAGAATCGATGTTAGGTGTTTGATGCAGAACCGTGTCTGCTCTTTTAAATTATATTTAAAGAATAAAAGAGAGCCTGCTAGGTGGGCAGGCATGTAATGTTAGTATGCATGACTAATGTAAGAAATCGTTATTCTACTAATATTCACTTGTGATTGTGTGACAAGCGTGTTTACAGATCCTTTGGTTACACTTCGATTTACAGGGCATAAAACAATTCTCTCCATTACTCTGTGCTGGCCCAGGCTCCTGATTGCACCGCGGGCTCGCCGGGGTTACCGTGTAGCCCCAGGCTCATTAACGTGCAATTAGCTACTGGTGGGGGGGGGTGTCATTAACGAGCAGCGGCGTTTCCCGGGGGGGCGGGGGGAGTGACAGAGTAATTCCATGGTTATTTTTGCAATGTAAAATAAAGTGTTTCTGATTATTTTATATGTAAAGGAACCCCACTGCCCCGTGCTTTTTTGGTATAGTCTCTACTTCTCCATACACAGACCTCTGCAGAATGCAAATTTTCAACCTTGCAGTGACTGAATTTAGCGTTTTATAAAGGATGCTGTTGGAAAGACTTGATAATTCACCCCTTGTGTTTTTTGAAGAGTTCAAACCTTCTGTTCAAAGGTGATTTAAAACTTGAATGTGATGAATTGTGGCAAGTTAACTTCAAGTTATGTGCAATACCTATTTCAGACTTCTGGAAGATCTTTGCAGTGTAATTCTTTGTTTTTAATTGCAGACATTTAAAAATGTCATTTTCTACTGTTCTAGTAAATCCTCTTTCTTGCTGGTGTTTCTAAAGAAAAGAATCAGAAATCAATCTTTCTACTAATGTAAATTTGAGATTATTTTTAAAAAAAAATGGAATAAAACGTTTTGGTCATTTGCTTTATTTTATTATCTTATTTTAAAGCTACTGTGATAGCATTGTAAGAATTGGGACAATATTGTATTCAGCTGTTTTATTTTTTATATTTTTAAATTTTAAAGTATAATTAGTTTTTATAATTTTCATCAGATTTTTTTGTTATATTTTTTGGAAGTGAAACTTTTAGCAAGTGGGTGTCTAGTTTTTACTAATCCCTAATATGTTTTTCCCCCAATGTATTGCTCATATTATCAGAAGGAAAAGTTATTTAAGTATGTCAGTTAATTGTACTACTTGGCTGAATTTCCATATAGTTTTTACTGTGTATGGGGAGGTTGTAGTATTTATTATAGCATTTTAAATAAGGGTAATTCATTTTTTATTAAAGTCATTTTCACGTTTAAGTTCATATTTTTGTATGTTCTACTCTAAGTTATATAACACAAGTTACTTTTTTTAAAGAGTTCATTTGTTGAAGTGCTAGTGAAAATTAATGTTATTAAATAGTTTGCAAATGACTATTTATACCAGTATGCATATAATTTTTAAATATTTGTAATGTGAGATGTTGAATGAATAAAACTTTTAACTCAATGTTGCTCCTTAACCTTTTTATTTTGAGCTTCCTGCAGGAAACTCCTTCCTCTGTGGCTGCAGCTCGTGGGGCTTGGGGAGGGGATTTTGTTGGGTTGTGTGGGGTGAAAAGGGTTTTAGGGGAAGTTCTGCTGCCCTGGGAATTAGCCACAATTCTTGACATTGTTTTGAAGTGCAAATGGTCCTTTAGACAACATATGCTTACTTACGTGTTACAAGTGTGACACACTTGAAATCTGGTCCTGGAGTATGGGAGGTTTAAGGCTTTGGATGGTGGAATCAGCAATGTCCCTCACAAATGGGGCACTCCCTGCCTGACTCCAAAGTCCTGCAGACTTAGAGAGTCTATCAGGATCCAACATCTGATGTACAGTGTCTATTCATTCTAGAATTCTCCTATTCTGAAGATTGCAGAGTCTTAAAACATAGAAATCAATAAGGGGAAAGGTCTGGATCATTCAAAACTCCAAATAATCACTGTTGGGAGTGATGGGCTGATTCTGAATTGCTGAGAAGTTTCTTGGGCAGATGACACAACAAATCCATTTGGGGTTTCACTTGCACTGAAGCTGTAAGGAAATGCTACAGGCAGATACAGAAGATGGAGGTAAGCCCTGCTGGGTGGAATTCCAGCATTCCCACCATGTGTGAATCCCAGCTTTTCCCTTCCAGCAGGAGCTGCCCCCATCACAGTCCCCAGGAGCTCTCTCGGGTGGCACTTGCCCTGAACGAGCTGCCACATTCCAGGCCGGGGCAGGAGGTGGATGGGACCAATCTCCCCCTGATTTAAAGCCTGAGCTGTTCTCCAGGACGAGCTCTGAGCTGTCAGGTTATTGTGGGACATTTTCTGCTCAGCCCTGACTTTCCCAAAACGCTCAGTGCTGCTCCAGGGAATGTGGGACGAGTCATAGCCTCGGAAAGGGGAGATGAGGAGAAACGCTGCCATCCCTTCCTGTGTGTGAAATAAGCTGATTCAGTTTGTCAGAGTGAAAAACAGCCTGTGGGATAAGAATATCCTCACAGCTGTCTGTGCACTCAGAGGAACTGAAGGGGGTGAATCAGTGCTCTGAATACATCACTGAAAGTCTTCCTGCATCCCCGTGCTCTGATTGATGCCATCAGATATCACCTGTTTTCATGGCACAGGAACTATAATTTCCTGGCTTCTTGTAGGGCTTGTCAGAGAGACAATTTGATACTAAAATGCTGATTTATTTGAATGCTTCTCTCCCTAAGGGAAGCTGCCTCAGTCACTTTGTTCATGAAGCGTGGGAGACCATGTTCTGTTAAGGTTCCTCCACGAAATTTGCTGGTCCAAAGTTCTCAGTCCTCCTGGTATACATAAAATAAAAAGATGAATTAAGTCAGTGTTTGATTGCATTTTTCCTCCTGAAATTTAGTTTTGGTGAGTCATGAAAGCTGAGATTAAATCCTCTGAGCACAGCACAGGTCAAGGATGACAGTGAGGACACATTTTGGGGTTTGTATTATTCATGTTTAAAATGGACAGTTTTATTGCTCTCAGCTGTGGGGTATTTTTTAATCCCAAAACTATGAGTTGCTTTGCTTTTCAGGGCAGTGAAGAACACTGGTTTTAAATGGCAGAGTGATGAGGTAGATGAAGTGGACATAGATACTGTGTAGATACTGTGTCCTCAGTAACTCAGACCAGATCTGAAATCCATAAAAGGAGAGCAATGTATTAAAAAATAATACATATATATATCTCTGCCAGCCTTCTCCAGCCCAAGGCTTGAAAAATATGTTTCCTCAGTGTAAATCACCATCTGACATCGCTGCTGACTCACAGAGCAGGATCAGTTTACTCAGGGATTGTTCAGGCCTTGCTGTGCATTAAGTTGTCACTTTGGCCAAGTGTCACTTTGCAAGGCAGCGCTTGTGGCTTTAAACTGATGCCCAGTGCTGGGCTGGGTTGGGAGCACGTCCATGCCAAGTGTTTCCGAGTTTAAATGGGATTCCTTAGATTTCTGAGGCATTCTCCTGGAAGCAGCAGCAGCCCCCAGCTCTGCTGCAGTGGGCCAGCTGTGCATGGACAGATGTTGCTCTGTACCCACTGGCAAAATCAGCCCAGCTCTTCACTGGGTGGAAAGGGAATTTGCTCAAGCGTTGCTTTTACGGGGGGGNAGAGGGAGCAATCCGTGGAGACAGAGAGCCCTGCTCTGCTCCTCTCCTGATGTCTCTGGGGGAGGGAGGGAGGGAGGAGGGAATGCTCAGTGCCATTTTAGGATGGCCTTGCTGCTGAGAATCCCAGAACCTTTGTGGATGGAAAAGACCTCAGAGTCCATCGAGTCCAAGCTCTGCCCCATCCCCACCTTGTCCCCAGCCCAGAGCACTGAGTGCCACCTCCAGGGATGGGCACTCCTGCAGCCAGGTGTGTTGGTGGTCACACTTTGGCCTGGGATCCTGATGGATCTCAGAGAAGAAAGAAATAGTGAGTTTTCTGTGCCTGGTCTTGGGTTATCTACATGAATGCTGACTCTGGGGATGATTTAGTGGTTTTTTGCATTTTACATCCTGCATGAGCCAGGATTCTTTCAGCACCTGGAGGGTTATGGCAGGTAGGGCTGAACTTCCTCAGCCGTGTGTTCTCTCAGGATCTAATTGCACATCCCCCTGAAGAGGAGAGTTTTAATCTCTAATATCATAGTCTCTGCAGCCTAAAACCTGGGAAAGTTTCCCTGCCTCTGATTTGGAAACAAATACCAATAACTTGCACTTTTAGTTAATTTTTCATTTGGAAAATGAAATCAGAGCAAGTGAAGTCCTCACCTGCCTTCTGCTTCATCCTCTTGACTACCAGCCTTTCCTGGAAATCAGGCTGTGTCATTCTGCTATAATCTCAGGGCTCATTTTGTCTCCTTGAATTTTCCCCATAGTTTTATTTCCAATTGGCAATCTGTTGAAAAGCTGTAACACAAAGTTCTGCTAAGCCAAGGGGTTTGATCTCCTTGACGTGGGTTTTGTTGTAAAGCCCGTGGATCTTCCAGGTGATTTGGAATCTCTCCAGGGGAGGGCTCAGGCTTTTATGTAACACAGTTTATAGTCTGCTAAATATTTTTATGCACAGCATGAAGAGATGGGAGAACTGGCTTCTCCTCCTGAGTGGTGTGGAGGGCAGGATTCCCATGTATGTGGGAGCTGTGCAGGTTCACTGCTGTGAAATGCAGGTGCTGTTCCATTTTCCCTCTCTGCTGCCCCAGTACTGCTCACACAATTAACTGAGAGCCAGGCTAAATGATGAAATTTTACAAGTAAGAAGAAGCTGAAGGCAAATTCATTGCTTTGACTTAGCAGAAGTCGTGACTTTTGTTTTCATAATGATTCCTGGTTACATTAATAAATGGTCCCCAGTGTCTTTTGTGCTGTAACCACATACTAATGAAATCCCTCATTCCAGTGACTTATTAAATATTCTGTGAAAATGAAGGTGATAGAATAATTGTTTGTGCTACTGCTGAGGGTATAATTAACAAGGTTTGAGTGTAGCTGTTGTCACAATGAGCACGTTTTTCCTGTTCAGTGTCAGAGCTCTACTTCAGATGTATTCACCCTTTGCAGTTGATCAAGATAATGTTACAGTTAATGAGCAACAGCCTTGCCTGAGTTATGCTGAATTTAGGGTAACTTTAGGTGAGATGTATGGAAGAAACTTCTCCCTGTGAGGGTGGGGACGCACAGGGTGCCCTGAGAAGCTGTGGGTGCCCCTGGATCCCTGGAATTGTCAAAGGCCAGGTTGGATGGGGCTTGGAGCCACCTGGGAGAGTGGAAGGGGTCCTTGCCCATGGCAGGGGGTGGCACTGGATGATCTTTAAAGGTCCCACCCAACCCATTCTGTGATTCCATGAATTCTGTGGAATCATGTGAGTACTTTCCACTGCAAAGAATGCTCAGAGAACCCCAAATCTTCACCAGCAGCAGAAGGGTGGGATTTTCAGGGAATCACTGACCATGTCTGCAGCAATGTCCCAATGCCTCCTTCCTTCCTTCTCCTTGGCACCAGCTGCAGGCACCAAAAACTGCCTCATTTTAAAAGGACTGCCAGGGCTCATGGATGATGGCACATCCTTGGCCAAAGCAAAACTGAAACAATGGAATTCAGGAATTGACACAAATGGTGGGATAGAGGAGCTGCCCCTGGAGCACAAAGCATAGGAACAATGAGGTGCAGGCTGAAAACTGGAATCTGGGCTATTTTTAACCAGACAGAGCTCTGATGAAAAGCTGAGATGTTTGCTCAGAGTGATTAACACAGAGATAGTGGCCAGCTGGTAGTCAGCTCACACATGTGGAAAGGTGGGTGAAGAGCAGCGTGCAGCTAAAACAGCTGAACTTGACAGATCTGCAGAGAGATTTTAGGTGGCATTGATTTTTCTCTGAGCAGCAGCAGATCCTAAAAAGGATCTGAGCTGAATTTGCATTTGAGATCAAAGCGCTGGCAACGCGCTGTTGGGGAAAGTGGACAAAATGTGCCCCACGAGGTCTGTGTGTTTGCATTAGCAGGGTGGAAGCATTTCTGTGAGTACAGGTGCTGAGAAACCACTGCCTTGGCAGCCGTGGTGCCCTGAGGAGGCCGGAGGAAGGAAGCAGCTGCCAGCTGGCACAGGCAGCTCCTGCCCTGGCAGATACAGCAGTGAGTGTTCCTGCACAATGCAGAGACAGTCATGGAATGAACACGGGGCTCTTAAGGGTTGTGTGTGAGGATTCACTGGGGGGTTGTGGTGTGGGCAGCATTGCAGCTAAAGAAGGGATTTCTTTACCAGGGCTTTGGGATGGATGGAACTGGGGAAGTTTGTAGGCCAGGACCAGTTTTTAATGAAGCTTTTGGGTTTAATATCCCAAACTCAACTCAGTGGCTGCTGCCTCACTGGTGCAGTTGGTTAGTGCAGGTTTTGACAGAGGAGGAGGGAGTTTGAGTTTGGGGAGGGGTGGAATTGAGAATTGTAGAATCACAGAATATCTTGAGTGGAAGGGACCCACCAGGGTCATTGATCCAGCTCCTGTCTCTGCACAGACCCCCAAAATCCCACCCTGGGCATCCCTGGAGCTCTGTCCAAGCTCTCCTGGAGCTCTGGCAGCCTCGGGGCCGTGCCCATTCCCTGGGGAGCCTGGGCAGTGCCAGCACCCTCTGGGGGAAGAACCTTTCTCTGATATAGGAGGTCACATTTGATATTTGAGGTCGCAGTTGATCTCAAGGCTCCTGACTCAGTAGTTGTCACACCTATAACCTCCTTTTCAGTCCGCACCCTTTGGAGCCTGCAGGAGATGCCCTTTTATAACGGGGAAACAACAAACTCCTCTGGCGAACGGTCAGGCTGTGCCTCTGCGAGTTGTTTTTCCTCGTTTGCAGCTGCACACGGGACGTGCCTTTAGCCAGCAGTGCGCACAGTCCCGGGGATCCAGGGATGCTCCGCGGGCCCCGAGCGGCGGCGCCGGTTGTTGGGAGCGGCCGCCACCTGGC
>VWZU01004420.1:668510-682128 GCA_013397095.1 Sterrhoptilus dennistouni | reverse complement strand
CAGCCCCGGGCCGGGCGGCAGCGGGAGGCGAGCGGGGAGCGGCGGCCCGGGGAAAACCGGCGGCCGCAGCGGTGGGTGAAACCCCGGGACAGACCCTTTTTAGCGGGTTCTCTGAGGGCTGCAGGTGGCTCAAGTGTTGTCTTGTCTATACCAGGAATAGCGGGGCCGGCAAAACCCGCCGGGGGGGTGATTGTTCCCCTGTTCTGGGCGCTGGTGAGGTCACACCTCGATTGCCGTGACCAGTTCTGGGAAAGAGAGGGAATTAAAGCTCCCAGAAGGTTGTTGTCTAACGTGTGGGTGCTGGGTAGTTTTAAAATCTGTTTCCTGGCATTTGGGAGACACTCACTTGCTCCGTGGTTGTAATGGAGTAAAGAAGAAGGGGACAAGCTGCAGGATAAAAGGATCGATAACCCTGTAAGGTGGCCAGAAATAAGGATACCTCTGGAATCATGGAGTGGTTTGGGTTGGGAGGGACCTTAAAGATCATCCAGTTCCACATCCTTCCCAGGGACGCCTTCTACTGCACCACGCTGCAGCTCCATCCAAGATGTCTTGGACATTCCCAGGGATGAGGCAGCCACAGCTCTGGACAACCTGTGCCAGTGATCAACCTCTTCCTTAGGAACGTATTGTAAATACTCAAAAAGCGCTTTCTAAACTCTTTCTAGGTGACCCTCGAGAGGCTAAGGCTGACACCTTTGACTTTCCCATCCCTTCAAGAAACGTTGATAAAGTCATTAAACGAAAGAAGAAAAAGGTATTAAGTGTGGCAGCTCAATTAGCTGCCTTGGCATTTGAGAAAGCTGCTTGTTCTCTGTGTGTGAGAGCATGAGGGAGATTAAAAGATGGAATTGGTAGCCTGTTACTGAAAACCTTACTTACAGAGAAGAAAAAATGGTATTATCTTCCCTCTCTGGAGGCTTTAAAATTCTGGCTCTCATTCAATAAAGCACTTAAGTGTGTGTCTACCTTGAAAAATGAGAATATGCTGTTGACTTAAAGCCTGTACTGAAATACTTTGCTGGATTGGGGCCAGGGTGCAGCACACCTTGGGGGTGAAACCCAGCAGGAAAAAGCTCTGCAGCTCCTCTTCCTCTCATATTTTAAACAAAGAAATCCCACGGGTTACAAATAAGCGAAGGCAGGAACCCGAGCTATTAACGCCATCCTTGGAGCAATGCAGAATTACTTTCTGCTTCACAAATGTTTTTCTGTTCCTGTTCAGCAGTTTGACAAATGCTTGAAATTTTAAGAGAGACATTTGTTAAGCAGTAACTCGTTATGAGATTCTGTAATGTGTGAAGTACAAGTAATCAGCTGGACTAGAAAAGAGTCGTGTTATAGAGACTTGATTTAAAAACAGCAAAATGCTACCAACTGCAGAGGAGCAGCTAATAACATCCTGGAGTATGGCTCTCCTGGTGCATTGAACAGTCTTCAGAAACAGTGAGGAATATATAGAATGTTTTAGCAATAAATGTCCTCGAAAAAGGAATTATCTTCAGATTTAAACAAGTCTCTCAGACAAGGTCCAGCAAAATTCCAACCATCAGCATGTCAACAGCCATTTCTATTTGTTGCCTGAATGCTTTTGTCCACAATTCCAATTTAATCTTTTCAATGCACAAGTTTGAAACGTTCCCACTACTGGCAGAGCTTTATACCTCTAAAGTAAAGGTTTTCAACATC
The DNA here is from genome assembly GCA_013397095.1 of Sterrhoptilus dennistouni. Taxonomy (NCBI): domain Eukaryota; kingdom Metazoa; phylum Chordata; class Aves; order Passeriformes; family Zosteropidae; genus Sterrhoptilus; species Sterrhoptilus dennistouni. The sequence continues at coordinate 680,439 of VWZU01004420.1, read as the reverse complement.
TATAAAACAAATTAATATGGATTTGATATGAAATAGGCAAGAGTGTTGCTGTTCAAGAATCTGAGTTTGAGGTCTCAGTTCTGCTGCTGCTGAGGGATTCCATGGGAAACTTTTTGGTCCTGGAAAACTGCACAATCTTTTTTTTTTTTTTTGTCCCCCATTTTGGATGACTTTGAAAAGAGCTTAACAGCTCTACACACATTTTCATGAGCTTTGCTTATCTAGAAGGGCACTTCTCAAGTCCTGGATAAACAGGAGAGTTCTAGGCAAGAAAGGAGGTGGAGATCTCATGTGAAAAAACATAGAGGAATTTATGTTTCTGACTTTTAAACAGAGGTGGTTCTTCCACATATCCCACATTTATATCCCTTCTTCCCTTCTTTCCCATCTTAAACAAAAATAACCCCACAAGCTGGACTTCATAGTCATTGTGGGAAATTTAAAGTTCTGCCCTGCAGATGTTTTAATGCAATTTTTTTGTATGCTTCACGTTTTATCTTTCAGTCCAAAGTCTGGCACAAGGTCTGGAAAGTGATTTCAAAAATGCTTGAGGAAAATGAAAGGCTCAGAAGTCGACTGTTGACCTGCAGCCAGTTTGATGGACAAGGTGGGAAACGAACTGATAATGTTTTCTTTTACTAGAGAAAACAAATTATTAATACAAGTGAAGATCCCAAAGTTTAAGGTTCATTCAGCTGTTTGTTTTTGGGTAGTAGGTTTTACAGCTCCCAAATGGAGTTCATTCCATGCTTTAGGCACTCCCAGCTTTTTTGGAAAAATCCCTTTTGTTTCATGGAGGGTTTTGTACGTGTTAATTTGGAGGAAGGATGGTGGAAGTGTTTGCTGCAGCCTGACATTAAAGACACGCACATAAAACATCTGCAGGTTTTTCTGAACATGTGAAATACATAATTAAACTTATTCACAGATGGGTCCAAGGCAGTGGTTGTATGAATAATAATTTATTTTTCCACGTAGGAAAATAGTGGTTGATTTCATACATACAATAAATAAATTAGATGCTCCCCAAAGGTTGCTGTAACACAATTTAACAAAACCATCGAACATGTTCTCACTCTGTGCCCTGAATACAGCTCTTTCATTACTGGAAAATGACTTGGGAATTAAAACTGGTGCTCTGCATTCAGCCAATTTCAATTAGAGGCATTGTAGCTGCTGCACAATTTAAGATAATACAGTGTATGCTTACAAATGGATTTGGAATTTCTGGCCTCACAGTTGGAGGAATTATTAGGAAAAAGAATATACTAATCCATGAAGAGCTACCAGGCAAGTCAAAAAATGCCACTTTCACCCACAGCACTTTTTCTTCCCTTGCATTGGTGCTGATGGAAGTTTTCCACGTGGGGGCATGTTGGGGTGTATCCCAAAATGTGGGACCATTCCTGCCAGTGTCTTATTTTGTAAAGTGTTGGATTAGATTTCCACACACATGACAAGAAAATACTCCCTTAAAAATCTTATTCATGAGAACAAAAGAAGTGCAATTCTGGTTCAGAACAGAAATCTCTACCCCAGTGGATGCTATTGAATAGGAGAAGAAATTCCACTGAAATATGCTTCAAACAACTTCTTCTGCAATTATTGTGCAAATATTCTGCATTGTGTGCAAAAACACTTCTTCTGTTGGCTTTAAACCCAATTCCTGATTAATTCTGGAGTTATGGCATTAATTATTCATTATGTGCTATTCATATTCAAGGTTCCACTGGCCTCTATCATATTTCTGTGCTAAGAAGTTCCAATCTAATAAATCTCTCCTCCCATGGAAACTGTTCCATGTGAGCTGAGGTCATTGTAGAAGTGCTTGTGCAAAGCTATTCATGTATATGTGGGACATATATCTATGTGCGAGATCCATGGAAGTGTGAATTTTAAAAAAACAGTGAACAGTGAATTAAAAAAAAAACAACTTCCTGGATTTGTGTTTGCTTGATTTCAAGAAAAAGAAGTACAAGGTCAAGAAAAAAGGAGGAGAAATCTTTAACAGATTATTAGATTTCAAGTTATTGTAAGAAATAAAGCCTAAAATCTTGCTTATATATGATTTCCTGGGTGGATTTTCCATCTTTCCATAATGGCTGCTTGTCTGTTATGGATCACCATGAGCTGTTTCACCTTGGATTTATGGACAGGGCTTGTCCCCTTTTCAGCCACTCATTTCTTTTAGAGAAAGAGCATTTTCTTTATATATTATTATTTCCAGTGACTTGAAAAACCTCACCAACCAACCAATCCCTTCTCCTCCCCTCTTACTCTATCCTTAATTGTAATTTCCTCCCCTTTCTCAGGAGCTTTAACTGAGAATCTCCTATTAAGTCCTATTTCAGTGAAAACCATCAGTTCCAATACCTTCTTTTCTAATTAGCAGATTTTGCACAACATCAAATCTAGGAGATAAGTCTCCTCTATTGATCTGAAATTTTCATTAATCAAGAAGCAAATGGAATAATTGTAGAAGATATTTAGACAGGGATCAACAAGTCTGAATAAACTGGGTTAATTTTGATCTTTTCTTTTTCCCTAGATTAATAAATCTAGAAAATTAATGCTGCATTTTCTTGCCTCTATAAATAGAGTATTTTGAGAGAACCAAAGTCTGCTTGAATTTTCATGTTACCCATTTACTACTTGGAATGCTGCAATTAAGATTAAATTCCATTCTGTGACTGCAAATGATGGTTTTCCTCCACCTGATGTTCTCCTGCAGGCTCTGACAGGACCCAGAGGTCACAGAATGGGGCATACCTGGACAGGGTATGTACACAGTCCATTACAGGCCAAAAAATCCCTAAAATAAGCAAATTAATAATGTTAAAAACATGCACTGATGTTGTTTAGTGTTATTATAATAAATACCAATTACATTCTGAAGTATTACTGACACTGAGCTCAAATTTTTTCAGTATTTCAGTGATTTGGGGACCAGAGCAGCTCCATCCTCAAAAGGAGGGCTTTGTGCTTTGCCAAGGCAAAGGGAGGTGGATTTTGCCTTCTTCTTAAGTTAAATCCTTCCCTGATGGTCTAAAGTACAATCTGAAGAATCTGAACAGTCTTTATTTGTCCCACTTGATATAGAGACTTTTTTTTTTAATATTAATGGGAGTGTACCAATTCACTTCTATCACTTTTTTTTCTCTAGGATGAGTCCATCTTTGGCTGGGTGTAGCAAGAAAATAAAGGAAGATTCAGCCCCAAAGGAAATATAAACAAAGTGAAAGCTTTTATTTTGATCTAGTTCTTCCTGGAGTCAGTGCAAGTCTGCAAAGTGACTTCAGGGAACACAGGTTCTCTGTTGTTTGCTTGGTGTTTGTGCTTCTGCTGTTTAAGAGGTTTGTTTTTACAGTGGCTTAAACAGCTCTGTTGCAAGATATTTATCTCAAGCCATTAAGTCTGGTGTTTCACTGAGCTATTAGTTTCAGAAAGCTTTTTAATGAGCATAATATTGTGACAGTTTGCTTGCAAAAGAAGAGATACACATTTACTGTTGTCTCTGTATTTATATCTCTTATTTTTGTAGCTTGTCAGAATAATAAACACAAATTCGGTAAGGCAGAACTCGACACACGACATAAACCCCACTTTCCTTTTTTCCTGGTTTGAATAAATCTGACTTTATGATATTAAAATATTACACAATAACCCTCTCTGTTCTTTCATCCATTTATACATGAATCTCAGCCAATATTTGGAATATGAAACCAGGTGAATGTTTTCTCTCTCCTCTTCATCCTGAGGCACATAATGGCACCATCACAATCAGGAGGTGTTGTTTATCTACCTGACTTCAATAACACAATATAATTTTCTTCTGTTCTGCAGCTTAATACTTGAACCCTTGATTGACTGTTAAAGCCTTTTAAGCCAGCAAATTGTGTAAATGGAACATGAAAACTGCATAAAAATAGTTATGTATATGGGGTTCATCTCGGGAGTAAAGCATTCACCTGTCACAGTGAGACGTCCTTGCTTTCAATAAAAGGATTGTTTCCTCCTGCCATAATGTCTTGGTGTTTGCAGATATAATGACTGCAGTGTCAGAGTGTTGAGCTTTGATAACATGCTGGTGATTGTGTCATTAGGCAGCAAAGCACTTGGAAAGGTTTCATCTCTGTTTTCTTCCTGGTAAAATTTCAAGTGTGGAACTGGAATGTGCCTTTTCAGGGACAGCTGCAGCATCAAGGTTCTCTTCTGGTTTGTGGTGGGGTAATATTTGGATTTTACCTAAAATAGTTGACATTTCAGCTTGGAAAAGGAAATGAGAAGGCAAAGTATTCAGTCAAGATGTGATCATTTTTCTGGCAGAGCAAAAATGTCACAGTTCTTTGGTATTTTGAAAACACATGTTTAGAGTCACACGTGGGATTTTGGGGGGTTGAGAGGGTTTTTTGACTAAATGAGATGGTCTCCCTGTCCCCACAGTTCTATCAATACATTGTTTGCATTGGGAATATTTAGTTTAAAATCCTGATTTGCCAGTTGTAGAGTTGTTGCTCTAACTTAACTTTTCTTGTAAACTGAAGCTGCAGTTGGCACTTTACTGGCACAGACTTCAGGGGCCCTGGAAACACTTTTCTTCCAGATGCATAATTGCTACTTTAACAGGATAGATGAGGTGCATTAACCTAAATCTCTGCATGAAGTTTAGCCAAGACATTAAGATTCCTTGGGTAAATACAGACCTCTGTCTGTGGGACTGTTTTAAAAGAAATTATAGAAGGTAAGTATGGCCCTAAATCATACTTATGTACCGCCTTCAGTCTAAAGGATCTGTGTGGTGGTGATGAGATAATTAATTGGTTGGGATCTACTAATCAAGAATTTTCATTTGGCAGTACTTTGAAAGGCTCTTACATTTTTCAAATCACTTTGGACCAGAACAGCTGTTGCAGTGGGGAAAAAAAATGCTGATTTAGGTTCCATTTTGAACCTGCTGTAGTGACCAGATTTCAAAGGTACAGTTGGGAACAAGGGTCATCAGAGCAGTTAAACTGTTGAAAAAAGGGCCTGGAGAAGAACCCAGCTCAAGCTCTGCAAACCATCTCCATCCACTCAGACCTCTGTGCATTCTTTTTTAAATTTGTGTGATCATTTAAGTGTAAATTGCAGAAGAAATATAATTGCAGTGTTGCATTAAAATATCTCACAGGTTCCAAGTAAGTAATGTGCTCAGCAAGGGGAAAAAGGGTTGGATAAACATGAAAAACTTCACTGAAAGGAGAGAGAAGTAAATAAGGGACCCTCAGGGCACTGGATCACAGAGTGGAGATACAGAAAGGAGCTGGTTCTTCTCTGAAGACCTTAATCTTCACTGCAGAACCAAGAGCAGGTGTCACACTGTCCTGCTGTGGCACCTGGGCAGCGCTGCTTTTCCTTCACATTCTTCAAAATGCAGATCAGTTACCTGAAGTTTTTAATAACAAATCTCCCTTGGAGTGTGAACTGAAGCAGATGTGCAAATACAGAGGTCACACTTTGCCTTTGCTTTGCCTTGCTCTCAGTGCATAATTTACCTTTCTATACAGAACACCAACTCCAGCTTATTCACAAAGTTTTGTTGCAGTGGGGATCTGTGAACTCTTTAACTCTGTGAACAGTTGCCAGGAGATCTGAGGAGGCTCCTTGTGCTACAGAGGTGGAATCGAACAGCCAGGGCACACAGAGTAGCCAAAGGCATTGCTGCTGAATTTCTGTTATCTGTAAATAATGGTGTCAGACACTTATCTCATGATTCAAAAGCTGGTCTGGATAAGCTCTTTTCCCTGTGTGTCATAAATACAAATGACTTTGGCTGAAGGTAAGCAGTGGAGAGTAAAGCCTTTGGGGTTTGTATCACTGTTCCATGCTAGCTGGACATTAACTGGTCAAAGTTTAGCTGGAAATAGCACATCCTGACATGTTCTCGTTGAAGTTTTCCCATTTGAGGAGTTCTTGCCTGGTTCCTGGAGCAGCTCAACCGAGGCAACTCTGCCTTGGAGTTCTCTGTCCAGGGTCTGGGGGCTCGAAACTCCAGCTGGTGGCCTTGGGCTACCACTTCCAAAGGCTGTAAAGCTGAAAGCAGGGAAGTGCTGGGAGCCTGAACTCCACAGTGACTTCCATGTCTGGAAGCACTGGGAGCTTGACTGAGGCAGGACTGCTGGAGCTCCTGCCCTCCCTGCCATGGAGCTGTGGCTCTGGGCTGACTTCCCAGGGTGTCCTCAGCATCCCCTGCACAGCAGCCAGGGAGTTTCAGGAGCTCCCCTGTGTGGAGCTGCTGTGTGCAGATGCTGCTGCTGCTGCCAGGGACAATGTCACCCATCAGCTTCAGCCTTGGGAACTTGGGGATGGTGTTTTGGGAGTGTTTTGGTGTTTCTGAAGTGACCTTTCTGGGAATTTCCAGTTTGTGGGCATTTTCAAAAGGGTTTGTTTCCTGCTTGATTTGGGCCAAAGCCACCAATTGAGATAGAACCTCATTTCCTGCAGGCTGGAGGCTTGGCTTGCCCAGTAGTTCCTCTGCTCGTGCCCCATCTGCTCTGGAGCTGGGATGAATCAGATTCCTGTGTCCCACCAACTGAGGCTCTGCAGCCCCATGGCCTCTGAAGTCATCACAATGTGGCCATTACAGCATAATCAATCACCAAGGTTAATAATATTTCGCTGCTGATTCCTTCCATGAAAAGATTTCAGCTCTGAAGCAAAACTTGAGAGCAGGATGTGGAGTTTCCAACATGGCTTGATTTTGGGAAAGTAGAAGGTGACCTTTGTCTTCACCGAACATTTACATCCAGAAAATGTCTTTGTCTTTAGGGCCCTCCCTGGTAGTCAATGTTCATGTTTTTACTTCAAAGCTTCTAATACAATTTTGCATGGACTCTGACTAAGGAATAGCCTTCAGCAGGCAGCTGAACTGCAGTTTACTTTTTCTTTGGGAGGGGGAAGTGACTGAAAGCAAATTTTGGGCATATATGACATTTTGCCTGTGCAGTAGGCCCTTAAATATAAAGCAAAACAGAACTTTGATTTATAGCTCTTGTAAATAACTCTCAGTGACATGGGCAGGTTTGTGTATTATGTTTCTTTTCATTGCATAAGCACTTATATAATTCTGATTGTTGGCGTTTGCATAAAAACCAAAGCAGCCATGGATGGGTTTAACATCATGGGCTTTCCAGCAAACTGGAGTAGCAGGAGAACCTGTGGTTTAAGAGGAATTTTACTTTAGAAGGAAAAGAGCCAGTTTTATTGAAGTATATTAAGCCACAGTGGATTTTTAATAAATATTCACAGAATGTTTCTCACTCATTAGTGACGGCATCAGGACCCTCTGATCTGAGGCAGAAAAATTCACATGTGAAGGCTTCAGCCCAGGGAAAATGAATGTGGGTAGCTGCAGTTTCATTTTGTTGGGAGAAAAGTTATGGAGACCCCTAAGAAAAAAAGGAATATGCCTTGATCCAAGGGAGGGTGATCACCCCCTGGAAGATGCTGAGTGCTTTGACCTCCCAGTGACTGTGGCACCTCTTTTATTGTGTCTCTTGTGCTGAATATGTGGAGCAGATTAAGAGAGGATCTCTTAGTTTTTCTCTAAATTTGGGCTCCCTGTTTGTGTCTCACCCGAGGGGCTCAGCTGAGCTGTGGATGTTGCTGGGCTGGGCTGTGAACAAATCTGATTTGTGTCATCTCCCAGAGGTCATGACAGGATCCCTCCACACTGGGAATGTGTGAGATTTATTGCACTGTTTGAGGAGGAACAGAGGCAGATTGAGAGAGCTGTGCAGGAAGGCTCAGGATGGCACTGACAAATGTTCCCTCTCTTCCAGAATATTTGTAATCTCCTGTATTTTGAAATTAATAATAAACTAACATGGCTTTTAGTTTTTTCCCCTGTTCTGCTGTATGATTGTTTTCTGGTTCCTGCTGTGTGTGACAGAGAGTCAGTGGTGCTGGTGGAACTCTGTGGAATGGAGGAACTCCTCACAGCAGTGACTGTGAGTAGTTAAACCCAGCTTCAAACATCATGGTCGGTTTTTACACCTCCTTGCATTTAAATTCCTTCAGCTACAGAAAGGGTAAAAAATTTTGCGTATGGTGCTAAGTTGTCCGTGATCTCCCAAGGGAAAGAACGCTGTACTGGTTTTCAGTGCTGTATTGGACTAATTTTGACATTAACTCAGGTGAATGTTTGAGAAAAAAACCACGATTTTTTGGTAGAACAGTCCGAGGTGGATGATGTTACTCCTATCATTGCCTTATCCTGATTTCCTCAAACTTTGTCCTCACTCAGTGCCTTTAAGTTTTGTAGTTTCTCTTCTTAGTAACCCCTACTTCCTGTTCACACATTTTCCAATGCTTTCATTGAAAGCCTGGAACCAGATTTTCAATATACAAAACCAGGTAAAATATTGTTCCTCGTACTAATGAGCAGGAATGTTATAGAGAAAAGTGCTTGCTGTGCAGGAAATGTATTTTATGAAGTGAGACAATAAGTGTTTCACAGATCAAGGAGCAAGTGAGTAGAATAATATTCATTAACATTGAAGAGAAGTTGATTTATGTGTTCAGGCTTGAAGTGGGGAGAGGGTGAACTGTGCTGTGACTGATGTTTTGTTTACAAGCTGCAGAATTTGCAATACAGTGAAATGTTTATACCTAAGCCATGTTACTCTCCTTTCTTCCTGGGCTCAGCTTCACTTGGGCTCCATCTTGGGCTTCAGGAGAATCTCATCTCTGGCACCTGGAGCATCTCCTTCCCCTCCTTCTCCCTCATCCTGGGTGTCTGCAGAGCTGTTCCTCTCGCATATTCTCACTCCTCTCTCCTGCCTGCAGCTGGGCAGTTTTACCCCACCTTCTTAAATCTGTTTTCCAGAGGTGTTACCCCCTTGGAGCTGCTCTGTGGGACATGGGGGAAGCTTCCAGCAGCTTCTCACAGAAGCCACCCCTGCAGCCCCCTTGCCACACAAACCTAGGGCATTAACAATTGTGGGAGACTTATGAAAGGAATAAAGAGAGGCATATATTTTTTGTTGACAGAAGAAATATATTGTTTATTCCTCTGGAGTCTCATGTTGCTCATATTGCTGCCGTGTCTTATTGCCTGTCACCGAGCTGTGCTGTGTGGGCGGAAATGTCAGGCTCTGAATTGGCTCTGTAAGAAAATCTGTGTGTTACTCTGATTTCTCATACTCACTTGGGCTTGCTTTAATGTTGTCCTTACAGAATGTTCACTTTTTGGGATCTTGCTGGCAACTTCAGACATCTATTTTTGCCCTGAAGCATCCTGCTAAGTAAATTTACTCCTGGTAGTCTGTTTGTTTGTTTGTTTGTTTGTTTGTTTGTTTGTGAGAGAGGGGTTTTGCAAAGAAACATTTTCAAACTGAAATGGGCCACACTGACCCTAAGTAATCACAGGGCTGGTTCAGCCTCGTGGAGGAAATGGATGTTACTGGATGTAATTCCAAGGGAGGCTTTGGATATCTCTCTGCTCATCTCCCTCCATTAACACTGCCAAAATTCTCAGATGGTGCCACTGAAAAACGTTGTTTAAAATGTGCTTCCACCCTGAAAAGTCAAAAGGTAAAAGCAGCATCTGCTCATTTTTCACAGGTTCTTGCAGAACTAGAAGGCTTTGGGGGAAAAGTGGTTCCTGGTGCCAGTGCTGGAGTGCTGGTCGTGCTGAGCTGGGTTCTCTGGGTCGCACGGAATGTCTCCAGCAGAGTCAGCTCTGGTTGGTTATCAGGAGATTTGCAGCCACAGGAAAGGTGTTTTACAGTGAGAGCAATGCACAAGAAGGAAAGGGATTCCCCTCATTGCCCCTTAGGTTTGTTACCATGAAAAATATTCAGGCCTAACCAAAAAAAGTTAATATATCAAGCTCTGTGAGTTCAACTGAGCAGAGGCGTGGAACAAGCAGGTAACTTTATTTGCAACCTTATTTTTTCATGATGCAACCCCAGTTTCCATGGGTTTGCACAGGTGACTCTGGAGATTTCACATCACTGTGTTTGTCAAGTGTTGCTTAAGACCTCTCTGAAGTCAGAGCATCAGCTTAGGTGTCATTAATGTAATATTTTGGCTAAGCAAGAGGTTCATCACCAGTGTTGATGTGGATGAAAATTATTTGGTTTTTAAATCACAGGATGCATTTGGAAGCTATGAAAGACATCACTTTGCTTTTCAAACAGAGCCCTCAAGTTGGTAATTACCAGATAAAGGTGGAAAACCCCAATGCCGTTTTCATGGAGTTGCAGTGTAACACACCTCAGATGGATCAGATCTAAGGGAATCCCTGCTTAAGAAATCTTCCTTGAATTTCCTGAACTCCCCAAACCTTCTGATGTGATTGATTTTTTTCCCCCCCCAGATATTCTGAGAACATAAAAAAAAAAAAACCACCTGCCAAAAATTTGTAACACTCCAGGCAAAAGTTGTTCAAGGTTAAGTTGTATCTGTGGCACAACTTTATACTTAAACCCAGGGGAAAAAAAACCCTCTTGGGTGAAATTTACTGTAGAAGTTTGGCCTGATCCAGAAATGTGATAGAGAAAATTCCAACCCAAGCATGAAAAACTGGTGAAACTGTTGGAAACAGGATCTTTAATGGGCCGTGTAAGGTGATGTTTAGTAGCAGGTAGTTTTAGCTGCCCTTCTCTACCCCTTTCCTCTCAGCTCTTCCCACTGTACTGTGAACAAGCTCTACCACTACAGCCAGCACTTCCCCTCACTCTGCCAAAACACAGCTTTAAATGAGTTTTCACAAGTCAATTCTCAAAGGCTTTATTATGGAAACAGTTCACGCCTTCAAGTAGTATATTTAGGTCTCCTGAAAAATGCCAAGTTGCGAGCTCTGGAGGCAAATTCTAAATTTATAAACAAATCAGGCTGAAGTCATCCCAAAGTATCCTGTGTCTCCAAGAGGAGTGCTCAGCCTCCTGCTGCAGGAGATGGTGGCTGTGGTCCCGTCCTGCCATCCCAGAACTTGGGAATCACAGAATCCCAAAGGCTGGAAAAGACCTCCAAGATCATCGAGTCCAACCATTAACCCAGCACTGCCAGATCCCCTGTTAAACTGTAAATGCCACATCTACATGATTTTTGAACACTTCCAGGGATGGTGATTCCACCACTGCCCTGCGCAGCCTTTGCCTCATCCTTTCAGTGAAGAAATTCTTCCTAAAAATCCAATCTAAACCTGCCTTGGTGCAACCTGGGGCTGTTTCCTCTTGTCCTGTTCTTGTTAACTGAGATCAGTGACTGACCCTCAGCTGGCTCCAACCTCCTGCCAGGAATTTGGGTGGGCACAGGGGAGAGTGGCTGAGGGCCAGGAAGCTGAAAAAAGGGATTGGAAACCTCCCCTGTGGGGATAGACTGAGAAAATTAGGGATGTTCAGCCTGGAGAAAGGTTGTATGGAAAGCCCACAGCACCTTCCACTGTCTGAAGGGTCTGCAAGGAAGCAAGAGAAGGAAAGATGGAGAGAAAATATTTACAAGGGATGGAGTGACAGGACAAGGGGAATGGCTTCATACTGAAAGAGGGGAAATTTAGGTTCAGATATTGGGAAGAAATTGTTCCCTGTGAGTGTGGGCAGGCCCTGGCACAGGGTGCCCACAGGAGCTGTGGCTGCCCCTGGATCCCTGAAGTGTTGAAGGCCAGGCTGGACAGGACTTGGAGCACCGTGGGACAGTGGAAGGTGTCCCTGCCTGTGGCACAGGGGGAACCAGATGATCTTTAAGGTCCCTTCCATCCCAAACCATTCCACGATCCCACATCACTGCGCGCCACCCCAGTGAGGGACACAGCGCTCAGCCCTCACCGAGGGCCGGAGAGTGACAACAGCGCTCCAGGAAGGATTACCTCGGCCGGGGTGCTCTGTGTGTGTGTGTTTGTGTGTGTGTGTGCACTCTGGCGGTGCCGTGGCAATGTCGTGTGTCC
>VWZU01004420.1:649077-667572 GCA_013397095.1 Sterrhoptilus dennistouni | reverse complement strand
TCCGGGAAGCGCAGGGGAGGGGGGTCCGAACCCTCAAAGGGGGTGTAAAAAATGGGTGAAGGGTATCAAAAACCCTCCTGGGGTCGGTGGGAGACGCGTCGTGTGCCCGTGTCCTGCTGCGTGTCCGCGGTGGGGACAACGCTGGTGACATTCCCGGTGGTGCTGGTGGCATTCCTGGTGGTGTTGCTGACATTCCCGGTGGTGCTGGTGACATTCCTGGTGGTGCTGGTGGCTCTCCTGCAGCGCTGGTGGCATTCCCGGTGGTTCTGGTGACACTCCTGGTGGTGCTGGTGACATTCCCGGTGGTGTTGGTGGCTCTCCTGCCGCCACTGGTGGCATTCCCGGTGGTCCTGGTGGACATTCCCACCAGGGCTGGTGGCTCTCCCGGCGCTTTGGGATCCGCCGTGTTTGGGTTGACAGCGAGGGGGTTAAGGGCTGTTTGTGGGGTTTAAAGGCTGTTTGTGGGGTTTAAAGGCTGTTTGTGGGGGTTAAGGTCTTTTTTGTGGGGTTCAGAGGGGTTTTGGGCGGGTTTCTGTGTAAGGCAAATGCTTTGGTGAAATGAAGGGACATTCCCCGAAACCCAGGGACCGACACACCTGAACCCAAAGCCAGCGGGGCAAGGCAGGATTGTCCCCTCCCGCTGCCCCGCTGACATTGCTCGTCTCCCCCGCTCTCAGGTCTGGAAAGCCGGGTGCAAGGATGGTGAAGCTGGGGAGTAATTTGAACGACAAAAACAACAAGCAACCATCCAACGAAGATGGTTTTCAGACAGTTCCTTTGATCACGCCTTTGGAAGTAAATCACCTGCAGTTCCCGGCTCCGGAAAAGGTAAAAAAAGGAAATGAGAATGTGTTCCTGCATGGTTGCGCCACACGTACGTGCCCCTCCGTTGTCTCTGGGCTCTGCTGATGGGAATTACGGCACGTTTATTCAATAAATAAAGAGGGGTTATCTTTCACTGTGTGCTTATCTGTTTTAACAAGGCAAATAAGCACACAGCGGACCCCCAGCGCCCTCCTTCCTCCAAAAAAAAAAAAAAAAAAAGCCCAAATATTCATATATACAACTGGAAAAATAAAAGCTTGGTTTGTTTCTCTTGTAAGCGCTGGGGAAACTGAGGAGCAGCGTGCAATATGTTCTTATCAGTGAGATTAAAGGCCTGCTTTGAGAGGAGGTAATGTGATAACTCTAGCGAAATAAGCAGCTGTTTTAATTATCTCAGTTAAGCTCCGTTTTCCTCTCTGTGTGGCTTTGCAGAGCCGATTTGGGCACTGAGGATGCTGATTTCTCTGGGGAGAGTGGCTGAGTCCCTGGGGGACAGCCCCGGGCAGGGGACATTGTTCTCCTCTGCCCTCTCAACTCTTCACACACCTGAATGCAGCACTAAAACGCCCCGGGAATGTGCCATTGGCCGCGGGCTGTGTTGGGATTTTTTGGCTGCAGCTTGAACTAGGAAATCTTTTGTCTACATCCCTGTGGGGATGATGCATATCAGTGTAACCTGGTGAGGACATGATGAGACTGTAAAAATCCGTATTCCCCCAACAGCCCTCGCCAAAACAAAGCCTGTCTGCAATGTAGTTCCCAGATACCACAGAGGTGGAGCCAGCCCACCCCAAAGTACAGACGGAATGATTAGATCTCGCAGGATAATGGAATAACAGCAAAATTAACACTGATGGTTGCTGAACATATATCCTGCTTTTACCGTGGTACAAAATGAATTTTCCCAAAATACATCACGGAGAACGTGGTGATGGATGTGCTAAACCTGTCTAGGTAGACAAACCGTGTTTATTTTAGGATAGAGCTGAGTCAACTGCCTTGACATCCTGGGAAACAGAGCCGTGCCAGACAAAGGAACTGGTTCTATTCTCCATGTGCCTCGTGGCAACCAGGAGCTGCATTCAGGACAGTTGGAATTCTGTGCATTGTTGTGAATCAGACGCTAAGCCAGCCCTTACCTGTGACTCTGATAAATAAGATTAAGCCAAATAATTCGGGCAAAGCCATATGATTTGTCATAAACGTCTGAAAAGCTCAGGGGAAACTGTAGGTGTGTCAGAGTGGCTCCTTTGATGCCGGTACAAAGGGCTCGCTGAGATCACCCAGTGTCACACCACAATGTGGCATTTCAATGACTCGTGGAGCAGGTGAGGCACGGATTACCCAACAAAGATCTTTTCAAGCTGATCAAGTGCCAACGAGTGTTCTCGGCGCTGCCACAGCTCCAGCTGCCTGTTGGTGGAACAAACACTGGCGTGGAATCGGTGTGGTGTGATTCCTTGCTGATTTTTCTCTTTAAACATGCCCACATCAATAATTCAGGTGTTGTTAGGTTACATCGCCTTCATTATCATATATTACTGCCAATGCAGCTACCAACATCCATAATTTTCTTCGCTGGAAGTGTGGGATGTATCTCCGGGCGTGCTGAGCGTGATTCAGAACTCATTAGAGTCAGAGCTGTTGATTTCTGCAGGCTGTGGTTCATCTCCTCCATACAGCAGGCCCGGAGTTAACGGGCTGGAAATCCCTTCACCAGGAGGAGAGGTTATTTATGAATTATTTTGCTTTTATTTATGATAAAAGCAAAATAATTCACGACCTGTTTCCTTTGCTCTCTATAAGAAGGGGCTCAGGTGGGGTGAGTTCACCCTGGGGCTGCTGAAAAGAGCTGAGGCTCAGGTGAAAAGCTTTGGGCAGAGGTTGGGTGAGGGGGGCAAATTGCAGCTTTGTTCTTGAGAAAGCAAAGCTGCTGCCGAATTCAGGCTAGGCTGTCCCCCCTGAGGAGGAGTGGACATGGGATTTCAAGTCTTTCAGGGTATATTTCTTGTTTGGACTTGCCTTGCTTTCAGGAGACTGGGTTAAGAAAACCCCTTAAATTGACTTTTTTCCCTGCCTCTTCCTAAAACTTGCAAGCAGTTGATTTTTAGCCTGGGAGGATGAGATGATGAGGTGAGGTGCTTCCTGTGGCTTATGGGCTGCTGCAGGAGTGGGGTGTGAGGGACAGCTCCAGCTCTGCAGCCTCGGGGCTTTCCTGCCATCCCTCTGCCAGCAGCCACAGGGAGGGAGCCGTGCTGCCAGCCAGCTCCTCCACAGACAGCCTGCATTGTCCTGGCAGCCCGCTGTAAGTGAAACCTTAAAAAAACCCTGACTCTGCTAAGTGTTCCCCTTTCTGGGCTTCTCTTCGCTGTCACAAAGGATCTTCATTGAGGAAATTCTGAGCTTTTGACCTGGATCAAACCTTGAGGTCAGGACAATCCAGAGTGCATCAAAACCAGGGCAGGGAGGTTTGGGTGCAGCTCAGGGCTCTGTCCTTGCTCCTAGAGGAGGAGTAGTAACAGGTTTGGATAGTGATCCAAGAGTGTACAAGGCTTGTGCTGGGCTGCCCAGATGCTGTCCCTACAATAATGCCCTCATCTGGTGTGTATTTGTGAGTTCTGTTCCTTTATAGGCTTTTTGTTTCAGTTGAATCTTAGATACCTGCATGCACGTTGAAGAACATCAAACCTGTTGGTTTTGTATCCTTAAAAGCACCCCACAAAGCCTGTGGAATCTACAGACTGAAAGGACCTTGAATTCCTGTTTTCTTTCTTCATTTTAAGGACATTTTTGTAGCTGACTCACTTTGAGAGTCACTCAAAGTGACTCTCAGCATTCACCTGTTTCACCTGTTTCACCAGAGCTTCCGTCATCTCTTGCCAAGTGTTTTTTGTGTCTGGCTCCTCTGTCAGAGAAAGGACACAGAGAGAATATAAAAATGAGGCTTTTGCTGATGTGATGTAACCCCTGAAGTCCAGCTCTTTTCAGACAGTTCCTTGAAAAAATCATATGGGGTGTGAGAAGTGAAAACTCTTAAAGGTGTGCTTAAAATTTCCTGTCTGTCCTTTTGGGGGTGCCTTCCCAACAGGCTTGTTCTCCACAGCAACTCCCTCTGACTTCCACCTCGCTGCTGTTGGTAAAATGCAGGCAGGATTTCAGGAGGCTTCAATTTGGCAACATTTCTTATTTAAAATTGCAGGCCACTGGAATGTCTAATTCCTTCTCCCACCAAAGGAGGATGTCCCCTCCCCGTGCTGCTCCTGCAGCATCAGCATTCTCATCCTGCTGTCAGCACTTGTGTGGCTGCAGGGAGACAAATAGACCCAGGACAGGAATTGTCCCCCTAAGGTGCTAAGCCTGCTGTGCATTTAAATTTATTGACAATCTTCAAGCATTTCCCTTGTCCCCTGTTCCCTTGCTGGAGCAAAAGGCAGAGTCAGGTGCTCCTAAATCATTTTTGCATGGCCTTTTTGGTGACATCCATCCATGTAACAGCAGTAATAGCCCCATCAACAATGACAAGCCCTTGACCTGGCTTTTTATGTCTCTGAATTTCATTTCTTCTGATTCAAAAAGCAAAAAAAACCCCACAACCCAACATAAGTCTTTTATCTTTTAGGACCAAAGGGAAAAAGAGAAGCTGTTGCCTTGTTTTCCAAGGCATAGACAAACAGCTTCAGCTGTGATTGTGTCCCTGCAATGATAATGCTGAAAGATGTGCAGCTTTTCAGGGACCATTCTGTTCACTGAAATGTTAAATGAGACCAACAACTGGGGACCTCTTGGTCTCTTGGCTCGCTTCAGTATAATTTAGCAGGAAATACCTCTGTTCTGGCAGTAAAATCCTAATTTTACATAGCACAGAAGTGCATGAAAGCTCTTGTCAGGCTGTAAAAAACATCCGGCACCTCTTTTGTGGTGAGGGTTGCAGAAGGCTTATCATGTGGTCCATTGTTCTTTATTTTGAATGCATCAGGAGGCTCGAGAATTAATTTCTCTAGTGGCAAATTCCTGCCACCAGCGCCGGCAAGCAAAAAAAAAAAAAAAATTGATGTAACAGCTCTTTTCAAATGCTCTTCCCACCCTGCGCTCTGCCCCCGGCCACATCCCTCTCTGGGTGGCTGAGGCCATGGATTTACACAGAGTTCCTGGAGATCAGGAGAGTCCCTGGTGTTCACAGCCTGTCCCTGTTGGTTTAGCAGAAAATAACGTTTGGTCCTGGCCAGCTGAGCAGGAATAATTAAGAGTAGCTGGCTGAGTGCTCCTGTACCTCAGGGACTGCTTGGAGCCGTGTGCTGGATCTGAGCTCTCAGGGCACTGAGCTCTCAGGGCAGTCTGGAGCTGCTTTTGGGGAGCTGCTGCTCCTGCTGGGGCTGGAGGCAGCTCAGCATTCCCGGCCGAGCATTCCTGGGAAGCCGCGGGCTCTGCAGGAGCCGGCGACAGGCCGCTCCTGCTCCTCTGCTGGTGACGCTGGGATGGAGCAAATGGCAAAAGGAGGGATGGGGCAGGGATAGGGATGAGGCAGGGGGAGGGAGGAAGAGGAAGAGGGAGGAGGAGGATGCAAAGGGAAAGAAAATATGGATAAAACGAAGGAAGGGAATAATAAAAATAAACAGGCTGTCTTGCCTTCCCCCATCCTTTCTTTTCTTCTTTTCTTGGGATACTGTGCCTCATCCCCCCACAAACAGCAAAGTCTGAGCCTTCTCCTCATCCCCCTCCTACACTCTGCAAATTCCTTTGTCCTCTGGGTGTGTATTACAGCTGAACACCACCCCTGCTCATTAGGCTCATTAGGCTGTAATAAATCCTTGCAGCATCGGGCAGAGCAGCATTTGGGGTGTTGTTTGCACCTTCTGGACAGCTCTGCTCGTGTCCTTGGCAGTTCCTGCTCCTGTTTGGATGTCCCTCTGTGCTGGCCTTCCTCTCACACACCAGTCCCTCCACTAGAGCTGTTCACAGGGTGCTCACAGGGACCTGGAGCAGCTTCCAGCAGCCTCCCATCATCCAGAGAATGAGCTGCTGCAGCAGAGCTTCACTCTGAACATCCCAGGATTTGTGTAGCCTGGGCACAAATCTCCCTCCTTAACTGCTCTGCCGTCAGTGCCTGAATTAGGGGCTTTAAAGCTGCCTGGGTTTGTGAGCTCCATTACCTCTCTTAAGCCCAGCTCTGTCTGCACTGCAATTCCTGGAGCTGCATCCTGCAGAAACAGCAGGAATGGGCACAGGGAATGGGTGTTGGGCTGTGGAGGCTTGGCTGAGCCTGTTCTTTTTTCTGCCATGAAATCCCACTGCTGAGGATGGCAGTGATTTCAGCAAGTGAACCCCACATACCAGTTCCTTACTGGTCTGGAAAGGAGAACTGGGCAGGAATCTTGGCTGCTGTAAATCTGGGCAGCTGAAGGGAAATCAGTTCATTCACCCTGGCCAATTTGTGATTGATTCTTTTGTCTGCTTTGATAAACCTTCTCCTGGATGAACCTACTGAAATCAATTTTTCTCACCCCACGTCCTGTGGGTTCCTGGTGGTTATGGGCACCCAGGGGTTTGTAGGGAGACTTGGCTGAATAAATTCCAAGCCCCTTTTGTTCCTGGAGCTGTGCCTTGCCCTTCTCAGCTGCTTTCAGCTCCCAGTGCAGCCTTTGCATTCTCTGCTGCCTTTCACTGGTGATGCCAGGGCTGATTACATTTGCTGTCTTTGTCCTTTTGCCACGTTCCTTATGCCTGGAATATCCTCCTGGCACCGAGTCAAGAGACCACTTTTTTCCTACCACCCTCTGTGAAACTCATTGCCAGCACAACGCCCATTAGATGAGCTGATACAGGGTAAAAAAATGGCACAGTACTGACCCTGGCTTTCTCTGGGGACTATGGATTTGATCCTAGGCATCTTTTTCTTTTAAAAATTTCATATTTTTATTTGCTGCTTGATATTTCAGGCGCTTTATGCATTCAAATAATGACTAGGATGCCATTACCTCCATCCCAAATGCCAATTTTCATCTCAGCCTTTGGCAAGTCTGCCTGCTGAGATGTGTCCATCCTGTAGATTTGGAAGCATTGCTGCCATTCCTGTAGGATGGGACAGAGCTGTAACCATTTGGGGAAGCTTTAAAGACCTAATTCTCTAAAAATCTGGGAATTTGCAGCATGGGGATTGCCAGGTAATCTGAGATTTGTCCACTTTCTCCAGTTTCTGGCAGTAGCCAGGGCAACAGTCAGGAGGAGGTACAGGAGACACTGCATGGAGCTGCTCATGCCTATAAATGTTTAATTCCAAGCCTGCAAGGCCAGAGATTGTTTTAAGCCCTCCAACACGATTTTTCCATCTCTTTTCCTCTATTCTTTTAATGCTGGAGCATTTTAACTTCAGCTGCTGTTGGCAATGTGCACATCTCATTTGCTCCTTGGAGCTGGCTCAGTGTGAGGATTTAGCTGGAGAATTGTGTGTGCAGGTGGAGGATGCTGGGCATTGCTTGGCTTGGAGCACACGAGGGGAGAACCTGCCCCAGCCCCAGCAGGTTCAGGGCCAGCTTTAGGCTGGGGACACCTTGTGCTGTCACCTGGTCCCTGCTGCACCCTGAGCTCCTGCTTTGTTGGGTAACAAAGGAGACCACAACATTGGTGCCAGTGAGAAGTTGATATTTTCCCCTCTGTTTCTGCCAGGGATGGAGAAAGGTGTGGGTAAAGGAAGGAAGCTGAGTCTCATTTTCATTTAAAAGTGAGCCTGACTAATCCACCTGGAAATGGGTGGGGGTGTTCCAACCATTTTGTGGGACTACAAAGTCCAGCTTTGAACTTGGAGGGAACCTTTCTCCTTGGTAGCAGCAACACATTTTGTTTATCACTTCTGTCAATCTGACAGCCACTCCGACTGAGAGACTCTTCATTATTAATAATCCCAGGAAGTAGTATTTTAAATTTTTATGGTCTGCGCTTTGCAGCACCTGAACCACAATATATTACATGCACCGTGGCAGTGGAGTGGGAATTACAGCAGGGCTGCATGTCCTTTTCCCAGTGAATAATTTAAAGTTTTCACAATGCCAGTTATGTTAAATATTATTACTCATTTCTTCAGGGAAAACCATAGAGCTCAAACGCAAATATAAAGTGGCAATAAATGATGTTACATTTAGCCAGTTGGAGACAAGGCTCAGAATTCATATCAGTTCATTTTCTGAAACACTTACTTCATCCCTTTGCTGGAAAATCCTTTTCAAGGTTCCATGCTTAATGGGATATTTTTCAATTTGTCACATTTCACATCTACTCTGCTCCTTCCTCCTCACAGCAAATGCTTTTAATATAGCCCACTTGGTTAGAAGCTTGCTTTCTTTTCCCTTTCAGCAGCCCAAATCCCTGGATTTCCCAGCACTCTCCCACTGTTTACCTTCTCAAGGTTGTCGATGATGGATTTCCTGCTGCTGTAGGCAGACTCTCATCTGTTGTTTCTCACCTCAGCACACCTATAATTTTTCCAAAGCATCACTACAGAGAGGGTGCACGGTCCTGCATCCATTAAAGCTGAGGAAAGATTTCCTATTGATCCCAGCCGTGGCATTAAGCCTGGAATAATAAGAGCCTTTCTGTTTGGGGCTCAATAAATGTATTAGCAAACAGCATCATTAGAAACATCTCGTGTGGGGCAGAGTGATGGATGTGGCTCGTTGTGCTGAGGTTTCACAATTTCCTCAGGCCATTCCCTGCAGGCTGCTCTGAGCTCTTCAGAAGGGTTTGAGGGACTGAAATGAGCAACCAGAAGATCCAGGGAAGGGAACAGAGTGTCAAAACCTTTCCAGACATGGAATGTTACTGCATCTGCTGACCTGGGATGGCTGAGGGGGACAATTCTGCAGAGAGCTGCCATTTTCCATAGGTGGTCTGGCTGCCTTCCCACCCTGATATCCTTTGCTAGCCCCTAATCCCAAAAATGTGATATTTATATGGAGAATCTGCTGGAGCTGCCACTCTCTCTCATTAATGAAAGTCTGAGAAAACATTGCATTGTGAGCAGCGAACCAACAGTGGTGTGAACTCCTGACTCAGCCACCAAGTGGGACTCAGCACATTACTGAGATTCCTTTTTTGTCTTTTTTTCCCTACTCCTCCATGAGTACTATGGGGTCATGCTGTGTGAAAACCCCGGAGCAGCTGATGAAGAATTCCCCAGGATCCCCAAACATCCCTCCTGGAACTGCTGTGGGAAGGAGCCTGAAGCAGCTCCGATGGGCCAGAGCCCGTAAATGCACACTTAACTTGAAATATCCGGCTCATCCCCTGATCTTAACAGGACTACTTGCATTAAGGAAAAGCTTAAGTGCTTTGCTGAATCGGTGGTTAATTAGCTTAAATTCTAAACAAACCTGGTTAAGGAGGAAGCTGCAAGGACTTCAGTGTGGGTTCCTGTAATTAGATGTGACTTTTTTGCTGGTCCATGGAAGCCCTTTTCCTTCCTCTCATATTCTCTGGCAAACCCCTTCTAGGAAGCAACTTTGAAAGAACAGCTTTATTTTGGATGTAAAATGAAGAAAATTCCTGGTAATTTAATGGTGTCCCCTTTACTGCACATTCAATGAACAGCTCCGTTCCTGCAACTTTAAGGTGCTGTATCTCTGGGAAATGGTGTGAAAAGTTTAAGAACAGATCACAGGAGCAAGATAATCTGCAGGGAGATTATCTGGAAGTTCCCCCTTAGAGCAGCTCTTTTCCAACGTGCCAGCATCCCAGAGGAGAGAAGGAGGAGATTGTCACTATAGGACACGAAATGAACAACACATATGCAGTCAGTCGTCAGGGCAGAAAGAGGGAAGTTTATTTTTTGACCTCGATTTATATAGATTTTGTACAATGACCACAGATTGAACAATGAGGTTGACACCTCTCCAACCACACTGGTCAAACTAGAAGTCCATTAATTGTCCCTCCTCAAGAGAGGAAGAATAAACAAGAGGAATAGTTTACAATAACATTACTTTTGTTTGCATGAAAATCTGTGAGAAACTCCACTACAAAAATGCAAACATCAGAAGGCTGAAAAAGATCAGGGCAACAGGAGATGGCATTTCTTTCCCTTCAGTTTCCTTGGACTTTTCAGCCTCCCCAGAACTTCAGTTTCCCCCTCCCTTTCCCTGTTTTCAATCCAGAACAATTCCCAAGGCAGCCCCGCTGCGGAACAACCAAAGGAGAGGGGACGAGGATCATTCTGTGGCTGTGGGTTGTAATAAACGGCAGCAGCTCTCCCAGGAAAGCTGTCGTGGTGTGTGAGATGGATGTTCCTTGTTTGCATGGGAACACTGGGATCTGGGCTGCCTGCGACTGCTCGGGGGCAGCCGCTGATAAACGAGCGCTGATCATCGCCGAGTCAGGAGGCTTTTATTACTCCGTGTTCAACAGCAATTTGGGTGGAATTTCTGGAAGACTTCACCGCCAGGAATTTTTTTTTTTTTCCCCTCCCCTTCCTCGCTGACAAAATGGAAAAAAAGAAGGTGAAAAAGGAGTGATGGCAGGGAACGGAGGAAGGCAAATCTTTCCCACCCAACTCAAGTCAGAAGGCTGGAAAATGAAAAAACAGAAAAAGCAAAAGAAAAAGGCTAAAAATGCAGAAAGGTTTCTTTAGAAGATTGATTGTTCCTTTTCTAAATTTGCACTTTTAACTCTGCAAGAGTGGGATCCATGCTTAGGCTGATTTATTTTGCCTGTGGGGGACTGAGCAAAGAAGGAGCTCTGTTCTTCTCAATGTACACCCCATGCCCTCAGCAAAATTGCATTTTTATCCTTGCTGCTGCGATATTGAATGGTCCCCCCCCGCCTGCAGGTTTTCAGTTTTCTGTGTGACCTTTGTCATTTGATTTCTGTGCTCCCCTTTAAAAAAGGAGACTTCACTGCCTGCCCTTTCTTCTGCTGAGTAATTCCAGCGGGTGCCTGACAAAGACACTTCTGGAGAGCAGGTTTTTAACTTTTGCCATGCTAAAAGCCCTTTAGCAAAGGTGCTTCTTCCCTCTCCTACCAAAGCTTTTTGATACTTGTGCAAAACACTGCCCAGGGTGACTCTGTGCACACTTTCACTGCTGGCACAGTCAGCAAACTGTGTTTCAGGTACCTTCTGATGTGGCTGGGGCCTGAGCTTGCTTGTTTATTCCCAGATGAGGTAGAATTGCTGCTGGACCTGAATTTGATGATTGGTGAACGGAAGGGCTGTGTGGGTTCATTTTCAGACTCTACAGACAGCATGATTCAAACTTTCCTACTTATTGGTGCAATGGAACAGTTAAAAAATAGCCATAACAAAATTGGTGTTGATGATGAAGAAAGTTAAATTATAGCTAGAACCAAGGAAAGTTCTTAATTTGATTTTTTTTCTCTTATATTCTGCCTTCATGGTGTTTCATTAAGACCCAGCGTTACTGTTTGTGGAAAAGCTCTCATATAATTTTTAAAAAATGGTCTGCAGCTAAGATTTATATCAAGCAGGAAGCATGAATTTGGGAGAATTGGATATTGTCTGAAAACAGAAAGAGCAATTTCTAAGCCCTGGCTGGCAGGTGCTGCTGGCTGATGCTCTATAATTTACTGTACTGGCTTTACAAAAGGCCAGGGAGACGACTGAAGGCTGGCCAGCTGCACGAGGCTGGGTGCATTTACCTCCTTCTGAGGGGGAAAAATGAATTTATTGCTTGTTTGGAGCTCAGAGCTGACCTGGGCCACTTTGTCTTTGCTGCAGAGGGAGCATTGCTTTATTTTGCCCACAATGTTTTGGACAGAGTGGGCAAAATGGGGTTTGATTGAACAGTGGGTTCAGGATTCACCCCAAACCTGCCCAGTCAAGTTTCTCCTCGTGGATCATTTCCCATCTTCTGTGTTGTGTCATCACAAATCCTGAGCTCCCAACTGCTCATAGGAATGTACTTGAGTGGCTTTTTGTCCCTTCTTCTCGCCAAGTATTAATATTGCAAATGCTCCTGTAATAAATACTGTTGAGGGGGATTCGCTGGAGGATGTAAATATTCATCAGCTTTTAATGATTTGCATTTGAATCCAGAAAATTGGCTTATGACTCCTCACTGCTTTTCTCTGGGCTCTGATTTCCACATGCATTAAATGCAGGAGGATTAAATACCTGGGGTTCTCTTTGGTCCAAAGCAGACTTCGCTGTCTTCATTTGGAAATAAGTCCTTGATTAGCTGAGAACTCAACCCTGTGCATCACTTAATCTGTTCCAATCCTTCACCACTGTTTTGTTTCTAATGAAGAGCTTTAGGATCACTCTTGTCACTCTCATCTGGAGCAGCCTCCACTCCTGGAATTTTTCATTTCCACTAGGGTGCAGCTCAGAATGGGGAGCCAGAAAGTGAAAGGGTCTTCTGCACCTCATTTTATAAGATTAGTAGGACCTGGATTAATCAGACACAGATGTTAGGGGAAAAGCCAAGGTGATAATACAACATAAATATTGATAATTCTGGAGGCTGAATGAATGAGACACGAAATGGCCTAAATTTAAACTGGCTTCAGCAGAACTTGTTTGGACAGAGCTTTTAATTAGTGAGGCTCTTCTTTAGTTTGGGCTGTTCTCCTGCCTGTTGAGTATGATATAAAAATTAAATACTCCTAAACAAAATTGGGTGTCAAACATTTTGCTGTCAGCTATTTTAAGGCTCAGTGTGATAAGCTCACTGTCCCAGTTCTGTGTATCTGCTGATTTATCTGCCTCTCTTATTCCTGAGGGGGTGATGGGTTTGTGTTCATTTATGGTGCCTGTGTAGGTCCAGGAGATGGTTTCTATAGAAAAGCTTTGATTACAACCCAAAAATCTCTGCTCTGGGCAGAAGCATTGAAAGTGTCATTATTTTCCAGGTAATTGTGAAAACAAGAACAGAATATCAGCCTGACCAGAAGAACAAAGGAAAACTCAGAGTGCCCAAAATTGCTGAATTCACAGTCAGTTTCACTGATGGGGTAACAGAAAGACTAAAGGTAAGAAATGATTGTTCTGCTGCCTTCTGATGCAAATGCCATTCATTTTAAAATAACTGAATCAAAGTGACAAGAAAGACATAACAAATTTAACACTCCACTCATCACCAGGGTCAAAGGGAGGTTTATCTGCATGAGTGTAAAGGGTTTTTTTTTAGGACAGGCATGAAAATAACTTCTTAGCTACATCTCAAGTAGAAAATGCTTTTCTTTCCCAAAAAAAGGATGAAAATATATTCCAGCCCAAATTGAAAATAAACCAAGTTTGAATCCTTTTTCTTCTCAGACACTGGTGTCTAAAAAGAATTTTTAAAAATCCCAGTGAAGATTGATTGAAGCATTTTGTTTAGCCTTTTAAAATTCCTTTTGTCTCATAGCCAGACAATCCTTTTCATATTTAAAATACTCTGTTATGATTATTATATTATTACAGATTAAAATCTACTTCAAAATGCAGAGGAAAAAGAAAGTATTGGAGAAGTATCCAAGCATATCCTGTCCTGTAAGCAATTTTTCTTCACAGGAATTGGACTTTTCTGATGGAAAATGTTTCCTTGGGAAATTTTCAACAGGCTCTACTCAAACATGGAAAGAAACTCATGAATTATTGAGTGCAGTCGGTTCCTGTTGACTGCAGCACATTAGAATGGCTCAGTTCCTCCTAAAATTAGACTCCAAATGTGGAGCTGCCAGTTTTTCCTCCCTTTTCACTGGGAAGACCTGGTGCTTTTTCTACACCACAGAGCATGGCAGTGATAGGTATGTGAGATCTGATTGCTCATTTTCGAAGTCAGAGGAAATAGCAATAATTTTGAGGAGAAAACAGAGAAAGTGGGCAGTGCCTGGTGACATTCCTGCTCCTTCCAAAGCATAATTTATTCGTAAAAAGTTATGAGAATAAATGTTTATGGTTCTTGGGTTTTGGTTTTTTTTTTTAAGTATGATCTAAAATTTCTTACCTGCTGTTGATACTTACTGAATTCTCATCTGAACTTTTTGTTTGTGGTAACTATATACCACCAATGTTAACTCTCTATTGCACCAGAATAAAGTGAATTAATCACGGTTAAATCCCCATGTTGGAAACCACAGGGGACATTTCTGGTGTCACACACAAATCAGAGCCCGACACGATGTGCCTGAAAACCAACAATAAATGTAGAGTCTCCTGGACTGATGGCTCTAACCCGCAGTAAATGGCCTCGTTGGTGTTGTAAATGCTGCTGCCTCAGTGAGTATTTAACACTCAGTCCTGCAGCCCTGGAGGGTGTGAAAGGCAGAGTAAAACCACAGAAAAATCTGTGTTATTTAAAGAAATAACATCTCCTCCTTACACAGCCAGTTAATATATAGCTCATGGATAAATCTTATTTCATCTACTCCTTCTACTGAGTATCTTGTTTTACCTGTTCAAATTCCCAGCTTGCTGTTGCATTCAAACCTTTCCTTTCATGCATTTTTTCCTCTTCCCATCCTGTTGTTGGTGCAGTTTTCCCATCACTCTCACAGCTCCAGCTGGGAGCCCTGGCAGAGGTGGGAGCTGGGCCTCCTCCTATAGATCCTGGCAGCATCACAGTTTCATTTCTAAGCTATTTCCTTTCCCTAAAACCCATATGATTTTCATTCTCTACTCTTCAATGTCAACTTATTCACCAGGCAGCCTCTGCTCTAATACTGGATAAGGCTCTAAGCCTCTCCCTGCCTCCTTTTCATAAGGCTTCCATGTATCCCATTAAATTTGTAGGATTATTCCCTGACAAAATGAGCTGAGATAATAGCTCATATTTATTACCTTTTGTACTTTTTATTGCACCACATTTTTTGTCCCAGTGCGTATTTTTAGTGAAGTTATTAAAAACCCTGCCCTCTGGTTCTAACTCCTATTATCTGGTACTGATGAAATAATCTTACATTTGGGTTTTTTTGTAAGAAGAAATCACAGTAAATACTTAACTTCTATGATCTCAGTTTGGCTGCATTTTTTAAAGCTTGAAAAAAGATGGTATAACTGTGATCATCATATTCTCTTTTGCCTTTTTGAGGGTGGAAAAGCCCTCCAAGATCATTGAATCCAAGCTGTGCCCCATCCCCACCTTGTCCCCAGCCCAGAGCACTCAGTGCCACCTCCAGCCCTTCCTGGGACACTCCAGGGATGGGGATCCAAACCTCCCTGGGCACTTCCAAGGCCTGAGCGCCCTTTCCATGGAGAAATTCCTGCTGCTGTCCACCCTGAGCCTCCCCTGGCCCAGCCTGAGGCCATTTCCTCCTGTCCTGGGGCTGCTGATTCTGTGATTTTGTGCTACAGAAGACCAAAAAACTGGAAAAAACTTGTAGACCACATGAACCTGCCAGCCAAGCCCACAGATGCCCTTTTTCTTCCCTTTTGGGTATCTTTTATTAAAGAAACTAATGAATTATTAGACAACTTTCTCATATGAACAAGCCCAAACCAGAACTTAAGCTTATGCTTGCATATTTCTCATCCATCCAGAATAGGCCACATCTGAGCTCTTTTAATTATCATGAAGAAGAGACTGTCCCTAGGCGACGGTTCTTATTTCACACCAGCTCTTCCAGGAACCTGAGATAGTTCCTGCCTCTTGTCACATCCCCTAATAGATGAGATTGTGATTCTCTCCAGCTCAGTACACAGTGTCTTGCAAGTTTGACCAATTAGGCTGATTCTTCAGCTGCATGAGTCAGCCCATAGATCCTTTATAAAACTGTTTAAATGCTTGTGTGTAGATGGATTACAAGAAAAAATGATGTTAAAATAACCTTATGGTTGAGCCATCCATACAGAAAAGAAATTTCTTTGCTCGTTTTACTCCTCCACAGAGAAGCAAAGAGAACATTTTTCTGAGCTGACAGGCAGTGATTTATAGACCTTGCCTTCTCCAGACTGCTCCTACCTTTGGAGTGTGCTCCTCTAGGAAGTTCCTGAGCTGCAGAGATCTCGTTTTGCAGTAGCTCTGTGAGCTGAGGGTTCCCAGGCTCAGGGGAAAGCTCTTTGCCTTTCATTTGCAGTGCTTTGAAGGGAGCTCCTGTTCCTGGGCTTGACCATCCTGTGGCAACACTGAGGGGCCTTAGAGAGGGTTTGTAAATGTGTCTGTGATTCCTCTGTGGGGTGGCAGCTCTAACCCTCTGCATCTGAGGCTCCCTGCTCCTCCTCACCAGTGATAGCCCTTCTTAGAGTTCTTAAGAACAATCTCATATGTGAGCAATCACTCTGCCCTTATTTCTATCAGTCCTGAAAAGAGATTGAATCCCTTTTTAAGCAGATTCCCCATCAAATGAAACCTTTTTATTTCTGGAGAACAGGGTTTCCAATGATCTTCTCTCTCTTCTCTTCTCTTCTCTTCTCTTCTCTTCTCTTCTCTTCTCTTCTCTTCTCTTCTCTTCTCTTCTCTTCTCTTCTCTTCTCTTCTCTTCTCACCAGTGCAGACAGCACAGAAATCATCCAGCAGCACAGATTTATTTAGATAGCACCAGAAGAGGTGCTGGAGTGACCTCTCTGTGTAGGCTTACAGAGCATTGGGTGGACACCTGGAACTGCTTTTCCCTTCCTGATTTTACACAAACTGGTCTCTTTCTTACACCAGTCTGAGCCCTTTCTCACCACTGCCATGGGATTATTCATTATTTTCAGGAAGGTAATGATTTATTGACTATTAGCTGGGTCATAGTTACCTCCCATAAGTACCTGACTTCTCAAGTCTTCTACAGTTCTTTCCTTCTCATGGAGCTTTAAAAGGTTTATATTTTCAGAGTTGGAATAATTAAACTCAGTGCTTGTCATTAACAGAACAAGTTGGGAGTGGGTGTACGGGGGAGAAGTCGAGATATTAAAGATGTTTTTTGCAAGCAATTTATCTACCTGGAAAAATCATCTGCAAGTATTGATGAAGACTAGGAACTTCATTCTTCTTGCTGCAGTTTGGCAAGATGCATTTTCAGAGTCACTGGCTGTGTCATCTGTCCCTGTTGAGTGTGCAGTGACAATTATTTCTTATCATTAGATCATCCCCTCTCCTCCCTCCACCCTGAAACTGCTCTGACACACAAAAATCCAGGGATCAGTGGATGTAATTATCGCCCACACTTTTCATCAGGTCCTTAAAATGTAGTGGAACCCATTCAAATGCTTCTGTTGTTGAAATGCTCATGCTGGAACAATTGTTTTCCTCTGACTTAATGTGAAAGATTTAGAACAAAATCGCTTTGTCCCCAGCCACACCCCTACAAAACACCGTGATGTGAGAATTGTTCTGATCAAACCCAAGACAATATTTGAAATGTTTGGCTCCTAATTAAGAAAGATTGTTTAGGGCCAGGGAATAATTTCCTGTTGGTAACAGCTTTGCTAAATGGAAGATGCTGCCCTGGTTCCCAAACTTCCCATCCCTCCAAACTCCTCCTGGGATATTCTGCTTTCACCTGTAGGCTGTTACTGCATGCTGATTGTTCCTCCTGCAAAGAAATCCCAGAAAAAAACATCTGGGGCTTCCCATTGTACCCATTCGTAGGTAAATACATCAGAAAGTCTCCTTGAATTGTTGAGTTTCCCACGGGGCACCAGTAACTCCTGGTGAAAGGACCGCTCTGCTTTTTTAATCCTATCAGCCCCAGCGTCGCCATGGCAACTGCCACATCCCATCTCTTACCGGAGCTCGGAGCGGCCGCTGGAGGATCCCATTACCCGACTAATGGCAGCGGTGCTCCGGGGCTGAACGCCGGGATTTCTCCCTCTGCTGGGAATTGCTGCTGGGGCTCTGTTTTCAGGAGAGAGAACGAGGGACAAAGCAGAGGAAAAGCAGAATTGTGCCTGGCAGGCACAGAGGAGGAGGGAGTGGCACCAGCAGTGAGGTTTTCTCTCGAGCCTTGCACTCAGAGAGGGCTTGGAGAGCTGGCTGGCAGGAGGAAGGGGTTGATTTCAGTCCCCAGGGGACTGATTTGGAGGAATATTCCCTCTCTTTGGGAATTCCCAGCTGTCACCAGGCAATCTCTTTTCCCTGTGGATGCAATGGGCAAGTTCCTGCCAGAGGTATCAGGCAGCTCTCACTGAGACACATCTGAGTGTTTTCCAGACTGGATGATTTGAGTGTGGAGCCAAAGCTCAGCCTCTTTGGAGGCTGAATATTTTCCAGTGCAATGCAGAAGGTCACAGGTTCACTTTTCCCAAAAAAAACCCCTTCCCAGCCCTGCCTCACACCTGGGGTGGCTTCAGGCTCTCTCTCACTCGTGTTGTTCCTGCAGGCAGGTGAGAAATGGTGCTGCTCATCCTTCTGCCCGAGCTCAGAAATCCTTCTTTCTGAGCATTTCTGAGGAGAGGACAGGCCACATCTGTCCCAGTGGCTCTCCCAGGCTGCAGGAGGCAGATTGATGGAGCCGTTTGTGATCATCAGTGACAATCAGGAGCTGTGAGAGTGAACTGAGTGGGGATTTGTGGCTCAGCTGCCAGGGAACAGATCTGTCTGATCACAGCCCCGGGTATTGCTATCAACCCTGCAAGGTTTCCCCTGGCTGGGTAGAGCTCTGGGGGTTTTGTAAGAACTCCCAGCTAATTCTTTAATTTTTGTGAACAGGCAAGGGCCCAAAAATGTCATGTCCATGTCTAAAACACACAAGAAAAATCTATTTTGATTTAACTAGAATGCTCTTTACTGGCTTAGGGACCACCTAACAAAGCAAAGCAAA
>VWZU01004420.1:580879-618330 GCA_013397095.1 Sterrhoptilus dennistouni | reverse complement strand
AAAAAAGAAAAAGAAAAAAAAAGACACCAATGTGCAGTGATACATTCCTGAATTTATTCTAAATATTCTTAAACTTTTCAGAGCAGCACATCTTTGACTTTTCAATGTTTACAGCTGGTTTTTTGGGGTTTTTTTTCCACCTGTAAGGCCCTCAAAGCCACCTGGGGCTGCACAGTTGTAAGAGGTGCAATTCCACCTTCTTTTCCATCAAGGCTCTTGCATCCAGAACATTCCAATGCAATGGAAGTTTTATTTGGCTGCTCAGCATCGCTTCCAAATTCCTGATTTATTTGGTTCTGGGAGTGTTTCACCGTTCTCACTGCTGGGAGAATGAAAATGGAAAATCTGGAGATTTGAAAAAAAAATTAAATTTGAAATTTAAAAAAACAAAAAAAAGCAAGACAAACAAACAAAAAACCACAAAAAAAAATCCCACAAAAAAAACCCAACAAACCCCCCCCACACACACAAAAACCCCCCAAAAAATTCCCAAGAAACCAAAACTCTTTTAAGAGAGCAGGAAGATGCCTGCAGCAGATGTGTTCACAGCCCCCCAAATGCTGGGACTTTCCTGAAGTGTTGATTCTTCCTCAGGAAGGATTTCTTCATGGAAAGGGTTGGAAGGAGCTGCCCAGGGAGGTTTGGAGTGCCCATCCCTGGAGTGTCCCAGGAAGGGCTGGAGGTGACACTCAGTGCTCTGGGCTGGGGACAAGGTGGGGATGGGGCACTGTAGCCTTGGTTTCTTGCCTGAGATGTTTTGGTTTCTGAAATTCTTTTCCCAGGGAATTTTCTGTAAACAAGAGACATGTTTTTGTATCAGCAAATTTGTTCACATTTCTTTCCCTAGGAGGGACTTTCTTCTTGATGTCCCTCTGCTCTGACCAATGTGATTGAGAGGTTTGTCTTCTTGTCACCAATCAAATTGGTCTGTGTGAAATAGTATAAAAGAGAGACACATTCCAAAAATAAAGAAATCATTTTCAGCCTTCTGGAGTCAGAGTCTGTGTCGTTGTGGTGTAAAACAGCATCAGGACCTGCTCCAGGCTCTGAGCACTCTGAAGTGCCTGGGGGAGGTGGCAGTGGCTGCTGGAGAGGTTTGATGTGGATCACACAGAAGTTGAATTATTCTGTCAGGAATGTGACACTTCCCAGCCCTGTCAGTTCCAGGATTATCCTGACCAGAAACATCGATTGCCAGGAAATTAAAAAGAAAGTACAAGGTCTGAAATCCTAAACACATTCCCATCCTGAGCTGTAAAAGCTGGAGATTCCTTTTCTAAGCAGTACAAACCACTGGGAGCCATAAATCTCCCAGAAGGGAACTCATTTTTCCCCCTAATTTACATGTTATCTGCAGTCCACTGTCTTCCCATTCCCAGTTTTGGCACCGAGGTGCAGCAGTGATGTAAACATCAATATTTTAATGTCAAAGAAGAATACAAAGTGAAATTGAATTCCAGTAAGTATAAAGGAAATGCAGCAGTGGCTCTCCTATTGAATCCTCTGCAGATTCCAGATAATGGATTATTCAGAGACCTTCAGCTCATAAAAAGGTGCCCTTTATTCCTGGAATTTGATGCAGTTCTCCCTTAAACTGTGATTATTTTCTGATTCCGTTACCAAGTAGATTTTGACACAGTGGTACAATTTCCTTATCTCTCTCTTAAAAGTTGCTGCACTGGGCTGTGTAAATGAAAACAGCAGTATTTTCCATGTGGATTTTTTTCCTCCCCCCTGTCTGTGTAATGTTTATTAAAAAGAATAAATCTGAGGGATACTTCCCAGCACAGCAGAATGGGAAATGCAGCTGCTCCCTGCAGGTGCTTCCAGCTGATAAATAAACCCCTCTGCCTGGCCACACGCAGCAAGGGATTTTAACATGCAGGGAAATCATCTGGAGCTCCAAACACTGAGCTGAAAGCACAGCAGAGATGAGGAATATCTGTAATAGGTGCAAACTGATCCCAGTTCAGACAGAAACCATCATTTGGCTGCTCCAGCACCTCCCTGACCACTGAATTCCTCCCAAAATCCAGTTTGCACACGAAATTCTTCATGAGTGGGGCTTGGTGGGGATGGAAAGCATTAGCTCAGGGGGTTTGGGGTTGTTGGGTGTTCAACATGAGTTTTGGCTTTTTTTCATTGGGGATGTCATGGTACAATTCAGGAATGAAATCCAGAAATCCCCTGCTGCCCACTGAAATCTCTGCTGCTCTCTAGAAGGGAGAATTTGTCTCTCACAAAGTTCCCAAATCACCCACCAGTCCCCCACGTTCGTGAGGAGGTTTTGTTTTTTTGTTTCTAGGGCATTTCTTTTAGATATAAAATAAAGGTCCAGATAGATTTCCTACTTGGCAGCACAGAAAAATCACCCAAAGGCTTTTCATTTTTTTTTATTTTTTTAAAGAGTTTTTAAAACCTCTGCTGCCTACATTATTCTTGGAGGATAATCCCACATTAAAAGGGGAGTGACTGGATGTTCTCACAGGCTTTTCCCCTGCCTTGGCTTTTGTGATCGTTGCCCACTGATGTTCAGAGTGGCTTTGGACAAACTGAACTTTGAGGGCTCCAATTTCATTTAGGAAAGGCTCACTAATTTGACAGGGTATTAGATGGCTTAATTAATATTGCAGACCTTTGATGGGCTCAGATGTGAGACCCTCCAGAAGAAGTGGCTGCAAAGCAGATAAAACCATCAACTCTTCCCTTCTGATGAATTCCCAGCCCTGATCAATGGGATTGGGTTCCCTTGTTGCCTCCAAGGCTGAAATCCTGATGACCTGTTAGTGTTTCTTGGAGAAAAAAAATACACTCAGGGCAAGTTTAGCATGGAATGAGCTCCTGTTTAATAACAGAGTTCACCAGAAGCTGCTCACTTTGCAGGGGAACTGCAGCACGAGATAATTGACCTTAACACAGCTCCCTGCCTTTGCCTTTGATTTGGGCCACACAACTGAATTTGTGGGCAATTACAGAGGGAGAATGAAGACATAATTGAAGGTTAGGAAGAGGTGGACACAAAAGGAATAGCTCTGGAATTAAAGTGCACTGATTCACTCTGGCTCTGGGGACACAAACAAGCTCTCAGCTCTGCAGGGTTCAAAGGAGAACTCTGGGGTTGCCTGAGCTCAGACATCTCAGGGCAGCAGAGACACGACAGCCACATCTCACTAAATGCATGAAAAAAACCCACTTTTTTGTGGGATGACTCAGTGTTCTTTACATTAGAAATTACACTTTCAAACAGAGAAAACTGACTTTTGTGCTTTGAACCATTAAGTAGCCAAGACACAGAACTCCAGCCAGGCTCAGAATGGCTCACTGAGTTTCTGATCCACAGGAAAAAGCCCCAGTGGTGGTACCTCCATGGACAGCCCTCTGGATGCATCATCCAGGGTTAAAACTAATGAGATTGAGGAGGTCAGAGCTATATTTGATTTCATGTTTTCAAGTCCTCTTCAAGGTAGTTGTGTCATGATCTTAGATAGGTCACCTCTCCCCCTCATAACTTGAATTCCCTACCCATAAAGTGGTAATAATTATATTTATACACCTCCAGGGAGTGCCACAAACCTCATTTGGTAATGTACATTTGGAGATATTCATGTAGAATTTATTATCTAGAAATTGTTGTAAGAAATCTTTCCCCTCAAAAAAATTGGTTTTTAGGGGTTTGTGATGCAACATAACCTAATAAAACCCAGCCCTGAAAGAACGCAGGGTGCAACACAGAAATGATAAATTGAGAATTCCTGAGCCCACGGCTGCCTGGGATGTGCAGAAGTTCTGCATTCAGGGAGGGATGGATATGTACCTGCTCTGGGATGATGAGGATGTAGAGAAAGCAATTCACCACCCAAAGGATGAAAGGCAAGGAGGAAAATCCACTGCAAAAGCAGCAGCAAACGTGTGTCAAAAGTGAATTATGGAAATGGCCCTGAACAGCCCCAGCAGCTGCACAGAAACATTTGGGTAACAACGAGCACAGCACAGTGCAATGGCAATAACAATGCCCAGAATTGTTTCCACCAGGATCTATTTTTTTTAAAGAGAGTCATTTCAGTTCTCCCTTCGCATCTGTAAATGGGAGTTGAATTGATGATAAATACAACCAGAGCAAGGAAAAGATTTTGCATTACATTCTATTACCCTGCCTGGAAGTGGCGTGGAGATATTCCTTACAAGTGAGCTGCAGATGAGCCTGTGCCCAGTGAGCCGTGGTTTGTACACAGAAACCAGGAGGCTGGGGAGGAACAAAACCCTCTCAGGTCACTGAGTGATTACCAGCAAGGTTGTGGGGATGTGTGTAGTCCAATATTTCACTGGAATGCAATTTCCCTGCTGGGATCTCTTGGCAAACCTTAAGGCTGAGAGGCACAGACAGTCCTGGGGAATTGCCAGGGATGAGCTCTGCTGATGTTCCAAAGGCAGAGAGGGGATGAGGAGCCTCTGAGAGAGGGCAGAATTTGGGATCAGAGAGAGTAAACATGGCAGGAGAGAGAGTGGGCATGATATCAGTGAGAGTGGACATGATATCAATGAGGGTGGACATGATATCAGTGAAGGTGGGCATGGTATCAGTGAGGATGGACATGATAGCAGAGAGGGTGGACATGATATCAGTGAGGAACATGATATCAGAGAGAGTGGACATGATATCAGTGAAGGTGGGCATGATATCAGAGAGGGGAAATCTCACCAGGTCTGTTGATGCCTCAGGATTTTAGGTTTTATATTTTTCATATATTTGTGATCCTGCAATTCTTTAGTGCATCACTCTAAACTCCACACACAGTGTGAGCTGCTGCTTCCCCATTTTGGTCAGACACAACAATTCCTCTCCAGGCCTGGGGATCAAGGACACCTCACTGCCTCAGGCCTCAAGAAATGTAAATAAAAGTGAGTTGGGGGAAGAAAACTTGTGGTAAATGACTTCATTATCTGAAACTGTAATTGGAAGATTAAACCCCAATATACAAATGAACCAAACTAATAAAAGTGTAAAAACTCATGACATGTTTTTGATTTTTGGGCTTCTTCTGCCTGAAATGTACCTGAAGGCCCTTCAATAAGCAGAACAGCTTTTTATTCCCTTGATTTCATTTGGCCTCTGTTTTCAGGTAGCCCCAAAAAGCATCAGCTGGACAAAAGGAGAGTCTGACTCAGAGAACAGCCACTGCTGTGCCAGGAGCTGTGTCACCTCCATCAGAGGGGCTGTGAGGGTGGGAGAGCAGCAGCCTCAGCATGCACAGGGTGTTTTAGCCATGGGGGATTATTGTTATTTTCTGGACACTGCTGGGAGGTGGGTGGGACTGCCCAGGCTTCCCTGACCCTTCTCTGGGAGGTGTGAGAGGTGGAGCAGCCCTTGCATCACCTCACCCTCCCAGTGAAGTGTAGGGATACACTGCTCTGTGCATGGAGATCTGTGCCTCTGGCTGCTCTCAGGAAATCCCAAATTCTCCTGCCAGCCTCATCACAGAAATCCCTGCCAGGGATTTCATCCTGGGCTTTCCCACTGGCACTGAGACCCTGCTCATCTTCCTCCCTCTCCTGAGGCTCCCACAACCCCATGAGTGTGTTGGAAACCCCAAATCCCAACCAGGCAGCACAACAAGCTGAGATTGAGCTCATGTTCATCCTTGCCATCAGCATCCTGCCAAATTCCAGCTGTGATTTACCTCCTGCAAAGGCTCTGCTGCTCCACCTGCACGTTGGGATTGGATTAGGAGCCCTCACTCCAGAGCAGAGCCATTTTTGCTGCTGTTCTTGCAGCAATTCAATTTTGCCCGATGTTATGGGGCAGCAGCCTGCCTCGAGAAGTGAGTCAGGGCATTACTTTACTTTTACCAGTCTGCTTTAAACAAATATTAGAGAGCAGTGCTCCCCTGGGTGCCGTTACAGCAAACAGCAATTTTCAAAGCAAGCTGCAGAGTAGATTGCTACTGAGATGCTTCTGTACTTGTAGGGTGTCTATTATGCACTTATGGCACTTGTGAGAGGGGTGATGGTGGGGGGAAAACCTCACTGGCCTGACACAGGAATAACAGTGTGCCAAGCTAATGAACTTCCTCAGAGTGTGCAGGGGCTGTGTGTGCTCCACACAACATCGTTTTTCATTTCCTTTCTGAGTGCACAGTTGGGGCTCACGCTACAGATCCCTGTGCACAAAGGAGGGGCAGGACACAGGGTGTTTGCAGTCCCTGCCTGTGACACACCTGTCCCTGAGCCCTCTGTGCCCATGGGACAACCTGAGGAGCAGTAGCATCCCCCTGCTCATTTCTCAGCCCTTCTTCCCACACACCCAGCTTTCCTTATCTCCCTTTCAGTCCCCAGCTGCCTTTTCAGCTTCCCTGCCCTGCCATGGAAATTGTGATATTTCCATCCAAGTCCTGCCTTTCCATCCCCAGAACATTTTTTCTCCTGGGTGCTGTTGGGGTGTCAGGGTCTGTCTGTCCTGCCCTGTGGGGTCCTGCTGGGACAGACACCCAGGGGCAATTGTCCCTCAAAACTCTGGGCAGGGGAGGAAATACCATGACTGCAGATCTGTCCCTCCCTCCAGCAGTGGGTACCTGTTTATTACACTCCCAAAGCTGTAGCTGAGCCCTCCCACACCAAGGGTCTCCCCAGCAAAGCTCAGAGGAAAAAGGGTTTAAAAATGACTCTGTGATGAGAATTCAACATGCTTGTTCATAATCAGCTACTAAGATGGGTGAAAGACTGAGTTGGGAGAGAATTCCCAGAATTTCTGATGTGTCTTTCCACACGTTCTCCCAAAAACTGAGTTGGGAGAGAATTCCCAGCATTTCTGATGTGTCTTTTCACACGTTCTCCCAATTATTAGCTGAGGGGATGTCGCCCTAAGTTTTCTTGCCTTGTGAGTGTTTGTAATTTTGTAGTGGAGATTCTCATGCAGCTTCATGTAAACTATATATATATATTTAGAATTATCTACTTTGTTTACATATTTCTCCTCTGGGAAGAGAAATATGATTGATAGTGATGTTCACCTAAGAAGTCGAAAAGGTGGCAAACCTGTGTAACCAATCTTTTGCCTTCTGTAAAAAGTGTATATACATAGAGTCAGAAATATTAAAATAGAACTTTCCTGCCTGACTTTCTGCTGTCTGCCTCATCCTTTGTGTGTCTGATACAGCAACAAGGGGGTTTGGCAATACTGGGCTGGGAACATCCAGCTCCAAAACCATCCCCTCATTCCAAGATCCAACTTTTCCCTACTGCTTGGAACCTTGATCTGGAGTGGCCCTGGGGAGGGGGACAAGCATTTGGAAGAGTCTCCAAATCAGGAGCTGCAGCCTCAGGATTGTCCTTCATTGGTATTCCAGAGGCAGATGGGCTAGAGACTGCACGAAATTATTTTCAAACAGGAATTACAATTGGCGAGGCAAAAAAACTGAGAGAGATGGAGAGAATTTTGGGGGGCATTTGTCAGCTGAAGGCCTCGAGGTTGTGTTTGAGCTGATGACAGAGTAAACACAAGGAAAGCTCAAACAAATGGTGCTCTGTAGATCAAAGCAACAGAATCATGCCACAGATACTCAGCAGTAAAAAAAAAAAAGGCTTTTCATTGTGGAAAAAGGCAGCGATTCCTATGCGTGATAGATGTAGTGTATAAATTCGTGTATAAAATATTGTATTAAAAGTTTGGACTATTAAAAGCTGCTCGGGGGGGCATCTCCAGGATTCCAAGGCCCATTGTGCAGTCGTGAAACCACAAAATTTGCAACAGAAACGACAGGGCTGGACTGGAGATGGGCCATTCATCAAGGATGGACTTTTGCTTCATGGCTACTCAAGACCTGAAATCAATCTTGGTGGAGGATCTAGAGGATGATCAAATCAGGACCCCAAAGGAGGAGTCCAGGAAGATTCTTGGGACGTCTGATGGGAAACCCCTTCAAAACCTTACTTGGGAATAAGGAAAAGGGTTTCAAAACCTTACTTGGGAATAAAGAAATGCATGAATATTTGAACTTTCAATAGATGTAGCCTCCAGACAGAAAAACTGAATAAAAACCTTACACCAAGACCCAGCATTAATGGACAAGGCTGGATGGCACCTTTGCTGCTGTCACCCTGTGTCCACCCAACATTGGATCGATGTTGTCCCATTTTATTGTGGCATTTTAAATTGACCTTGGAAAATTGCTAAATAAATTTTTTTATTTTGTATTGCCTCTTGATCATTTATAACAAATGTGAACCCAGGGAATGAATGGGAAAACAAAACTGTCTCCTGCTAAACACAGGAGTGTTGGTTGGGATAAGCCTCCCCATCCTTCCACAGGATGTCCACCTTCCCATCCACCTTCCTTGGTTGGATGTCCCTTCCTTTTTTGTGCCTTCCTCAAGCCCCATTCCCTCTTTTTCTGCTGCTGGGCTGACAAATATGAGGCTTCAGTTCTGCCAAATTTGTCAGTCTTGACCTGCCGGTCTGATCTGGGGGAAATTCTATTCATTGCTGAATAAATAATGCATGGCCAGCCATGCATTTTTCATGCTAAGACTTTGAAAGGCCACTGTAGTGATGCATGTAAATTCAATTTCTCTCCCCCCTCCTCCCAACAAAACTCCTTTCACTGCACACTGAACTGCTAAATAATTATGAAATAATTACTAACAACTGACTCACAGAAAGGTGAGGGCTGCACCAGCCACAGAATCCACTGGTGCTCTGACACTGCTGCCTCCACTGCACCCTCCAGAAAGTCGAGAAGAGAGGATTTTCCTCCCCCTCCCCTGCTGGTTTGGAGTTTTTGTTGTTGTTTATTTGGGGGGCTTTGTTTGGTATGGTTTGGGGTATTTTGGTTGGTTGGTTTGGTTGTTTTTTTGTAGTTTTGTTGTTGTTGTTGTTGTTTTGTTTTGTTTTTTTCTGGGTTTTTTGTTTGGTTTTGTTTTGGGGGTTTTTTGGTTTGTTTTGTTTGGGGATTTTTTTAGAAGGAAACAAGCTTGAAAGAATTGGTTTTTNTTTGGTGTTTTGTTTTATTTTGTTTTGGTTGGTTGGTTGTTTTTTTGGGTTTTTCTGGTGGGTTTTTGTTTGTTTGTTTGTTTGGGGTTTTTTTGCTTGTTTGTGGTTTGCTTGTTTGTTTATTTGGGTTTTGGGGTGCGTTTTTGTGGTTTTTTGGTGTGGTTTTTTTTTGGGTTTTTTGAGTTTTTTGGGAGGGGTTGGTGGTTTTTTTAAAATTTCTTGTTGTTTTGGTTTTTTTTTTAATATAAAGCCCTACAAAAACACATGTGCACGAAGTGGAGCAGAACAAAGGATGGATTTGACATCCCTCTGGAAGCACATGAATCCCTCCCAGCGAAGCAAAGCTGGTGCCTTTATCTGTATCTGGTGGCCAACATGTCCCAGGGACCTGAACTGGCCAAGGGATGCTCTGGGTGACCCAAGGGCTCAGACAGCAGGAGGGAGAAGCACCACTGCTCAAAAGGGCTCAGAAAACACAACCAGAGAGCAAATCCAGCCTGGTGGAGGTTGCAGGGGGATGTCAAACCCTCCCCAGGTGAATTCCCTCTGTGCTGGGGTGAGATGAGGACAGGAGCTCCCCGGGGCTGCTGGGGCTGTGTCAAAGCTCCTCACAGGGGCTGGAGGATCCACTGAGGTTTCTCTCCAGCTCCAGGTGATATTCCTGATGTAGAAATGGTCAGGAAAACTTCCCCTGGGCCACCCGAGCAACTCTGTCTTCATTTTTTGGGAGGGGCTGAAGCAGAGAGCCAGAAAATGTTCATTGACTGCACACAACTGGCCTTGCAGGGACTCTCCAGACAGAGTTTATTGCTGGAGCAATAAACATGGAAAAGGCAAAGCACTGAAATGCATTTCAGTCTCCATCCCCTGGGAATCAAGGTGTAAATTGACTCAGGGATCTGCTGCAGCAAAATGGACCAGCCAGCAGGTACAGAGGGATGTAGAGAGAGCTACACTGGGTGTTGATGTTGGCACATAGAATAAAAGATGAAAAATCTGGATTTTGGGCACTTTCAGACCTGTTGGCAGGAGCAAAGTGCTAATACAGCCATACACTTGAATGATTTCCCCTAGAAAGGTTTAAAGGTGATGATTTATGCCTGGATTACCCTGATTGGTTTACACTGTGACATTCTGGGCTACCAACTCCCCACTCTGGCAAGAACAACATAATTTTTCCTCACCAAAACTCTCTTTTCTGCACACAGTCAGTGAGATTTGTCAGATGCTCAAATGAGAGCTCATGCTTAAATGCTTTGCTGCCTTGGGACCTGCTTTGAACATTATATGGTTAACTTGATGACATTTCAGACCTAAAATCTGATGTGAAATCAGGGTGAAAGTGATTGAAGGCTTGTCTGCTTCGGTGCTTTTTCGGGCTCTTCTTATGAAATATGTGAGGCCATTCCACAGGTCAGAAGAGGTGAGTTGGCTTGTTCAGGGGGTGGTTCACAAGAGGAGGGCACAGCGGTGGATATTTATGAGGAGAACTGATTTATTCTACAGTGGCAGAGAGAAGGAGTTGAGGAAGAAGGAGAGAAAGGCAGATGAGGGCTGAGTCTCTGTGTCACTCACTTGTCCCCAGGGGATGTCACCTGTCCTCAAGGACCTGCTCTGCGGTAGCAGCAGTGATGTGGAGAAATGGAATGTATCCAGATGCAGTTTGTACTTCTCTCTGAGCCAGCAGCCTGCACGGAGAGCTTTGGGCTGGAGCCACACGCACAAATAAAAAACGTGCACACACAAATAAAAACCCGCTTCAAACTCCCCTCTCTGGGCTGAGGAGCGCTTTGGAATACGGATGAGAGCTGCCTGCAAACCCATCTAGAGAGCTTGGAGGGAAACCTGAGACAAATTATGGAAATGAAATGCCCATCCTTCCAGATCAATGCCAGGGAGTCCCTGGTGGGGAGTAGATAGATCATTTAAAAGACTGTTCATACTGTTCACTGGGCTTCAGCTCCAGAGTGCTCTGGCTGGTGGGGAGGGTTATTAATAGCATTGGCATTAGGGAATCAGCCACCTGTACCTCATCCATGGACTCCTCTTGGCCTTTTTATTTTGGACTCATTCACAGGCTGGTAATAGATCTGCATTTAGATGAGAGTAAAACTGGGCACAGTAAGGACAGGAGGGAAGAGGCTCCTTATTGATCCTGGAAGTGAAGCCTTGGGCTGTTTGAATTGACAGCAAACATAATAAATGGCCCAATCTGCCTGGAAAAGGGATCAAACTCCTTGGTTTGGACTCCTGGGCCGTGTCATGGTTTGTGCTGCTCTGTCCACGTCCCTCCCTCCCTCCTGGAGCAGATTTGGGCTGTGGTTTGAGCCCAAATCAAGGGAAGGGCTCTGTCACCACCAGCCCCTGCTCCCCTGGGGGCACATCCACACCAAGGTGCCTCCTTTGAGCAGGGCCAGCCCTTTCCTAATGTGCCAAAATTCCTCCCCTGGGGCCAGGCTTTGCTCTCCCTGCGAGCAGAGGGGGAGCTCAGGCTCATTTCAGGGATTGCTTCCAGCACAGTTGTCAGTCCCAGCAATGAAGAGGCTGAGGATTGGGGTGGAGAAGCTGTTAAATAAATCATGGCTTTGCATTTTGAGAGCTGCTCCTCACATCTGGCTCACGGGAACTGAAGGAGATCTCATTGTTTCTCCTTAAAAAAAAACAGCAAAAGGCTTGGAGAGATCAAACTGCTGCCTCCAGGTGAGGGTCAGAGGAAAGGCTCCTGCCCTCCTCCCCTGCCCAGGCTGGAGGAGCAGAGCATGTGGAAGGGTCAGGAATGGTTTGAAGGGCAGGGAGGAGCTGGAAGAGCAGCCCCATCAGGATGAAGCACCACTGAAGCTTCCAGCAAAAGCCCCATGGATTTTTTTCTATCCGTTCCATAAATTGCAGAAGGTTCCTGCTGGTCATCACTGACCATTTTTGCTCTGTGTGAGTGAGGAATGGGATTAGAGACAAAGTGTCCTGGTGACACAGAGCACACAGAGACCTTGACAAGATGCTGTGACAACACAGAGACCTTGACAAGATGCTGTGACAACACAGGCACTTTTCTGTGGGTGTCACCCTCTCCTCCCCAGTCCTGGCACCTTTCAGGTCTCACTCCCCACCCCTCAAGCACCCAGCACCCCAAAATTCACGAGAACAACCTGAAAATCCCTCTGCTCCACACAAAACTGGCAGCGGGATGGAGACAACAATACAGCAGGGTAAATCCTGATTTTTTGGGTATGGATGGAGAGAGCTCTGCCTGTCCTGCTGCCACTGCCCCCACACCCAGGAAAATCAATCCTCCTTCTTGTCTGGACCAGCCTCCAAGAGCTGCACCCTGTTGCTAGGCTACCTGGCTGCCTTCCACACATCCCAGAGCTGCTGGAAACCTCACAGCAAATTGCAGCTCACATGGTGGGTTTTTTTGTTTTTTGTTTTTTTTTTTACTGTAGATAAGNTTTTTTTTTTTTTTTTTTTTTTTTTTTTTTTGGGAAGAGGGGTGGAAGGATGGACAGTGGAAAGGAGGGAGAAGGAAGGTTTTTCCAGTTCTGGAGGTGCTCTGGTTGTTGGGTTATGACCAGAAAATCCTGGAGAAGATTGGGAATGTGAAGGGGTGTGTTTCTGCTGCCTTAAATAGGTAGAAGGTATGTGGGATCAGGATGAAATATCTGGCTGGCTAATGAATATCAAGTGTCACCTTTTGTGCTATTTCGGATCCTTGATAATTTGTCTCGTGTGATAATTTGTCTTCCCAGCCAGAAAAGAGCTGGAGAGAGCTTTCACAGAATGCACTGGAGCACCAGCAGCCCCGTGAAGGGCTGGCAAACGTGGCATAAAAAAGCTCTTGGCATTTGCACAGCCACGAGCTCTTTCCATGTGGCTTGGGCTTGGATGATATCACCAGGGAGGAGGCAAGAAAATGGGCTGAAAAAGTGATAAGGAGCTGCAGAGGAATGATTCCCATCCCTCCCATGGAACAGGAGATTTTAGTCCCTTGTCCTGAGCCTGATGTGACACCCAGCCCTGGGCAGTTCCTGCATGTGGAGAACCCAGCAGGTGTAAGAGGAAATCCCTGAGCAGCACTTTTCCTCTTCCAAGGGTTTTATCCATGCCTCTGGTAACTCACAATATTGTGTTTTCCCCTCTGCTTTGTTCCCACGGGTGGTGGAACCGAGGCAGGCAGAGCCTGGCTGAGAAAATCCACAGCTGGGTCCCACCATGGGCCAATGTCCCCTTGAATTAAAACCGCATATTAAACAAGTCACCTCATTTCTTATATAAATATATAAATCATCTCATTTCTTCTACGTTGCTTCCAGTATTGAGGGGTTCTATCCAGACCAGCAATAAACTGGAGATGCTTTCTGGTTGTCTCTGTCCCTTTTCTTGCCATAAAACGTGCTGCAGTCACTGAGGTGAGAAACCCACTGCAGTTCCCATCACTCTCATTGCTCTGTGCTGGGTTACAAAAAAAAAACAAAAACAAACAAACAAACAAACAAAAAAGCACCTTTTGGACTCCGTTTTCAGGTTCAGAAGAGGAAGAAAAAGGGTTTTAAAAGGGGTGTTTTAAATCCCCATTTTTCTCCTGTTCTGCATTAAGTGAGGTTGGGAGGTGGATACAACCAAGTGACCTCTCCCTGGTTATCAAGGAGGGTTGGGAAGGAGCCACTGGGAAATGGCCATTCCCAGGCAGCCAAATGCCACCCACAGTTACTGAGATGCTGCTCAAAGAGGGGAAATAAAAGAAGGGAACCCCCTCATTGCTCAGGATCCATTTAAATCTCCCCCTCCAGGAACCTTTCCCATCACTGGCAGCACAGACCGTTCCTTGCTCTCAGCCAGGGGTGGATTCTCCCCCAAATCACCAATTAGAAATGAAATAAATCCCAGCCCCAAACCAGGTTTCCTGCCCTCATTCGCTCTGTTCTCCTGAACATGAAGCAGCCCCCCAGGGCTGGGCCCTGGCGCTCCC
This sequence comes from Sterrhoptilus dennistouni, assembly GCA_013397095.1. Taxonomy (NCBI): domain Eukaryota; kingdom Metazoa; phylum Chordata; class Aves; order Passeriformes; family Zosteropidae; genus Sterrhoptilus; species Sterrhoptilus dennistouni. The sequence goes on along the minus strand of VWZU01004420.1, from coordinate 604,381 downwards.
CACGGGAGGTGTTGTGGGCTCCATCAGCCACAGGGAAGTTATTTCTGTTTCCTCAGCAGCTGTTTGGAGGGAAATAATCCTGGAAGAGCCCAATGAATTAGTGTGCCCAGAGTTATCTGAACTAATGAGAAGGAGTGGAAATAGGCTGAGGAAAAGGGGCTGCTTTTCAAAGCAATGCAGTGCCTTTATTGGCTCTCTTCAGCTTTGGAGGTTCAAAGACTCTTTTTTTATTTTTTTTCTTTTCTTTTTTTTTCTTTTTTTTCCCCTACAGCAATTTATTTCCTGAGTGATTGAAGAACAAAAAACAATTACAAACTGTTCCATTTTCTTTTTTTCCCCTTTGAGCTTTCTCCTTCTCACTTAGTGAGATGCTCAAACTTCCTTCCCATCTTTCCTTTCCCTTCCCATCTTTCCTTTCCCTTCCCATCTTTCCTTTCCCGTCCCTCTCCTGCAAGACCCAAATAATTAGGGACTAGACACAAAACCTAACCCGAGTAGCAGAAATCTTCTGGGCTATGCAGGATCAGGTACTGAGCCACAGCATGCTAGTGAAATTTAAATAAAAATGGGGAAAGGAAAGAGAAAAAAAAAAAAAAAAAAAAAAAAAGCATCTTTCTGGTGCTTCTGAGATCAAAGGAGCAACCCTTGAAATTTGATGGTTGGGAACTTGTGAGAAAGGAGGTTGTTAAACCATTCCTGCCTTCTGTGGCTGTTTTATCAGCAGGGAGACAGTGACATTGTTTGAACTAGAGACTGGCTTTTCCCCCACGGAGGTTCTGTGATGATTTCTGAGGGTGTTCCCCGAGGCTCAGGGTTTGCTGGGAGAGACCAGGAGCAGGGGAGATGCTTCCACTTCAAACACATCCCCCAGAGGCAGCGCAGGAGTGGGAGCTCCCTGCACTGCCCAGGCCTTTCTCACACAATTCTCACACCTTTTCCTCTCTCTTTTCCTCCTCACCTTGATGCCTCAAGTTTTATCTTTCATGTATTTCATGTTCTGTGGTGCCCAGGGGTGAGTTCTGAGCTCACAGTCAGTGTCACTCAGCTCTGCACACAGCAGGGACACAAAACAAATCCTTGTCCTGCTGCACACCAAGGACAACTTTCACCCCAAAATCACAAACAAGGGTGGACTGAAGGGAGAAAACAAGAAGGGTGGGACCTCACAACCTGCAGCTGGAATTGGACAATTAAACCCCAAAATGCAAATGGACCAAAACTTATAAAAGTGTGAGACCTTATGACCGTTTGTCCATTTTGTGAGCATTTTGGGTCCACCTTGGGTGTAGCCCTGGCCAGGCTCTTGTCCTGCCCAAGGTGGATCCTAAAAGCCTTTCAATAAATCTCTATTTTATTCTCTGGCTCTGTCCAGTCTCTGTTCAGCTCAGCCTTCCCAAGGCACCAACCTCCTCCAGACCTCACAACACAGCCTTGGCTTCCCTGAAAAATTCCTCCCCAGGTTTTTTCCTCCTCAACACCAAAACCATTCCATAGGAAGGCATTTAGTGTTTGTTTCTCTGCAGGACAGGGTTGATGCAGTCAGATATTGAGGGAAGGATTTGAGTAAAAGCAGCCCTGGAGCTGAAGCACCTCCCTGAGCAGCTGGGATTGACCCTGTTGGACACAGGTCTTCTTCTGGCACCGACTGTGAAGGCTGGAAAGTGTCCCCACCATCTGCCACCTGGTCCCCAGTGCCCTTTGGCTGTGGCTGAGCTGCTGGTTTGGTCACTGCTCGATGACCTTCCATTAAAACACATTAATTTAGCTGGGATCGACTATTTAAATGAGCTGATCTTCTACTGGAATGGCCCAAAGAGCAGCCAGATGAGCCCAGGCAGGCAGAGGTGGGAGGTTGGGGACAGGGTTTGTGGCACAGCAGCAGCCCAGTGGTCACAGAGCTGTCACTGGCACATCCCTCCTCCCAGGGTATCCTGTTATTTGCACTAAATGCATTTAATTGCTCTTTTTTTAGACAGTCTACACAGAGTTTGTGCCCCAAACACTCTGCAGCTCAGAATCCCAGGATGGGTAAGGCTGGATGGGACCAGAGTGTGTCACTGGTGTCACCTCCCTGCTCCAGCAGGGCCACCCCAGAGCACAGGGCACAGCAGAGTGTGCAGACACCTCTGGAATATCCCCAGGGAGGAAACCCCATCCCCTCTGTGGCCTCTGTTCCAGTGCTTGGTCTCTGCACAGAGGAGAAGTTCTTCCTCTTGGGTCTCTCTGCGTGTTCAGGCTGAATTTTCCCCATCCCACTGCTCTGATCCTCGTCCCTGCTGCAGCCCAGGAGCTGCACACGTGGCGTGTAGGGTCATCCATGGAGGGCAGGGACAAGGAACTCTGCAGAGCTGAGATATTCTAGAAACACATGGTTTTATTGCCAGGGTCGTGGGTAAAGAGGGCTTTGCCTTCAGCCACCAGCCTGGGCTGGAGGGAAGCCCAAAGAGAGAGAGGGAGAGAGAGGGTAGAAGAGAGTTAAGGGGTAGAAACAAGGTAAGAGTAGGGGGAAGAGAGCAAGCAAGAGAGTAGGGGAAAAGAGGGTGGAAAAGAGCAAGAGAGTGGAGGGAAAGAGCAAGAGAGAGAGGACCTTGTTACAATCCATTCTATCTCTTTTTATGGTGAATATTCTAATTTACAGTGACCAACCGAAGCGAGATACAAAACCTACAGACTTTGCCTACAGCCCATGAGAACTGCTCTATCACCATATCATCCTGTATTCTAAACTCTAAAGAACTACTTTTCTTATCTACCTTTTCCCTGATGCCTTGGCAGGGTGGAGAGGGGCTGCATTCCTGAGTCCTTTTGTTTTCTTGTCCTTCAACCTGACTGCAGCTCATCCCCATCTTCCTGCCTGCCATGATCACATCTCAAAGCTGCCCTTCATTTCTATTTCACTCCCAGGTTTCACATCTCCAGTATTTCTTACCAGGCAATCATATCCATAAGCCCGTCCTGTCCCATCTTTCCCAACAGTGGCACAGAAATGAGTAAAGAACAGGGCAGCATCCCTGGCTGTGGATCTGGGCAGGGAATTCCCCAGGGAAGGGGGTCAGTGGAGCAGCTCAGGAGCTTTCCCATGGCTGGGGGAGCAGCAGGGTCTGATTTGGCTGTGCTGTGTCCCCCTTTTGCTGCCCTTTTGCCCACCAGTCCTGGAAGGCACCCAGAGCTGGCTCAGGGAGGATTTTCCTGGCATGGCCCAGGTGGTGCAGGGCTGATCTGTTCACCAGCATCCACTGGAGCTGTGCTGGGATGGGACAGGCACCACCTGGGGCTGCAGGGTGAGGCCAAACATTGGGAAAAGGAGCATCCCCTGGAAGCTGCTGGGTGTGGAAGAGCTTTGTGAGGTCCAGAGCACAAAAATCCCTAAATTACATCCCATCCTCCTCCTTCACCTGACATAAGGATTAAGAAAAATCCTTATCTTTTATCTGGGTAAATTCTAGGAAGGAAAAACATCTCAGCAGGGATCCATATCGAAAAGGATTTGGATCCCTGTTCTCTGCTTTATTTCACTGAGGAAAGAAAGTTTTGTGTGCCAGAAATGCAAAAAATAACACATGAATAGCAGAAAGTAGCTTAAATAGTTAGAAATAGGAGTGAAGCTGCTTGATGAGGGTTCGTCACTGCAAAATGAAAATGTGTAAAGAAAATGAGGAGCAAAAAGAACGGGAGAAAAGTTGAAATGTAAATTTGAAGTTTAAAACTCTCACCTCATTTACGAATGGGGAATTGTAATGGTGGGGAATTTGTTTAGAAATAGATTAATGTTGTGTTCTCTGTCTCACTAAAATTATAGTTCTGAAATTACATGAAATATTCATGGAGGATGGGGTGGGGAACTAACATCACCTTGGCTTTGCTGCTCAAATGAGACAAACCCAAATGATGAAGACACGGAGTGGCTGAAGAGCTTTTTTTTTCTTTTTTTTGCATTTCAGGAGAGAGCAGGGGAAAAGAAAATTTCCCCCTTTCCTGTATTCAACGATTCAAATGATAATGGCTACACGAGAACCTAGACAGAGAAATTTCCAAGCCCTCTGAAATTCTCTGCAGCTTGCAATTACACACAGGCAAATTTATCACGGGTGCCAGATGGCACAGCGAGTGTATTGGCAGGGATTTGTGAAAGAAAGGAGGAAAAATAGCTGGCCTGTTCCGTGCCTGGCTTGCCTTCCCTTCTCGCTCCCACCCCCAATAACCTGCTCCTATTTTCTCTCCCCATGTAAATTTGCCTTCCTCCGTGGAAACCAGTAATTTGGGCAAAGAAATAATGGCATTATTGGGTATTAAAGGCTTTGTCTGAGATACCCACGGGTGCCTCACGTTGCAAGTGGGTAAAATCACTGAGTTCAAAGATTTTTCTTGCAGGCAGCCCTGTTGTTTTCACTGGGATGAGGGTGAGAACAGACCCTCAGTGCAGTCAGTGAGGTGGGCATGGAGGTTCTGGTGTAAAAAACTGAACGCGGAGAAGATATTTCTTTGTAGTGACACATAAAAAAAAAAAAAAAAAAACCAAAAAAACCCCACAACAAAATCCTGAATCAACAGATGATGCTGATTGCAGCTCCCCTCAAATGCCTAATCCAGGTTTATTGCAAGGATTGGAGTCTTTTTTGTGAGTGGCCATCCAGCAGCTGCCTCTGTCGTGTCACTTGTGGTCAGGGTCAGGTTCTCTGAGCATCCCCATCCCCTCCAGGAGAGCTGTGACAAGCAATCTGCTCCCTGCCTCCGAGGAGGCAACATCCCTCTGAAATCCTGGCCCACACGGGTGATATCAGTCAGTTTTGGGAGAGCTGATAGAGCTGAGCATCTCAGAAGGATGAATGAAGCTGTAGCTCCAGCAGGGAGCTGGGCTGTCCTGAATGAGGTGAGGAATTTGTGCCAGATCTCACTGTGCTTCACTGAATCCCAGGATCAGCTCGTCCTATCGACAGAAACTTAGATTCTCTGAGATAATTTGAATTGCTGCTTTTTGTTTCCCTGAGAGTGAATTGCCTGGCTGCAGCTGGAGACACAGAGCCTGGTTTATCTATTAATCTGGGTGTCCATCCTGCCACCCACCTGCTTCATCCCACTCCATTATTCCCATCCCATCATTTGAGGGTTGCTTTCAGAGCTCTGTGTCAGGTGCAGCATTTCCATATTTTTTTTTAAATTTATTTATTTTTCCTGAGCAGTGTTGACAGTTCTCACTCTCAGGATATTACAGGTTAAAAGCTTTTTTTGTTTTCCTGTGTGCACACAGTCTGTGTGTGCTTAAATGAACATGGAGAGAGGTGGAAAGGAGGCAGGAAGGGAATGATGCAGTGACTGCAGCTGGCTTTAATCTCAGCCCTTGTGCACAGCACTGCTCAAAGGAAGAGAACTCACCCTGCATCACTGCACAGTTTTGATTTACCATTCCCTTCCTGAGTGGGTGGGTGGCTGTGGATTGATCAGGAGTGAAAATGAAGCTGCACAGGCAAGACAAGGCTGCAGCTGCTGCTGTTCAGAGGTGTCCACAGAGCTCCTGTTCCTCAGCAAGTTCTGGGCTGGCTGTGTGTCCACCTTTCCTTTTGGCCACATCTCGGGGATGTGGGGCACTCAGGGATACCTGGAAGGTGACTCCTGCAGCCCCCAGGTTTCCACCCCTTTACAGGAGGGGGTTCTCCATGAGCAGCAAATGGCAGCTGAATTCTGAATCCACAGACCTGAATGTTCAGGGTGGTGATTTGGGCACTGATGAGGGGCGCAAAGGCTGCTGCCTCTCACGGGTGTGCAAAGCCAGCTGAAGAGCAGTCACTCAGAAAATTAAATGCCTCCTTTTGCTGTCTCTTGCTCATCTTTTGCTCCTCAGCATGTCAGCTGTAAATGCCCCCTTGTCAGAGTGTGTGGGGCCTGGGGAGCCCTGGGGATGTACAACGTGCTGTGCCACAAAAACAAGGCAAGGTAACAACACCAGGGGCTGCCTGGAGACTGCAAATCCCCCTGCCTGCCTCTCCTCCTCTGGCTTCAGCTCGAATCAAAGCATTGCTGAGCAGTGGGGAGGCCCTGCTCTCCTCCCTGCCTTGCAGCTTGTTGATATTTCATAGTGCAATGCTGAGTTTATTAACTCCTGCCACTGTCACTGCCTTGGGTCTCCACGCGTGTGGGAGACCCTTGGAGGGAAAGGAAAAGCAAGCGAGGGGGAAAAAGTAATAATGCCACAAATAATTGTTCTTGGCATTCTGGAGGAGAAAGGCAGAGGGTTTGTGCCTGGGAAAACAGCTTGTCATTTGTCTTTAGTACAGGATGATTGCAAACAGATTTCCTGCAGACCCTGGCCACATACTGCACTCATTAAAAACCATGTTCTTGTGGGTTTGTTCTTCTCCCTATGGGCTGCCACGCTCTGTCCCCTCCTGGGAGGTTTGGCCATGGCCCCCCTGAGCCCTCGGGGTGTTCCTGGGGGTAATGCCTCATGCCAGGCTCAGACAGAGCCCAAGGGAAGCTGCCAGGCTGCCCTGCATGGTCAGCAGGGGCTGAGGATGATAAGGGAGGATGAAGGCTCCCAGCTCCTCTGGGGATGCAGGTGAGGCTGGAGATTCCTCCCTGTCCTGTTGCCTTCTCTGCTCAGACAGCCCTGATGGATTTATCCCTGGTATTAAAGGTTGTGAGACCTTCCAGGCTGTTGGATTTACGTGTCTCTGCTGCTGCTGCATCCCTGATTTTGCTCCTAAACCAACCCTGCCCTGGTGAACCCCGGGGTCCCAGGGCTGAGCTGCACCCACTGAGCTGCCAAGGGGAACAGCAGCCTCGGCCTCGGGGGGATGAGTTAGAGCTGAAGGCAGCGCTGAGAAATCCCAAAAGAGGGGCTACAGCCCCCCCTACCATCCAGCTCCATCCGTGCCTGGCTCAGAACACACCCGAGGCACAAACAGAGCTGGGAATGAAACCACAAGGCTGGACAAGGCTTTGACTCTGCACAGAGGAGACTCCAGCACTGGGTGCTCCCCAAATCTGCCCTTGTCCTTCCAGCCTTTTGTGTCCCCACAGCTGGGTCAGTGTCCCAGCAGAGCAAAAGCACCTGCCCAGCTCCCTCCTCGTGGGGACAGTGACATTTCATCCCTCCTCGAGGGGACAGTGACATTTCAGGGCAGGTCGGGGTGGGATGAGGGTTTGGGGTGCAGGGGAAGGAGCTGCAGCCCTGGCTGGAGCAGGGCTGGGTTCAGGATCTCTGCCCCTGCTCCTGGTCCTGGCCACTGCTCCTGCCCCACACATGAGGCTGGGTCAGTCTAAGGCTAGTTCCTGAAACAAAATTTTGGTTGAAGACTCACTAAATCTTTTTCTCTGTGAAGCCTTTGTCGAAATTTCAATAAATCACTTCACTCTGAAGCCAAGGACATCACCAGAAACCGAGAGCCATTTCTGAAGTACCTGGAAAAGGCCTGATTGCTAAAAAAAAAATTTTAAAAAATCCTCTTGAGCAAAATTCTGAAAGCTGGGCTCTGCCCAACCACCCTTGACAAGCTGCGGGCCTCCAATTCACCACTCCCTGCTGAAAATTGCCCCTCTGAGTGCAGCCCAGGGTGTTTTAATGAGAGAAAACCAACTGAAACAGCAGCTCAGCAGCCCAGAACTGCAACACCAACCATGTCACTTCACAGAGGAAAGGGTTAATTGTGTTTTCATGCCTTTTAAAAATAATTATTTGTTGTCACCCTGAAGAGTGACTGATAATAATAATTACAGCTCCAGAGCACTGTTCACTTGCTTCCCATCAGAGGGGCTGAGTGCAAATCAGCCAGTCCAGGTTTGGTTGAGAGTGCCCATAATTATGTTCCTGCCATCAAATTCCCTCTTTTCTTGCAAGGAAAGGGGGGAAATGCCTCCTGAAGTATCAGAGGGAGTTTTGCCTAATAATAGAAGCTGGTTCTTGAGTGATGTTTGAAACCCAGGGAGGAGGGGAGAGAATGAAGCAAACAAGGGCAGGATTTATCCCCCAGCATCCATGAATTGGGATTTCTTTTTTTAATTTTGCTCCTTTAGTTGCCTTGTAATATTTTAAAGAGAGCCATAAAATGGTGCTTAGTTTAACACTGTGCAGAGCTCAGTTAAATCTCTTTCCCTGATCATGTCACCTTTTCATTCAGTGGCTACAGAGTCTTTGAGGCACAAATAGGGTTTTTTTTTTCACCACTATACCTCACGTAGAATATGGAGATTGGTCTTGGGTCTCAAATATAATAACATTTACAAATATAATAGTAATTACAACTATAATAACAATTAAAAATATAATAATTACAAGAAGAAAGAGGCAACAGAGATGCTGATTAGGGAGTTGAACCCTGCAAACATAAATGGCCAAGGGAAGTGAACACAGGGAGTGGAGCAAGGGCACAAGCAGAGGTCCATGGATGAGGAAAAGATGTTTTGGTTGAGAGTTTTAATGGAAAAAAGCCTATGGAATGTTCTCTACTGATATTAAAAAAGAAAAAAAAAAAAGATAAAAATTTCCTCCTGAGGGCCCTGGCACACAGAAGCTGTGGCTGCCCCATCCCTGGAGGTGTCCAAGGCCAGGCTGGAGGGGATTTGGAGCACCCTGGGACAGTGGAAGATGCCCCTGTCCATGACAGGGTGAAACAAGATGATCTTTAAGGTCCTTTCCAACCCAAACCATCCTGGGATTCTGTGCACAGACAACACCAAAGCCTGTGGAATTCCTGCTTTGCAGAGTTTTATTTTTCCTGAGCCCATTTCTAACGAGATCCGTTCCAATATGAGTTATGAACACCAGACCCTTGGAAAATGCATGGATTTCCTCCAGCCTGAGCTTCCCCCCAGGAAGCTGGTGCAGGAGTGGGTGGTTTATGGTAATCACAGGAACTCGGGACTCATCTGGAGAGGAGGATTTTGCAAAATGCCCGGTGGCCAGGCAGACAATGAGGGAGTGTCTGCACTGACAATGGAGAGCACTTTCCCTAATGGGAAACATCCTCCTGGATCATCCCCTGCCCTGCCCCGGGTGGTGCTGAACTGCCGGGCGGGTCCTGATCCAAGTGCTCTGATTGCTGTTAATGCTTTTCCTCCTCCTCTGTGGGCACAGGAAACTCGTGTAATGAGGAGCAGGAGCCTGGAAATGGCCCCAGGGTTGTGCCCCACGGGTTCCAGGCACTGCAGCTCCCCAGGCAGGGCTCTGGGGACATTGGGGTCTGTCACTGCCCTAATTAGGGTGAATCAAGGAGCAATCGAGGGTACAAAGGGTTTCTCAGTAAAAATCTAAAACTCAAACCATCCCTCTCAGAGCTGGGATGGTTTGACCACAGAACAACAGAATGGGTTGGGATGGAAAGGACCTTAAAGATCACCTCATTCCACCTCCCTGCCCTGGGGAGAAACACCTTCCACCAGCCCAGCTTGCTCAGGGTGGGGCATCCACCCATAACCCACTGCAATAGAGTGAATTTCTGTTCTTTGGTTCAACACTGCACTGCAGACATGGAAGAATTTCTTATTTTTACTAATAATCATATAATAATCATCTTTGAAAGGCTCCTCACACATCACAGACCAAGCACCCATACGGTGCAACACCAAGTTCTCACCAGCAGCTCCTGTCCAGGGCAAGATGTGTCCTTGTCACCAAGCAGGGAGATGTTTGTCCTTGGTTTGGCATGTTGGAGTTTGACTGGACAGGCAAGGTGCTCTCAGGGAATGTTCCCTTCTGGCAGATTTGTCTGGGAACCCAAAGCCTGTTTGCAGCTCTCAGGGTGCATTTACACCATCAGAAAAGTGTGGATCCAAGTCCCTTTTGCAGAGCAGACTCCAAACCACGCTCCCTATGCTGAGAGGCCTGTGCAGCTCAAATTTTGGAGCTCTACAGCCGAACCATGCCCAGTGAAATCGTATTTTAGCATGAAATCCAGCACTTATTCACTTGGCAGATGATCAGCACAGGAGCTGCCACTGCTGAGCACCTTCCTGCAGGGAGAGGAGGAAAAGGGCAGGAGATCTATAGGTGTGGCAAAAACCAAAGTCAGACATCCTGCCCAAAGCTACCTGGGTTTTCTTGTGGCCATGTGTCGTGGTTTGAAAGCAAAACGAGTGAGAGGCTCCAAGTCAGAAATATAATTTAATAAGAACAAAGGTAAAAAGGTAAAAAAAAAATAAATGCAATAACACAAAGGAGCACTGACAGAGTCAGAATTACACAACCTGAGCAGGGTGGTGGGAGCAGTCCAGGTGAGGGGCTCTTCCTGAAGCAGTGATCCCACAGAAAGGTCTGGGAGCTCTGCTCCTCTGGGAATCCAGTGGCTCAGGGCTGCTTGTCCTGTCCCAAATCCCAGATTCTCTCCAGGTGGGAATGCTTGGCTCCTCCCCCTGGGCGGAGCATCTCCCAATGGGATGAGGAGTCGTGCAGTGGGGCCTTGATGGCCCATTAAACAGAGAGAGCTCCTGGAGGGAGTTCCCTGTGAGTCCTGGGCAAGGCATTGATGGGCCATGAGCAGAAGAGCCCAAAGGAGGGGCCTGGGAAACCACTGCCCCACCTGGTTCCAACAGCTCATGGGGATGGGGATGGAATAAATACTGTGTGTGCATCCTACACTGCAACCCAGGACACCATGGGAAAGCATCACTCAGCCAGGAGATAAATCAAGCAGGGAGTGCTGATGTCTTTCCCCAGAACTCATCTCTGCACTGGTGGGCAAATTCTGAGCCAGGAATTGTTTTACCTCCATCACTTCCCACCCGTCTGATCCAGTGGGATAAACGCCATTGTTCCTTTTTTTGGAATATGCATCAGTTGAATTTTAAGTACCAGCCCAGCAGCCCCCAAGGGTGTACTAGAAAGAACCAACCAACCAATTTCACAGCAAATAATTCATTCCACAAACGCTGCTTCCCTTTCCCAGCTCCTGAATCGGTTCTGGACCGTTCACAAAGTTCTCAGATTTATTTGTTATTCGGGATTGCTGATAAATTTCTTCCGTGAATAATGAAATTGGGCCGGAGATTGTTCACTAACAGCCTTGTGTGAGCAGCTGTAATTCACTGCACAAAGCCCCACGTTGCGATTTGATGTGTTAGCTCTGTTTGGTGATATTGGATGGATTCTATGGCTCACCAGGGAGCATGGCAGGTATTGTGATTGTAAAAATCCTGATTGGCCAAAGTGGGGGAAAATAATCTGAGTGTGGATGTTTGTTAGTGGCAGGAGCTGTTTCTCCATCCACTTACCCTGACATAATTGGGAGATTGCTTCTGTGATACCAGCAGAGAAGGCTGACTGTAAAACAGGTAAGAGAGGCATTACAGGCACTGTTGCTGAAATAATAGTCCCCGGGGGCTTCCCAGCTGGCAGCCGGTAAAAATGACAGGAGGAGAACACTCATTTAAACCATTGTTTCATGTCATTGATAGGGGATTTTTCCCGATGAAACTGGTGCACTTGTGAGTCACCAGAGAGGGCTGCTGGAGCTGCTGTTGGCAGTGAGGGGTTTGTTCCACTTGCAGAGTTAACTCCAGGTGAACAGGGAGAATAAACGCTGGATGAAACCATTCCCTGCCCTAAAATCCCTCCTCAAATCCACAGCTGGGCTTGTCTGTGCCCCCTCCCTTCTTCTGCAGTCTCCCAGCCTGTCATTCCCCATCCTGGTCCTCTCCAGAGCTGTGGCTCTGCCTCTGCAGCCTGGGGACAGGGAAGCACAAATGGAAGGGATCAGCATCTTCCCTACCCTGGGCTCCCGGGAATCCAAGGAAAAGCTGAGCCCATCACAGCTCCTGGTTTGAGGACAACACTTTTTAACCCCTTCACTGGGGTCAAAGCCAAATTTCCCAAAGTGGGAATGCAACAGCTCTGCCTCCCTCCTCCTGTTGCTCCAACAAAACCTCTCTGAGGGTGGTGGGAACATGGAATCTCCAAGTTATTCCCACAGCAGAGCCTGTGCATCCCTTCCTTCCTCCTCTTTTGTGAGTGCAGGAGGTGGTTTTTTGGTGGTTTTTTTTTTTCCTGAAACAATTTGATTCAATCGACTTTTTAAACGGTGTTTATTTTATTTGTCACAAGGGTCTAGGGCAGGCCAAGGTGAGAGGATGATAAAACACAGAGAGCCTTGTTTTCCAAATCCAACAAACTCAATTCCCATGTTGGGAATATCGAGCGCCGAGAGCAGGAACACACAGACACACACAAAAACAAACAAAGCTCCATCAGAACTCCCCAGGTGTCACCTTCTCCCCCCACGGGGTTCACACCACAAGGTCTCCCATTCCCAGCTCTCTTCCCCAATTCTGGATTTTGGGGAGAGGAGGCAGGGCTGGGGCTCATCTGAATGCTGAGCGTTCTGCAACAGCCACGTTCCCTCCTCCAGTGCATGTTTATCATCCCTCCCTCTCCAAATTGGAGGTACAAAAGCATTTGCTGTATTTTTGGTTTGTTTTTTTTTTGTCTCGGGCAGTGATGTGAATTTTTTTTAAAAACACCTTTACAAATGAGGGAAAAAAAAAAATTCAAGTGGATTTTCCCCAAAAAATGATGCGGGGGAGGGAGATGCTGCTCTTAATTTGACAAACCTTTCCTGATTTTGGGGTGGGATTTTTTTTTCCTTTTTTTTTTTTTTTGTTTCGTTTCCTTCCCTTGCTAATGAAATTCCTAAAGATAAGATGGGTTGTTGTTGCCATAGAAACTTGGCCCTGGCAGAAGCTAAGGCTGCAGATTTATTCATGCGGCTTGTTAGTCAAACTTGATGCAATAACACAGAATTAATATTTCGGTCTCATCGAGATCTTGCAGCTTTTGCCTCCCTGCAGAAGCTGGGAGAGGGAGGAAATGCTGAACCCTGCACTGCTGGGCTGAATCCCTCAGCCCTTCTCTGAGGGCAGCTCTGTTTGAGGCACACAAAGTCCCCTTTTGCTGCTGCTGTGGCTGCAGGAAACCTGGGCTGGTCTGCTGCCCAAATTCTCCAGGATGGAACTGGCAGGGAGCTGATTCTGCCACTCATTGAGGCACCTCAATGGACAAAGAGCCTTCACCCCCTGGTAACTCACACTGGGGTTTTTGTCTTCTCAGCAAAGTGCATTTTGCAGCTCCTGGTGGATGGAGCCTTGGGATGAATAAGGATCTTCGATATTTATTGGATAAATAAGAATTGATCCTTCTGGGAACAGCAGATTGAGGTGCTGTGCCCATGGCAACTCCAGCTCCATCCCACAGAGCAGAAGAGGGGGAGAAATTTAAGATCATTCCTTGAATCTGAGGGAGAAATTTGAGATCATTCCTTGAATCTGAGGGAGAAATTTAATTTAATTTCTTTAAATCCAAGGGCAGGTTATTTCTGCCTGCATTTGTCCTCCTTGGTTATTCCTGCCTGCATTTATCCTCCTTGAGCTTTGCTTTTTGCTGATCATAAGAATCATCAGACATGAAAATTGTGTCTCTGTGTGGTTCCCCCTCCAGTGTCACTCATGTTGGCTTCCACCCAACCCTTCCAAACACCACAAATGTTTGTGACACCACAGAAAGGGTTGGAACTGTAAAAGGGGAAATGGGCAGCAGTAGGAAAGTCCTAAAGGGTCAGAGAAAAGGAAATCTCTTGGCCATGAAGTCTGGTGCTGGAGTTTGGGTGACTTCTGGTTCTTGGGCACAAAGCCCAAGGGACACCTTGAGCCTCAATCCACTTTTTTTATTGCCCCCCAGACAGGAATGAAGCAAACAGCACAAATCTGTGACCAGAACTGCTCAGCAGAGAGTGGGAAATCCTGAACTCCTGCAGCTCAGCACGGACTGGCTTGGCCAACTCCAGGAGCTGAGCCTTTGGAGGATGAAGGCTCTTCCACTACTCACATCGTGCAGCAGAAAATAAATCAGTGCTTGGAAAAGTTCTCCATTTTAAGCTTGATGATCTCAAATTTATTTATTTTTATTGGATGAAATGTAACTTTTATAGATTCCTTGCAGGAATTCTTCCAAACAACACATGGGCACAGAGGAGGGAAGTGCAGGGTTTGGTCTCAGGGAAGGGAAGATCACAGTTTGTCCATTACTCTGATTCGACTCATGGACAGTAAAACCCAGCCAAAATCCACTCTTATCCCAAACCCACCCAAACACAAGTTTCCTGCAGGTATCTCAACAAATAAACAAGTTCTGGAGGGAACCAGGAGTGGGTGAGGGTCATGCCAAGGAACTGCTGCTCCCAGTGTGTGCCTGGCTCTGCTCACACCCGTTTGTTGCACCTGGATGGATAACTTTGCCCTTTTGCAAAAGGCAAACTGCAGCCCAAGTCTGCCTGATGGATCCCTGCTGTGAGGATGGAAAAGGCCACGTTGAAGGCACTGGATGAACGGGCTTTGAATCATAAAAGGTGAAGCACATGAATGTTCCCTTGGGGTTGGAACTCTGGAGGATTACACTGAGAGAACAGAACCTGTGTTTTAATAAAAAAAAAATACTTATTTCTGACACGGGATTAATAGTTTAAGCCCCTCACCAGCCTCTCCTTCTTATCATTCCCCTCAAGGAAGCTGCTTTTTCTCCCTGAGTGCTTTTTCCTAAAGATGCAGAACCGACTGGGAGAGGTGTTTTTGTGCAGAACTCAAAGCAAGGAGGTTTTCCTACTTCCATCTTCTCTTCAAAGATTATCAGTGCCATATGAGAGGGCTCAGCACCCAGCTCCCCTCTCCCAGAAAACTCTCCACTTCCAGATCCCTCTCCCTCATCAGAGAATTCAAATCTGAAATCAATAAACCTCTGAGAGCAAACTCTGTTATTTATAATCGCTTGGCCCTCGAATTGCTCAGGATGCTTCAGGATTAGGCAAGATTTTCTGCTCCTCTATTTCACTGGAGTTCCTAGAGGTGCAAATCTGTGCAGCATCTGCCCTGTAATCATTAGTAAAATAAATTAGAATGCTTGAAGGAGCAGCCTGATTAGGAAGTGAAGTGATCACTAGCAACTATTGTCAGTGCTGTGTGCTTTGTTCCACTTACAAGGCTAATTACTGTAACAAAGTGGATCATTTTAAATGGAAATTCTGGGTGGCTGTCAATGCAAATGTTCATGATTTTTTCCTGGATGCATCACAACCGCATATGGGGAAACAAAGGACAATGGAAATAATCAAAAGACAACAGAATTGAGGAAAGCAGTTCAATAGAGTTTTGTTAGAGCTCATTAAAAATGTGCATTTATCCTCATTCTTTCGGAGTGCTTTGTCTGAGGGCCCCTATCAGACTCCACCATCTCCACGGCTCTTTGCAAAACAATGTCCACAAAGGAGCCTGTTGCACTCCCTGACTCCAGCCAGAGGAACCCAGGCCCTTCCCTGGGGATCTGTGACCTCCTGCCATTCCCAGAGCCAGGACTGAGCAGAAATTCCCCTTCACTCACACCCTAAGGAGGCTCTCACTGAGAAAAGCTCCTCGGGGCTGGATTGGGACTGAAGGAAACTCTGGGATTCACAAGTCCAAGAGTTTTTCATGTTGAGCCCAAAGCCCTGGAGCCACCTGGGCAAGGTCCTGGTCCCATTTTCATGGACAGAGCTTGGATGATGTGACAGCTGGGAATGTCAGGAGTCTGCAGGACCCAGCTCAACGTGGCTTTGTTTTCTTGACTCCAAGGTTTTTTGAGGCAGGGAGGAACTCTTAACAAGGAGGATTAAGAAGTAGCACAGTTCCCAAGAAATTCTGAGCATGTCAACCTTGAGTAGTCATCAGTCTATTGTGATCCTCACCCATCCACTCTAAAACCTGAGGGTGTTTTCAACAGGGAATGTGCTCAGAGAAAACTCATTTCCATTTGACTAAATCCCTCCTGGCCTACTCACTCGTTTTTTAGAGAGGAAATGGGAGAGAAAAGTTGTACATTCAGACAATGCATGAGGAAGCTGTGAAATCATTCCCTGCCAAGGCAAAATCACATTCTGACATTCTTTCTCTCCACTGTATTTACTCACGATTTGAGCTGTAATGTTTACTCAGAGGAAACACACCCTGGGAAAAAAAAAAAAAAAACGACTGCAGGAGTATTACTCTGCAGAGGAAATTTTGGCAAGCTTGGACTGACAACTGTTTATTCTTGCAGTGAATTCACATCTAGGGAGAGCAGCAGGCACAGCAAAGCCACCACCTTGGCCCAGCTCTCTTCCAGGTGGGGCTCAAAGCCACACAGATCAGACACAATGTCCACATTCCCACAGCTGATTTCTCTGCAGATTAATTTAACACTACACCTTCCCTTACACAACCTTTTTGAACTGATAGATCTATTTTTTTTTTATTTTTTTTTTTTTGGTGAGAGATTGCAATCTGTCTGCCCCAACAAAAGCCTTCCTTTGTGCAAGAGATGCGTCCAGTGCTGTCAGAACTGGGAAAGTGGCAGCCAGGAGGCCTGAACTGAAATCAAACAGCAAAAATTCAACCATCTCGCAGGGGGTAGGTGCAGAAATCCCAATTTAATTGCTTTAGTGCAGAAATCCCAATTTAATTGCTTTAATGACCCACTGCTGCTTTTAGAAATCATTTGCACATCCACACAGGGCTCAATCCACCTTTTCTGCATCAGATGTGCTGCAAAGGCTCACACCAATTGTGCCTTGCACAGCAAAGTCTGCTCAAAACCTGTTGGCTTTACTGTTCTTTTTTTTTTTTTTAGGATGTGCCAACTTGGTTTGTCCCCATGTAATTGGACAGAAGTGAAACAAAAGCTGATTTTGGGCTGATTCATCCCAAGGCATCTCTGTCTTTACGAAAAGGGAGAGGAAGGGAGGAGAAGACATTAAACTTGATCTTAAATGCTTCGTGTCAGACACTTTCCAGGCCACCAGTGTGGTGGTGTCAGTGGTGTTTTACTGGTCTGAGTGTTGTTGTCAAGCCAGCAAATGAGCAGTTATTGTGGTCACTGTCATTACGTGCTGAAAAAGCAGCTGTAAGTGGGATTGAGAGTCAGCCTGGCCGTGCCAGCACAAAACAAATGTTTGCCATAAATTGCAGCTTCGACTGGTGTGGCTTCCAGTGATGGTGCAAAATGAATGGAAGTTCCCCCAGCACGGGCAGGAGTGGGGAGGAAACAAATCAAGGGCGTGAAGGGCGATCGGTGAAATGCCAGATTGGCTCTGCAGGGCTTCGTGACATCCGCGGAAATCCATTGACTTCAATGGAGTTACCGAAGGCAACCCAGAGAGGGAGAAGAAAACGAGTTTTTGTGCTTTGAAAAGCAGGAAATGGAAATTATTAGGGAAGAAAGAGTAAAGTAGATGAACCCCCAAAGAAGCAAACTCCTTGTCTTTCCTAGAGGAGCTGAACAAGGCACTGATTTCAGGTGTGTCCTCTACACCACCAGACTTCCTGGGGTGAATTAGCTCTGATTTTAGCAAATGAGTGGTTTCTAAAGAGACTGAGGACAAAAAAAACCTAGGGAGTGTTAAACCTGGGGAAATAAAGGATGAATATGCCTTTGTCTAAAGCCAAATATTTGCCATTCTCAATAAAATATTAGTCTGCCACAATTTGCCTTGGGTGAAACTCCAATGGTCCCTGGGACACTGAGAAAAATTATATTTTAATATTCATTTTGTGGGACTCCATTGGGCTGAGTGCATATTCTGCTGGGCTCTGCCTAATTGAACAAGCAGAGAGGAGCTCTAGCCCAAAGCCATCAAAAAGAGAGTTTTGGGTGGTATTTTATCCCTGTTCATCATTTACAGGTCAGGGCAGTGAGCTGATACAGCACAGGGACTTTCCTCATATCTTCTGGCCCTCAAGAACTGGGAAATACAAGACACCCAAGGCCTGCAGACTTTGTGGAGAGTTAGTACATCTATTTTGATGATTTTTTTAAAGAGAGTAGGAGTTGTTGTGATTTGCTGCTGCTCCTTGGGCATTCCTTTCACAGCAGGAAACTCAGGAGGTTAAAATCACTGAAAGATCAGTCCAGATTCCTCCCAGGAAGAAGCACCAGTGAGCAGAAAGAAAAAAAAAAAATCACCGTTGGACACAAATTTCCTTGGTCTGACCATGGCAGTGGATAATTCTTCAGGCAGATCCCTCTGGGGTTCATGGATGTGTTGGTGCTCTGGGTAATTAGCTGACATATTTTACCAGTGCTCCAAACTCCTCATGGTGCTCATTTGGTTGTTTTGTCCCAGCCTGAGAGGCTCAGATGGATTTATTCCATCTTGTGAGCAAACCATGTTCAATACTGACCATCCCCTCTCCAGGGCAGCAGCAAAATCACAGAGATTTCTGTGTCTAAAATACAACAGGAGAACTGGGAGCCACCAGTTGTCTCTAGAAAATAACCTGTCCAAGGAAGCAGAAAGCCTAATTCAGGCTTTCCCACGAGAGGAATGACAGACTTGTCTTTACAAACAAGCAGTGGGGCTGTTGGTAGATAAAACCAGCACTGAGAGATAAAAGAAACAACGGGAGGGATTCCACTGACTGACAAATGGAAAAGAAGATATTTGTCTTTACAATCAAACTGTGGGTTTGCTGAGAAATGAAATTGGGTATTGAAAGCTGAAGGGAACAATGGGGAAAATCCATAAATTCCATAAGAATTAAAAATTAAAAAGGGGGGTTATACATTAAAGGGGAATTTTAGGTACTGGGCACTCTGGGAAGTCTGTAAGTCTCAAGTACCTCAGCCAGTGGAGAAAGAGAGAGGGAAATGTGCCCAGAAAATTGGGATAAATAGGAGGCTGCATCCTCCAAAACTGGAGAGACCCCAGGGGAAATGCCCCATGGCCTCTCCCTTTATGTGAATAAAGTTCCTCCTCTGTCTCCTTTTTGGACATAAACCTCTGGCATTTGTGGATTCATTTTCCTGACACCCCTGACCCGCGAGGACGTTACAGGGGAAGGAAAAGGTCCCAAATCCTCCCCTGCCATCACCAAGGAGACGTGGAGAGCAGGAGCTGTTCCCTCACTGGGCAGGGTGGAAGGCTCTGAATACTTGACAACGCTATCAGCAGGGTTGGGGTGATAACAGGGAGGGGAAGGGGTGGACAGGTGAGCCCTGGGGTGGGACCTGCCATTCCTTCATTTCATCTTCAGTTTTCACCTCCTTTCCAGGCAGGGGCTCAGCAGCTGCAAAAAGCTAAATATCCTGGAAGGCACCTTATTGCATATTATATACTTGGCTTTTTGCAAATATTAACATCACTATTCTATGTACTGTATTATGTTTTATTAATAGAGTTTAGAAAGGTAATGAATGTGTATTTTCTGATTTTATCAGAGGGTTAACAGTAAAAGACTGGGGTTTTTTAAATCTCTTCTTTGTAACATCTAAACCACCAAGCCAGAAGTTATGGGAGGGAGGGGGTCACCTTGTGGCCCTTCATATAAAAAACCTGCTAACTTCCTGTTTTCATATCCAAATGAAAAGAACCAGAAAACTTCAGGAAAAAATTGATACCCATGTTACCAGACAGAGTGAAGCCACCCACAAATAAATCTATCAGATAAAATGATTGGGGGATACTTAAAACAGATCAAAAAAGAATGTTTGATTAACATCTACGGAATATTCAACACAGCTCTCCTTAAAGACAGAAATCCAAAAGGGTGAAGGGTGTGACTGGCAGACCTTGTGCCAAGCACCCTCAGCCAAGAGAACTTCGCCTGTTCTGTCTCCTAATTCGTCTATTTTTTAAAATTTTTTTTTATGAAACTTATAAATTTTTAAAAGAGAGCAGAACTCGTTTTTCACAGTAATCATCTGCCATAAAGCCTGTGATGCATGTTGAGGGCAATTATCACTTGCTCCCTTGTCCTTAAATGTCTCTCACAAACTCCACGGGATGAAGGAGAAGGAGCTGAGGATCCCCGGAACAAAAACACGACCATTTCCACTGCCCGTCAGAGAGGAGCCTGAGAATGCATTTTGTTTGTGCAGGGATATTTATAGGCCTCGGAATTATGCAAATTGTTCTCCTAAATTACACAGGGCCCT
Source organism: Sterrhoptilus dennistouni (assembly GCA_013397095.1). Taxonomy (NCBI): domain Eukaryota; kingdom Metazoa; phylum Chordata; class Aves; order Passeriformes; family Zosteropidae; genus Sterrhoptilus; species Sterrhoptilus dennistouni. The sequence continues at coordinate 584,463 of VWZU01004420.1, read as the reverse complement.
GTGATAGCAGCTAGTGGCACTTGCAGCTGTAAGTGTCATTTGGCGGCGAGCACCCGGCGAGTGGGGAGAGTGGGAATGGTTCTGAGCCTGAGGGAATGGTTCTGGGCATCAGGGGATGGTTCTGGGCATCAGGGGATGGTTCTGAGCCTGAGGGAATGGTTCTGGGCATCAGGGGATGGTTCTGATCTTCAGGGGATGGTTCTGAGCCTGAGGGAATGGTTCTGAGCCTGAGGGAATGGTTCTGGGCATCAGGGGATGGTTCTGATCTTCAGGGGATGGTTCTGAGCCTGAGGGAATGGTTCTGAGCCTGAGGGAATGGTTCTGGGCATCAGGGGATGGTTCTGAGCCTGAGGGAATGGTTCTGAGTGTCAGGAAATGGTTCTGAGTGTCAGGGAATGGTTCTGAGCCTCAGGAAACGGTTCTGAGTGTCAGGAAATGGTTCTAAGCATCAGGAAACGGTTCTGAGTGTCAGGGAATGGTTCTGATCATCAGGAAATGGCCCTGAGCCCCAGGAAATGGTTCTGAGCACCACCACAGCCCCACGTGTCTGCTCATGGATGGGCAAATCACACACAGAGCTGCCGGGCCTGACACAGGAAGGCAGAGAGCACTGAACAGGGCCCTCTGCACTGATCCCTGTCCATGGGGCCTCTCACTGCTGGTGTTATTCCACGTGCTGCTCCTCTGTGACCCCGGGGGCTTTGGATGCCATTACCAACACAAACTGCATTGAACAGTTTTATTATCAAGGTCAACAAAGCCATTAAAACACTTCCAGGCATCAATCCTCCACTCCTAATGGAAAGCAACACAAAATAAATAAATCAGCTGCCTGTTTAAGCAGCTGGTGGAGAGGCAGGAGAAGGGCTGGATGGGATGGCAGGTTTGTCTCATCTGTTTGGGTTTCAGGAGGGAGTAAATCTGTCTGTCCTACAGGCAGCACAACAGAAAGAGAAGCATTGGAGGAAAAGCTACAGAATTTTGCTGGACAATTTGTCTGAGGTGGTTTTTTCCAGGGACTGCTGGGGACTGCAGTGCTGAAGGAATTGCCTCCAAAGCTGCTGTGCTGGTACATGGCTGTAACACACTGCTGGGACTGTGCCTTGCTCCAGAGCTGGAAATGGGGGTGTGGGGCAGTGGTTCCTCATTGCTGCCTGTCCTGGGTTGTGGTGTAGGATGTACACAAAGTATTTATTCCATCCCCATCCCCATGAGCTGTTGGAACCAGGTGGGGCAGTGTTTTCCCAGGCCCCTCCTTTGGGCTCTTCTGCTCATGGCCCATCAATGCCTTGCCCAGGACTCACAGGGAACTCCCTCCAGGAGCTCTCTCTGTTTAATGGGCCATCAAGGAGCCACTGCACGACTCCTCATCCCATTGGGAGATGCTCCGCCCAGGGGGAGGAGCCAAGCATTCCCACCTGGAGAGAATCTGGGATTTGGGACAGGACAAGCAGCCCTGAGCCACTGGATTCCCAGAGGAGCAGAGCTCCCAGACCTTTCTGTGGGATCACTGCTTCAGGAAGAGCCCCTCACCTGGACTGCTCCCACCACCCTGCTCAGGCTGTGTTCTGACTCCGTCAGTGGTCTTTTGTATTATTGCATTTATTTTATTTTATTTTACCTTTTTACCTTTTTTCTTATCAAATTTTATGTCTGACTTGGAGCCTCTCACTTGTTTTGCTTTTCAAACCTCGACACTGCTTTGCCTAAATTCCCCCTGAAAGGCTTTGGCTGAGCCCAGAACCCAGTGCCAGCCCCTGTTTAGGAGCTGATGATGAAGAGGGAAATCTGTTTGTAATCAGCCAAATTTCCCTGGCTGTTTTACCCCCATGGCAATCACTCCATTTTCTGTCTACAAAACCTTCTCCATCACTGACCTCTATTAAAGAAAACCACAAGGAAAGAAAGGACAGAGGCAAGCCCTGACAGAAGATCAGCATTAGAGGTGATTCTTGGTGAAGGTTTAATTTATCAATGAGTAGGGAAGCAGGAGTTGGAGCACCAGAGACCTGGGGAAGCCTCTGACACCCCACAAACTCAACAGGACTGCTGTCTGAAGAGATTGTGGGCATCTGAACATCCCTTACTCATGGTTTTATCTGATCACAACCCTTTGCACAGGTTTTATTCCTGTTGTTACCCAGTTCTCAGCCACGAGCAATGAAAACGATAATTGGCTACCTTTGCTTTTTTTATTTTCTCCTTTTCAGAGGAAGAAAACCAGAAAACCCAGCAGCCCAAACCAGACAATGGAAGAGAAAGGGATGTAAATCCACAGGAAATGTTTTAGGGCTGCAGAGAGAGCAGTGCAGACGGGTAAATGGGGCTGGAGGGTCAGTCAGCAGCAGATGTTGGGAATGAATGGGGTGGAGAACAATGGCTCAGGAGGGATGGGCAGGTTGTCGTGATAAGTCTTGTGGAGGGTTTACTAAATTCTCCTTGCAGTGTAAACATTTTGTTCAGGCGCTGCTGAAAAGATTTAAGAGAACTGTGTAAAAATGTTCTCTGCTCTATAAAACGCTACTGCTTTGCCTTTCTTGTCTGGAGAGCAAAATAAATGAGAGCTACAAAAACACTGTTGCAACCAGCACCACACACATCATTTTTCAATTGTTGAAACAACTGGTCTGTGTATTTCTCATCTTTGTGAAGGGAAGAAATTACAGGGAGGGGGAGACAACACTTTGGAGGGTCCCAAAGTGCTGTGACAAAGGGTGTCACTTGGGACCTTCTAGCCTCCTCCTGTGCCTTAATTGTATGAAGATGCATCATGTGGTTGCAAAGCTCATTAGCAAAATTAATTCACTGTGCTCTATTCATTTGTTACAATCCTGACATAAAGCCACGGAGCATTTTTGCGTCTGGAGCTGTTTGAAAACAAAGCCACTCTCCAAATACTTTCTTTGGTTGGCTTTAGCAGGGCACAAGTCGGATGTGCAGGGAAACCACAGGCTCCCTCTGTGCTGGGATCTCCCCTTCACAGAGAGCAGGAAAATGTACAAATAGCAGAAGAACGAAGAGCAAAAGGGCAAAATGAGAAGCTTCACTAGTTTGGGCTCAAAGATACCTGGTTTTGCTCTTCTGCTCTGGAGGGGAACACAAGAGGGAAGCCCTGAGTTCCCAAATCTGGGTGTTTTGTAACCACAGATGTTCCTGCACTGGTGAAACCAAAAACCTGGTGCCCTTCTGGCTGAAATCACAGATGGATACAGGTTTTCTGTCCTCAGCACGAGGACAGGTCTGTGAGCTGACAAAACCACCTGGTTATCACACCTTGAGGGGCTCAAAGCAAGATTCACCCAATCGAGGGAATCAGTGGGAACTGAGGGGAGAAACAGAGTTCTGCTATTGATGGGAGAGAGAACCAGAATTAGGGTGGAGATGAACAAATCCTCTCCTCTCCAACCTAGGCAGAAATCCAGACACAGCAACTCCTTATCTCTATCAAAGTAGCTTTGTTTGATTGTGGGTTTTGAGGGGGTTTGGGGTTGGGTTTTTTTTTTCGGTTTGGTTTGTTGAGGTTCTTTTGGGTTTTTGGTTTTGTTGGGGTTTTTTTGTGGGTTTTTTTGGGTTTTTTTGTTTTG
>VWZU01004420.1:532204-563098 GCA_013397095.1 Sterrhoptilus dennistouni | reverse complement strand
GGGGGAGTTGTGGGTTTTTGGGGTTTTGGGTTTTTTTTTGGTTGGTTGGTTGGTTGGTTGGTTTTTGGGGTTTGGTTTGGTTTGGTTTTTTGTTGGGTTTTTTTGTGGTTTTGTTGTTTTGTTTTGGTTTTTTTTGAGGCAGCCAATAACCCCAAATCCACCCTTACATTTGCTGCCTCGTGTTGTAAACCTGTTTTCCCCTCAGACATGCCCAAGAAGGCTTCACCTATGGCTTGTTTAGGCAGAATTTTAGTGATTTGGGTTATTTAGAAGTGATTCCAGATAGATATTGATGATTTTCCAGTAGTCAGAATGGTGCTGGGCTGAGCCATGAGGCCTCTCTCATTCCTGAGGTGGATGGAGCTACAGAGAATTCAGATAAAAGATAAATGAGGAGAGTGCAGAGGTAAATAAAGCCTAAAGGCTGGGAAAACCTGATCCTGAGCACAAGATTAAAGTGCAGAAAGGGGGAAAAAATAACATTACAGGCTTCAAATATTGAAGAGAGCTGCAATGACAAAGGAATTGACAGTGCATTTGTGTTTGTGCTGGCCAGGACGAGAATTAGCTCAAATTCCTGCAGGATGTGGAGGATCAGACTTTAGGAAAAGCTTCCAGTGTTTGGTGAAGCTGCAGAGAAGGGGCTGTGGAGGATTCTCTGCTGAACCACCTTCAGCAACAGGCAAACAGAACCTGCCAGGGCTGAGGTAGAACTAATCCTGCTCTGAGGCAGAAGGATGGATTATGTCATCATTTCAGACTCTCCCCAGCCCCGTGTGATTATCAGATCCAACAATGCAAATTTGAGGTGAATACATGTTTCCACTATCCGTGTTCTCTCCCCCCCTGCCAAGCTCCCCCAGGCTTTTCCATCTTACAGATCTCTTAATCTTTTTTTTATCCCTGACCTTTCCTCTTCCTTCTAAAAAAATTCTCTACCAGCAAGACTGCCTGATTGCTGCCATCTTCCTCCCAGACAAAAAAATTTGCCTTCTTTAGGTCTCGATTGCAGCTCAAGTCCCTACAATTAATCCCAGAAACTCCTCCCCTGGCTGCGAGCAGAATAAAACCTCCCTGTGGACCCTCAAAAGGCTCCATCCCCTGTGTTCCCCTCCCACATGGACACCCACACTGAGCTGCTTTTAACTCTGGGAGAGAGGAGAACACCACCACCAGCTCCTGGCAAAGCTGCTCCTGCTTTTCCTCCCCTTCCCTCCATGGCCCTGCTGTGATTAACTGACCTTGCCCTGCTGCCTGTCAGCCTCGAGATGGGATTTAGATCATTTCGTGTGGCTGAAGAGCAGAAATTGAGCTGGAAGCCCAGACAAGGTTGCTTTTGCTCATGTGTTTGTGCAAATCTCTCTGCTGCAGCCTGGCAGCAATCTCAGCCTGATTCTCACAGTGCAAAGATGATATACATTTAATCTTGTAGCTTATTACATTTGCACCAGATATAGTGCTCTTGCTATCAACAGATGCTGCTAAAGTGGGGGGCAGTTTTAATATATTTTCCTCCTTAAGTGTTTATCTCCCTTTATTATGTGTCCCAGCAGGTCAGATTCATTTTTCCTGGGCTCCCTCCAGGCTCAGTGTGAGGGCACTTCACATTTTTGTGACCACACCACTTCCTCAAGTACCCTGGGCCCTGAGGCTGCTCACTGAACGCCCAATTCCTGTTCCAAAATCCCCCTTTTTTAGTTCACTGTCCACACTCTGGAGTTCAGTTCTTTGCCACTGTCCTTTTTGTCAGCTGTGCTCAGCTCTTGTTCAACACCACCACGAGACATTTAATGCTGTCTTTGCTTCCTGCCATTTCACAGCAGGTAAAAATCATCTCCCTCACTTATCCACCAGTGGACACAATTAAATCTCCCAGATAAAAATTAACAGGAAGTGTGACCATCCTCTCTGCAAACAGCACATTATTTATGGCTTGTACAGACATTTATGATTCAAAAATTCCAGCCACAGAAAGGATCATCCTGGATCAAGCCTTGGATGTGAAGGTTCACAGGTTTTACATGCTCAGATACCCACAAACAAATTCAAGGCAAGTTTTTCCCCTTCCCTCCCAGAAATGTGCTCAGATCCTGCATGCTCAGAGTGTATTTTAGAGGAGCTCAGACATATTGGGCTGCATCTGCTGGTTTATTTTTAGGAGGACGAGCTCCAATAGATTTGCTTAGGAACAGCACAGGAAGAATGATGTGAACTTTGCAAAGAGCAGAATATTTCAACTTCTGTGCCCATGAACCACGTTCAAGTGAACTGCTCCTTGTAAAACTCCTGCTGACCCTTTCTCCCTGAAGGCTGCAATCCAAAAAAACATCCCAGTGGTGTGAAACCAGTGTGAGCCTCCAGGAAATGCAGAATTAGGGCTGACACCAGCTTTTCTCTGCCCATGCCAGTGCAGGGCTGGTGTTTGCAGCCAGCAGAAAATCACAGGGGCCGTGCCCTGAGAGGCTCTGGATGCAAACAGGGACATCACCAGAGAAACAGCTCAGCGCAAACACAGCTCCACCATTTCCCTGGCAGCAGCTCCACAGGCAGCACAGGAGCTGATGGGATTTGGAGAACAGCTTAAGCTCCCCGTTCCCACCACAACAGGAGCTGCAGGCCTCACTCCAGCCCTGATTTTTTGCAAGGGTTTGTTTTTTTTTTTTTGTGCTCAGCAATGAATGAGAGAATGTACCAGAGCCAGACAAACCCTGGAAATTCAGCTGCTACCTTTGCTGGTTTGTTAGAACACGTCCTGCCCGTGAACTGAGATGAACTGCACTTGTTTGGAACTTAACTTTGCTTATTCAGAGATTAAACCCCCGTTTGTCAGCTTGTAAAATCTATATTGCAGAAAGCAGCGATAAAGGAACACTTCCCTCCTCCACGCAGCAGTTTTGTCAATCCATCTCTGCTCTGGCCAGATAAATCACATTACACAGGGAGAAGGCAAATCTACCCAACTGCAGCACAGATCTGGAGAGGTTTTCACAACTGCTGAGGGGCTTTGAAGGTTGGGGGAGCTGGACTGTGACAAGTAACATTTATTTCTCTCCGGGGGGAAAAGAAAAAATCAATTGTATGGAAGGGTCCTTGTGAATGAAGACAAGAAACCATTGGCCTGTCTCACATCTCAATGCATTTTCCAGCGAAGAGCTGTAAAGGAAAAAACCTGCCTGTGGGACTAATCAAGAAAAAATTTTTTTTTTTTTTTTTTGGTAGAAATATAGGTCTGATTGCACAAAGTGATTCCAGTGGCAATTTTCACCTAACATTAAAAACTAGACTTCGCTTTAAAAACCAAGCTGGTGGCAAATTACAGATCCCTCTTGGAGCTGAACTGACCTAATTATTTTTTTTTTTGGTTTGTGCTGGTACTGAACAAACATCCTCAAAGGATGCTTCCCCTCCTGCTTGAATCAATCAGAATTTCAAGACACACATCCAGAAAACCCACTAGGCTCAGTCCTGGCTTGCCTGCCCACATTTATCTTTTAGCAGAAGAGGCTCCTGAATCCTGGCAGTTTGAAAATGGGGATGTTTCTGCCCTGGAGTGTGAGGAATCAGGGCCCTGAGCTGCTGTGGGGCTCAGGAGGATGCCCAGGGCACTGCCTGTGCTGGACAAGGAGCCCTGGAGCCCCATCTTTTGGTGAACCCGAATTTCACATCATCTTCTTCCCATCTGGTGAGAAGTGGGAACCCCCGCCCTGCAAAGCCCCCCAGGGACAGACCCTCCCATAGCACCAGGGGGGGTTTCCAGAGGAAGGACTGGGCTAAAGCTCTTTTCTCTGCAGATGAGCACTGGACTGAGGCTGCATTAGTGAAAGGAGCCCAGATGTCAGAACCCTAAACCCCCCCTCAGGGAAACTGCCAGGCTTTGCCCAGGGAATATTTACCATAGGGTTCCCTGCCTGGGCTGAAAGAGAGGAAGTTTTTTGGGTTCCCACACCCAGGGACAGCTCCTTGCTGTTGCCTCCTGGGATTCAGCAGGATTTTTCCTCACCAGCTACTCCCTAAAGCTGTTTGTGCAGCCACTTACTGGTGCACCAGTATAAAACTGGCAGCTGCCACCTCAGATGCTCTTTGTACCTGCAGAACAAGCTACACCAACAAACCAATCCTGTTTCAGGGCATATTTGTGTACAACTTTCTTATACCAGCACTGATAGTGGGACGAATCAGGTGAAAAAAATGCAATTTAATCCCCAGATGGTGCCATTGTTAAGTTCCCATTAGCTGTGCTCCAGAGCACTGCAGGCTGAGGGGAAAGGTGCAGTGCAGCAGGTGAAGAGTTGCCTCCCCAAAAAAAGCTGAAAGATTTGATGATGAGGAGAAGCAGGAGGTTGGTGCCAGGAGAAAAAAAAAAAAGGGGAGCTGAGGATGTGTCCAGGTGCAGCTCTGGCACTGGGAAGGGAAGCAGGAGGAGATGGGTGTGGAGCAGGGACACAACGTGGAGGGGAGATCAGTGAGATCATTGAGATCATTGATATCATTGAGATTATCGAGATCATTGAAATCATTGATATTATTGAGATAATTGAGATCATTGAAATCATTGAGATTATTGAGATTAGAGATTATTGTGATTATTGTGATTATTGAGATCATTGAGATCATTGAGATTATTGAGATCATTGAAATCATTGAGATTATTGAGATTAGAGATTATTGTGATTATTGAGATTATTGGGATCATTGAGATCCTTGAGATTAGAGATTATTGAGATCATTAAAATCATTGAGATTATTGAGATCATTGAGATCATTGAGATCATTGGGATCATTGAGATCATTGGGATCATTGGGATCATTGAGATCATTGAGATTAGAGATTACTGAGATCATTAAAATCATTGAGATTATTGAGATCATTGAGATCACTGAGATCATTGAGATTAGAGATTATTGAAACCATTGAAATCATTGAGATTATTGAGATCATTGAAATCACTGATATTATTGAGAGCATTGCCACTTTCACCTGTGCTGAGGGCAGGGCTGTGAAGGATGAAATCAATGCACAGAAAAAAGTGTGGGACAAGCACCTGAGGGCAGCCCCAGCCCCAGCCCTGGCAGGGATCAGCTTCTCTGAGCTGGGGCAGGGCTGGCTCCTCTCAGACACGGCTGCCAAGCGCTTGGCAGGGGAGGAAAGGAAATTGCTGATGCTCAGAGTGAGAGCCCAGGACAAGTTTCCCAGCCAGGCTTGAAACAGAGCCAGAGTGTCAGATAAAGTGACCAGCTGGGAGGCAAAACAAGGTAAAAAAATAAGAAAAGCATCCTCTATCAGGAGGCAGAGCAGTGGGCAGCTCTTGTTTCTGCTGCTATTAATAATGCATGCAGACTGCTAACAAATCTACCATTTTCACACCACTAATTGCAGAAATGTTTGCCACCTCCCCAGGGCATTTCTCACACTGCCCTGACACTTTATTATTTTTCTTTCCTCTCGGCTGCCTCGCTTTTCCCTCTTCTTTCCATGAGGGTTTTTTTTAAAATGGCACTCACTCACCAAACCAACTGTTTAAAGCACCTTTAAAAAGGTTTTAAATACTGAAGCTGTGCCTTTTGCACAGTGCAACCTGATGGTAAGAAAATATTGATGTAATATTGATGTAATTGAAGAAAATATTGATGTAATTATTCAATGGGGACTTGCACAGCACCTTTTTTTTTTTTTTTGCCTATAAATACCTCTTAAATTCAAAATATTCCACAAAATCTCTTGGTTCTGCTGCAAGATGTTGAATCTCAAATATTCCTTGACAGAAAGAAATCACCTCAGGGTTTGCAGGCTCTCACTCCCTCAAAAAAATGGACCAGCTTATCAAAACCCCTGAGCATCACTAAATGCAACAGCTTTGCAGCTACTCTTTGCTTGTCACCTGAAAAATAAAACTTTGCTGCAAAGGTGGATTGATTTGGGAGGAAAGACAGTAAAAATGTAAAATATATTTCCAGAAATCCCTGGTGCTGATTTAATGTTTTTAGGAGCAGAAGTGAAAGGAGGTGCTGAAACACCTAAAAAAAATGGTGCTTTTTTTTTTGTTGTTGTTGCTCTGTGATTTGTAACTGTATAACATAAAAGAGAAATCATGAGAAAAATCTGCACACAGTCACTTCTACTGTCTACACACAGACAAATATTAAGGCCAGCAAAGGTTTCACCCTCTCATTTTGTTGATCTACACATCCCATGACAAATATAACCAGGGTTGGTGCATTCAGCACCTGAGAGCAGAACAAAACCTCACAAAATCAATGTGCAGTTGCTGCATAGAAGGAAACGGGGGAGGCTGAAACAGCTGAAACCTTGAATTTACTGCTGGATGTTCCTTGAAATGCGAGGCATCTCCACGAGGAGATCTGAGGCCATGACTGAATTATCAGGTGTATCTAATAATGTGTTGCTGCTGTAGGAAAAGAGCTATTTAATCAATTAAATGCTGATACAAAGCCCCCATCAGAGTCAACAGGAAAATTGCCATCGACTTTGCATCAGGTCTGAGAGGAAGAGCCACAAAGGAAGGATGAGCAGCTCTGGAACAAGCAGCAGGGTTTCACAGTGAGATATTTTTGCAGTTCAAACCTTTTCCTCAGGGGCATTACCCCACCTGGGCCACCCCAGTTCAGATCTGCTGGGGAAAACTGAATTTCTATGAGCCCCCCCACTGCAGACTGTGCCAATGCAAGAGAACTCCCAGAGAAACCTCCCTCCAGCCCTGAAACCCACCTTACAGGTGATACTCCCACTATTTAAGACCCTTGTGAGTGCTTTGAGTTCTTCCTCAAGAGGCACCAGGCTCCAGCACCAGATTTACGTTAGCACAGGGCTGATATAAATAAAGAAAAGTCAGGTCTGATGCCACTGGTGACATCCTGCTGTATCAAATACTTCAACAGAGGAGGTCATCTTTTATTTCCTGACCTGTCCTCACTTCCTGAGCCCCTCACTCGAGCAGCAAAGCAGCTGAGATTTGAAATCTGCTCACAACCAAACTCTGTCCAGTGAATTTCAAACAGCAGGCTGGACACCCAGCCTGAGGAGCAGAGAACAGATGGGGCAGCACAGACAGAGGATTTATCAGTGCCACACACTGATCCTGTGCAGCTCAGTCTGGGGTAGCCTGGAGAAAATGCTTTTTGTGCAGCCTGAGAGCTGGAAAAGCACTAATCCTTAGCGAGTGGAAGATAAACAGTTCAGGTTTTTCAACAGCACCAAACCAACAGGCAGAGAACAACACACAGCAAGATAAAAGGCGTTTGTGTGGCAGCTCTGCCAAATCTGCTTGGTGCTGGAGGCAGCAGTGAGGGAAACTGAGGTTAATTCTGGAAAAAAAAAAAATCCCCAAATTAAGTGATGATGCAAGAAGTTGATGCTCTCAGCTTTTGGTATTTTTCAGATTTGCTGGAGGAAAAACAATGAACAGTTTTCCTCTCCTTGCTTCCCCTGAAACAGAAGCAAATATCTAAAGATCAGGAGTGTGGTTGGGCACCACCTCTGCATGGAGACATCCCCCAAGTCCTCTTGGGCATTCCCTTCCCAAGATTTGACTTCAAGGTGATCACCAGCCATCCTTCCACACCTGTTTGGATGCTGGGATTTCTCCAGAGTGCATTAAACAGGGAGATAAAATCCCATCCCCATGCTCAGGGTGCCTTGGGCGATGCACACAGAACATGTGCTTTGCAAGGAGAGCTGCACGGTGCCAAATTTGTGTTTAAAGCTGTTTTACTTGTGGCTACATCCCTCCTCATCCTGGGGACCCAGAGGTCACTGGCAGTCTGTGCTGCATCACCCCCAGATTTCCTGCTCTCAGACTTCATCGCTGCAGTTTTGCCCTTCCAGGTGAGGATATTGGACACAGAATTCTCAGCCAAAGCTGAGATTGACAAATTGAGGTTTTTTTCCCCCCGAGTCGATGCAGTGTAAATTTTTAACTGACCACTTAAGCTGAGAATCCAAACTCCTGGAGGCATTTTTCCCTTTCCTCAACACACACTTGGGTGATAGCAGCTCCATGCTTTGAGCCCCAGTGACTGTGCACTGAATCCATCAGATTGTTCTCCCTCCCATCCCCTGAGCCCTGGCACTGGGTGTTCTTCCAGGGGAGATGCTGGCACTGCTAAAAGCACCTCGTGTGTTTGAGGGATCCCAAAACAATTCCATTTACTGCACTGCACTGGGAACTTCACCTCCTGAGGAGCAGCAGAGAAAAAACCCAATTATTCCCAGGCCAGCTGCAAAAAGGGTTCCAGTTTAAAAAGTCACGGAGTGCAGCCCTGGTGCCACCCTGTGCTTGTGCCAGTCAGGTTATTTATGACTGCCTTCCTCAGGCACCATAAATCTCTGCAGAAAGGGCTTAATTAAGATATTATTAGGTCGGGATTATTGCATATGAGGTTCTTCCTAGGGCTTATAAATGTTACAAACTCAGTGTCCACAGAAAAGGAGAGGGAAGGAGGGAAGTGGTGCTTTGTCTGAAATACTCCACAATCCCCTAATTACTCCAGTGACTCTGAGTGGTGGCAAAAAACAATTGAAGGAACATTCTCTGTTCTGCCCTCTTATGCCTCCAAACCCATATCCTCTTCAGGGACTCAATTTAACAGCAGCTGTGGAGTAAGACTTGAATGAAATTCGGCTGATTTAGGAGCCTGTGTGGAGCCCTGAGCACGGGGACATTGTGCAGCCTTGGAGATTAATTCCCATTGCTTGGGCTGCACCACCAGCAAACGTCAAAATCTGGGGTTGACCAACCGTTTCTCACCAAAATATTTTTGGGCAGAGAAGACAAAAGGCTCTTTTCAGCATGTGTGGGTTCTCTTTAAAGTCTGCACTGAGGTCCAGCCCCCTCCTGGTGTGCCTGGAGGTGAGAACACAAGTGGGAATCCTCTGAAAGTGAGCACTGAGGAGGAGCAGTTGTTGCTCCAGTTCATCTGGACAACACTTAAATAACCTGAGATATAAATATTTAATTTACCTGCAAAGGCTGATTAAGTGATGGTGCTTTCACATTAGAAGGATGGGCTGGAAAGGATTTTAAAGGTCACCCCATTCCATGGGCAGGGACACCTTCCACTATCCCAGATTGTCCAAACCCTCTCCAGCCTGGCCTTGGACACTTCCAGGGATGGGAATTCTTCCCTTCACTGTTTAAAATCAACACTGAAATCCCTGAGCAGACACACAAAGGACCGTGGACTCTGTAAGAATATTTGCTCATAAGAGGAATATGGCAAAGCAATAACATGTATTGATACGTTGAAGGAAACTATTTTCTTTTCTCCTAGAGCTGGGATAGAGCCAAGAAATATTCAGCTCTTCCTACACCTTCTCCATAGTGATATTTTTTTTATTATTAACACCACTAAAAGAACATAATAAGCAGGTGTTTAAAATGTACAAATCTGTCCCCACCAGGTCCTTTTGATCACAGTGACCTCAGTTTGCAACATCACATTTAACATCCCCACCCCCTTAACCCCCTGTTGTTTTGAAATATTAGCCACTGGTGTCCTGGGATTAAAATAGAAACTTTTCTCCTTTGACTGCTTGCCAAAACCATTAAAATATTCTCTGCGCTGTCACAGCTTGTGCCACCTCCCAGGGGAGTTGATTTAAAAGTAAATTATATGTAAGTGTCAGATGAAAAGAGCTTCATTATCTAATTCTTCCTACACCAGCATTTCTTTAAATTGCTTACTAGGGACAGAAGACAATTAGTCCTGTGTTTGAAAGGAGAAGTAATAAGTATCTGTCACTCCCATTAACCACCTTTTTCCTTTTTCTTTTTTTTTTTTTTTAATATGCAAATAGAGTTGCTTCCTAAAGAAATTTGGTGGGACAGCCAGGCTGGGACACACTCAGCACCCCGAATTTCAGGACTCGGATGGACTGAGGGTCCTCCAGCCCAGCCTGGTGATTGAACCAGCCCTGAAATAATGACAAAAATCAGGAATCCTCCATCCCTTTGCAGGAACTACAAGCACACAAACGTTGCCATGGCACCAGGCAGCTCCCAGACAGATCTCAGAGCACCAGAGAGTGCCAGCAGGACAGAGCCTCACTGAAACTGGGACTGGGACTGGCACAGCTCTGCCAGGACGTGGGGGCTGAGGCCAAAAATGCATCATTAGCAGAGATTGATCCAAACCCCACCTGCCCCAGGTCCCCTGAGAACCCCTGAGAAAATGTGGGCACATTTTCTCACTTGAAACTCTCTCTCCAGCAGGGTGAGTTTAAATCTGTGTCACAGCCCGAGCTACTCCTGCTCTTCTCCATCCTCCCAGGGGGAATTCTCCAAGTGCTGGGTCAGGATCAAAGAGCAAATTGAACTAATCCAGGCACAGACAGTTCCTGCCCAGGCCGTGTCAGCCCGAATCTCCCTGCCAGAGCTCAGAGCCTGCCCTTTGAGTCACATCACCTGCCTGCTTTGTATCACTTCATTTGCTTCCTCCTCCTCCTCCTGGATCTAAAGGAACTTTGAACTGCTGACAGGATGAAAAGGCTCCCCTGGGACAGAGATGAGTTCAGTGCAGAAGTGAGCAGCTTTATTCCCTTCTGCAGAAGAGTCAAGGTGTTCCTCAGCCTCCAGAACTGGGCTCTGGGATCTGCTCCACAAGTTCATCCCCCAGCTGGGCTGCACAAGGCATTTTTCTCAGGTCTGTGAGCCCTGCCATGCTTAGAGATGACCTTTCCACGCTAAGTGTTTAAAATGCAATTAGTTCAAATCCTTTTAAAATCATTTTATTGGGCACATGGAGTCTGTCTAGCACAGATCTCTGGGCTGAGGCACCTGAGGGACACCTGGCTCTTTGAGCAGCTCATGTGCATCTGAGCAACAAGGGCAAAGAGCTGCGATGTTAGGAAAGATGGGACAGGAAGGACTTATGAATATGACTGCATGGTAAGAAATACTGTAGATGTAAAACCTGAGTGAAATAGGAATGAAAGCCAGTTTCAAGATGTGAGCATGGCAGGCAGGAAGACAGTGATTAGCTGAAGATGGGTGAAAAGACAGAAAAACAAAAGACACAGGAATGTTGCCTTTCCACCTCTGCAAAGGCATCAGGGAACAAGTACATAAGAAAGAAGTCTATAGAGTTTAGAATATAAAATGACATGGTAATGTAGTAGTTCTCATAGGCTGCATGCAAAGTTTGTAGGTTTTGTATCACACGCTGGTTGGTCACTGTAAATTAGAATATTCAACACAAAAAGAGATAGAATGGATTGGAACAAGAGCATCGCTCTCTTCTCTTGGCTCTCCTACCTTCTTCCCTTACCTCTCTTCTCTGGCCCTCTCACCCCTCTTCCCCTCTCACCCCTCTTCCCTTACCTCTCTTCTCTTGGCTCTCTCACCCTCCTCTCTTACCCCCTTGGCCCATCCCCTCTCCTCTCTCTCACCTCACTTGCTCCTGTTTTCTCCCCACGCTTTCCCCCTGCTCTTACCCCATTTTTACCCCTTAGCTCTCTTCTATCTTTCTCTCTCCCCTCATTCTCTCTTTAGGGCTTCCCTCCAGCCCAGGCTGGTGGCTGAAGGCAAAGCCCTCTTTACCCACAACCCTTGTAATAATAAACCCACGCGTTTCTAGAACATCTCAGCTCTGCAGAGTTCCTTGTCCCTGCCGTCCACGGAAAAATTCCTACACTGCAGAGCTGCTTTGGACACATTTTGCTGCCTCTCTGCTTTTTCTTTGCACTCAGGGCTGCAAGGTTACTGTGCTTCCCCACACAAATCATCCTGTGTGAAACACTGGAAACAGGAGGCTGGTGTTTTATGAGGTGCAGAGCAGCTTTTGCTGAACTGATGACACCTCTAATTCCGTGGCCAGTTATTAAACACACAGCCTGTAAAACCAGCAGGAAGGCAGAGCACTGGCTTTAAAGTGACCCCACAGAGCAGCAGGACCTGCTGGGAGAGACTGTCAAGAACTCAGACACCTTGGATTTATTTTTGGCTCTCCCAAATATGCTCAGGAATCTTTTGCAAAGTGATCAGGGTTCATTAAACAAAACACTTCAGGATGAACTTAAGTGATTTATCTAATGGGAATAAACTTGTTTGTGCTTCCAGCAGCGCAGAATTACATCTCCCTCCATCCTTAAGCCAAGAAAATTCGTATTTAAGGGTTGCAAGGCCAAGTTCAGTGCTGATGCTGCTCTGAGGCAAAGAAAGGACCTTAGAACAGAGCAGGACAAATAAGAGAAGCAGTTTGGGTTTGACAGCTGCACAGTATTTACTCCTTTCTCCTGAATAAAACAAACCCCCTGCCCGGCCTGAGCTGGCTCAAGCCCAGGTTGTAGTTCTTCACCTCACACAAATCTCTGCTCCCACCTCAGTTTGGGAGGCTGGATGGAGGCACAGAGGGGATGAATGTGGCCACTCTCCATGAAAGGCACTTGTAAATTATAAAAGCTTCCAAGTGCAGCGAGTAAAAGCCTCAGCCAGAGCAATTCTGCTTCACACGGGCACTGATGCTTAAAGCTACCTCAGTCCTCACAGAGGAATTTTGATGTCAAGTGGAAGGGTAATATTCAGCAATCAGTTTGTGTTTCCTTTAATGCCCCCGGTATAACCTTTAGAAATGTCTTTCACTGCCCTTCTGTCTTCCTGAAGCTCCAGAATTCTGGATTTTGTGTTTAACTAGTAATTTCCTTTGTCTCTTCACCAGTTCCTCTGAAAACAAGGCTTTTGCCTCTGCTCTGATAAAGCCCTCGACAGCAAAGGGAAAGAGGTGTGAAAGATATTGAGGTCTCTGAGGCAAAAGATATTCAAGATATTGAGGTCTTTTGGGTTGCATAAAAAGCAGGCTAAAGGAAAAGCTGCAGCATTACCCTCCACCAGCAAGCAATAGAAAAATATTTATCCGTGTTAAGGGTCCATCAGCAAGTAAATACCAGCAGCTCTGGCAGCATTTAACAAATGTTATCACACCTGCCCTCCCCCTTTTTGCAGGCACGAACAGACTGGAATTCACCTGCTGGATTTATGGGTACCAGGAGAACATGAAAAGGGGTTTTTGTTTGAGATTTGGAGCTGAAACCTGAACAGATGTCTCTGAGATTGTGCTACTCCTCTGCACAATGCATGGGGCTCACGGGTTGGAGGGGGGAAGGCAAAAATCATGTTTTTAAATCGTTTTTAAATAGTTTTTTTTAATGGTAAGAGAGGCAGCTTCCATATCCCACTTCCCTCTCCTTCTACCAAGAAAAAATCCCTGACCCTGCCTCTCTAAAAAGTTAAATTTAAAGTTAATTTTGGTGAATGACAGAAAATCCTCCATGTTGCAGACTCAGACACAAACCTCAGCTCAAACTGGCCCATGCACTCACCACGGGCTACATTTTCTATTTCCTGCCATTTATCAGTGTGGGGATGTGTCAAACTCAGCTGTGGAGCTCCTGCCTGATGCATGCAAACATTCAGCCCTGGAGAACACTCAGGAGCCAATGATCTTTTAATAAATGACAGTTTTCATCACAAAGCCCAGAAAAATCAGAGGGAAAGTCTCGAGTTTTACGTTTTCTCTCTGCCTGAGATTTCAAGGCTGGTGGTTCTGGTGGGCTCAAGGGAGTGTTTTTCCCCCTCTGACCTCTGAAGGATTTGGGTCTGAGTCTGTGCTCGGTGTGAGAATAATGTGGAGTCTCAAGGTCTTGGTTTTCTTGGTTTCTCGCGTTGTTTATTAATTCTTATCTTACAATTCACTGTGCTGGCCAAGGTGTTCACAGCAGCTCGGGCACGATGTGACTCCCCTGTGATGGGAGGTCACTCTGCTTTTATACAGATAATTACATGTCTATTATTTACGATTCTGTGCCAATGCCCCAACACCTGTACAAGAAGGGTCATTTCTACTTTGACCCAATCCACTGAAACTACTTTGTGCCCACGTCACTGCAGAAGATGGAGGCCAAGGGAGAAGAAGAAGAAGAACCCAGGGATCCACCCTAATTCCACCATCTTGTCCCCTTGCATCTGCATTCTAAAAATCCCAAAACTACAAAATCTTCCACACGGTGATAAACTACACCACTGTCTGTTACACATTTGTGATTTGCAATTCTTCTCTGTGTTGGATGTTTTTCTCATGGACCAAAATCGAAGCCTGTGTCCTCCTGGGCTCTGTGCCAGGCAAACCCCCCTGCACAGACCCCAGACCCTCTTTCTCAGGTCCCAGGCCTCTCTACCAAGGTCTGTGACCTTCCAGGGCACCCAGAGGGATGTCCTGGACTCCAGCAGGAGTTTTGTACAGCTGTTTGCCTTTACACAGACACTCTACTGAGCTGACATTTTATCCATAAAACAGTGAATATCTTGCTCAGCAGCCCTTGCAGAGAACTGCTGTAGCCTGCAGCTGAAGGACAACAGGCATAAAGTAATATTCCTGAAGAAATTTAATTTTGGGAAGCACTCAGAGGAAAGAATTCCAGTGGAGGCAGATGTGCCTGGATAACCTGGTCTGGTTTTGGGCATGTCCAGCCAGGAGAGCCCCACTCCTGCCACCCCAGCCCTGCCTGCTGCACATCCCCTACCAAGAGTTCTCTTGGCTCTTATCTCTGCTCTCCACAAAAGCATGAAAGGAGCCTGTTGAAAGCCTGCTCTGTTATCTGTGCTTTCCACAGCCTGCTGCACCTATTCCTTCCCCTCACTCCAAACAGAGCTCAGGGTGAGATGAGAACAGGGTCCCTTTTCCAGAGGGGGTGCAGGCTTGGGGAGGAGTGAGGAAAGCCAGGCTGGTGTGTTTGTGTTTGAAAGGTTCCAAGCAGAGACTAATTAATCCCATTGTTGATGCTAATACAGTTATTTTTTTTCAGGATTCGAGATTCAGCGCTCCAAGCAAATTTACCTTTGATCTTTAGCTGTGAGCACTGAGGTTTTCATCAAAAATGGGTTTGTCTGTCCTTCAGCTCACCCATGGGTTGGGGCAGGGCAAGAAACACAAAATTTCACTTCAGTTTTGGAAGGAAATTGAAGGAGCTGTGACCTCGCCTGGCCTGTTTAGGGCTGGAATTGCTCAGGAAAAAAAAAAAGAAACTTTGCCAAAATGATTTCCATGAGTGCAGAGTCCAGTGTTCTTCTGGGTATCATCCCTGGACTGCTCTAGGTTTGTCCTGCTGGTTAAAATGTCTGTGTTTATTTTCTAGGGAAAAATACAAAGGCAGAAATGAAATGTGAAGCTGCTCTGCAGAAATAAATCAGCCCATTGGGGTCCAGCTCGAGGAGTTGATTATGGAATATTTATCAAAGTGCAAAGGGCTGACAGGTAAAAAATGTCCATGTTGTCAAAGGGCTGTCACAGACATGCAGAATTTATCCTGGAGATGGGGTATCTTGGGGTGGTTAATTAGGAGTTATCTACTGCCAGCTTTGTCTGCTGGGCTGTGCCAGACCTTGGCCCCAGAGCTGCCCTTTGGGATGCCTTAGAAGATGTTACAGCACTTTGGGTTTGCCCAGCAGAGTCAGAACTCAGACTGTGATCCCAGCCCAGGGGAAATTGCATTTTGAGCTAAGCTGAATAAACAGCCTTGAAGGGTGCAGCACTTGAGAAATGGATTTACTGGTGGAAAGGACAGAGATCTATGGGACAGAGGAGATGAGATTTTCACTACTCTGCTTCTCCAGCCAACCACTCCTACAGGTCATGCTTTAAATTCACTGTTAGTTCATGCCTAAAGCTGTAAAGGCCTTAAAAACCAGGTGAAAATTCAGTCAAGCTCATGGAAAAAACCCAAACCCTGCAATAACACAAGAGATAAGACTGCAGCAGTTTTTATCCCAGCTCTGATGCCGCCTCAGCTGGGTGGCTCTGCCCTCTGCAAGAGCACAACAGCCATGGCTGGGATGCAACAAGTTGTTAATGCTGGATGGGTTTTGGGAGGGTTTTTGATCAATTCAGGACTGCCTTGCCAATCTTATGGGAACTGGCCACGTTCAGGGAGCTGAAACACAGAGCAGGCTCCATCCAAAAAGGGCTTTTACAAGTGGTGTGTGCACTAAACCCTGCAGGATTCCCCAGCATTTCCTGGTGAAAACCGCGAACCGAGGAACAGACGTTCTGAAGATCATTAATTCTGCAGAGCTGCAGACTGAACTACATCCTGCACCTGCCTAATGGGGAGGAGAGGGCTTGTCACTGCCTTCACCAGAGCAATTCAATCCCTCAGCCCTTGATATCTTTGATTTTTCACTCCCTGCCTTGAGCGCTCGCTGGAAGCACAATGATTAAGTGGTGCTTCCATGTGTGGTGCAGACACTCAAAGGGGAGGCAGCTCGGGATCTGAGTCCTATTGATGTGAACACACAAACCCTTCAGACAGCTTCAAAAAGAGACTGAAGGCTAAATACCTACTTACTCAGTCCTGGAGTACAGGCTGAAATCACCAGGGGTTTCATTCCCATCCTTGTGGTTCTCCCTGCTAGACCACACTGCCTCCCAGTTAATTAATTCTATTGATTTGTTTGTTTTTATTGGCCTTTTCACACTCAGCAGTTATTTAGGACTTACATGGGTAATGCATTTTCCAGTTAAATTGATCTTACTTTATATATCCTTTCATGCACTTATTTGAAATTTCCCTGGCAAGTATTTTAATGTTTTCAAGCTGAATGTTGATTCGTATTATTTAAAATACCCTGCAAGAGGCAGGGGGGAAGAAGGTGTGGAGCAGAGTAACTACTAAAATTGGCTCTTTAAACCTGATTAATGGCCAGGGAGGGTAAAACACTTCCCCGCAGCAAAATAAACAAAACAACCCAGAGCATTAGATGAAGTAGAACCTGCTGGGATTGAGTTTAATTTTCTTTCACGGAGCCACAACAAAACCCCAATCTGCCTTCCTGCTCCATTTCTGAGCTGCTCAATTTGGGATCCAGCCAATTTGGGTCAATGAATTTTTTTTTTTTGGATCTGTTTGTCCTGGTGGCTATTGCAGACCTTAACAGGGAGCCAAGTCACAGCTTCTGGGCAGGCTGAAAGGGATGAAGTTTGTGCAGTGGCCTTGGCCTGCAGGTAAATCCCTGAATCCTGAGTTCTGCACCCTTCAGCAATAATTTACACCTGAGAGCAGCTCTTGGGACAAGTCTCCAGCCATAATTTAGCAGGGGAGTGTTCAAGGGCCAAGAATATCATGGGGTAGCTCAGTTTGGGTGATTTGGTTTGGAGTTTACCTCCAGCTACTGCTGCCAGGGACATCATAAACCCTGGGGAAAAGGAGAGATGGGAGTTCATTTTTGTATTTACACTGAGAGAAAAGTGAAAATAGTGAGCTGCTGTCATGCTTTGGAAAAATGAATAAATATAAATTGGTGAAAAACCCTAAGTATTAGGGTGGGTACAAATGTATTGAGGTACCATTGAGCAAGTTTGATATTTTAATATAGAAGTCACTTAATATTAGACCCAAAGAATCCCTTCTGGCAGGACAGAACTGTTCTTTAGCCTGTCTTTATGTCCCATGGGCTGGACATTGCCCATCTGCTCAGCAGGAACCCCCCAGCTATGGGCAGCACCTGCAGCTCCTGCATGGGGCTCAACACCTCTGGGAGTGTCTGGTTTTTAGGAGTAGACTGTGCTGCCGTTAAATGCTGCTCCTCTAAAAGGGGAAATCATTTTCCAGAGGTATTTTGAAGTCTAATCTTACCAAGCTACTCCTTTGCTCAGTGGAGTCATTTCCACAGTGACTGAACTGACTTGCTCTTGTTTGGTAATTTGTGCACCCTTCAGTTTCCTGGATCTCTGCTGGTTTTCAAATCCAATGACCCTAAAACAAGGTGATGTTAACCCCTCCTGGGCTGAGATGGTGATTTGGAAATGGCACCAGGTTTTAGAACAATATCAGCTCAGTGGCTCCAACACCAATTTCTGCTCAGGACCAGCCACCTCTTCACCCCAGCACATCCCATGGACGGACAGGACAGCAAAACTCCCCCCCACACCTCACACAGAGCTGACTGGGGAGGGATATTGGAGCTGACAAGGTGGACAGCACGTCAGAGCCCCCCAGTGCAGGGCAGCCCCTCTCCCTGAGCAGCACTGACATCTGTCTCCAGGGAGGATCAGCATAAATAAACCCCAGCAACACCAGCTTTGTCAATCTTCGTGGCACAGATCACAGCATTGGGATGAGGAGCCCAGCCAAAACCACATTTCTATTCCTCTCTTCATCATTAAACTTGATAGCTGAGTGATAGGCAGCTATTCAGTGAGATTAAGGCTTGCAATGAAAAGAAAAGACACAGCAATCACAAACTTTTCCTCCCTCCGTTTCTGTGTATAAACATTTTTTTGGTTCAGTTTACAGTAAGTGAACAGAAGTGCAATCTCCATCAGAGAGGCACCTCCAGCCCATTTACAATGAAATCGATTATCTCAGGCACAACAAAAGACTCTTGCCGGGAGGAGCTGTGAACAAAGAGGAGTTTATCAGGTGGGATATCTTTTGAACATAAATGAGGTTTGGATATTTCCATGACTGCAGCCCCTGGGTCTCCCTCAGAACTTGGGACTGGCTGTAATTGCTCTCCATCTGGCCAGGACTCAAACTAAGCCTGACATTTTGATGAGCTTCCCAAGCAGTGGACAATTGGCACATCTTAGAAAAACATTTACTGGCCAGGGATAAGAAATCAATTCAAACCTCAGGTAACTACCTGAGATCAATGGGGCTGAGTCACCGACACACCAAATATTTATTTATAAACGCAGCCTAAGTGGAACCAAGGGCACCTTGCTGCCAAGTTATTAACAGCAGGAACTGAGAGGCAGGGGAGGGACTCATCTGTCTCATTTCAGACATCCACAAAGCTGACTGGGGAGGGCAGGCACATCTGGCCTGCTCGGGCAGTGTGTGTTTGATTAAGCTGAACAGGTCCACAGGAGACTCCTCGCCCCTGATAGCTGCGAGGAAGCCCAGCATTAGACCTAATGAGCTGTCAGACCTGATGAATCCACCTCTGGACATTAAAAGCTCCCTCCAAAAGGATTTTCCAGTACCTGCAGAGTTCAGTGTTTTAGCCTGATCTATGATGGGCACCAAGAGCTGCTCTCCTGTTGGGGTTTTTTTAGGAAAACACACATTTTTCTAAGGGGAAGGCAATTCCCTTTAGAAAGCACAGTTAAGGGTCACCTCCCCATCTATTTCTTGGAAGTTTAAACTCATTTAAAAAGTCCCTGCTTCAGTCAGAGCAGCCAATGCAACAGAGCAGTGCAGAGTTCAAAGAGCTCCTCTGCAAACTCCCCGAGGCCTGTGCCAGCAACCACCTCACTGCAGGCATCTTAAAAGAGTCAAATAAATGCATTAAGGATCTCAACAAGGCCCCCAAGCAGGTGGAATTCATCTGCCTAGGACAAATTCATCCCACTGTCCTCTTTTCCAAGTGCACCACCTTCAAATTGTGCTGGAGCACCAGAGCTCACAGGAATCCTGGAACTCTGGTGAAAAGCTTTCTCCTCTGAAGCCTCAGTGGGCATAATTAGGAAATCAAGTTGCTTGCTCTGCACAGCTAAACCTTGGGGTTTTTTTCTCCCCCCTCAAACTTTAGTGTGGCTTTTGCTGCAGCATTTTAAGTGTTAGTGGAATTTTCCTGTGCTGAACACTCTGCTACCAGCTGGAGGTGCAGGAAAAGGTGGGACCCTGCACTTCAGGGAGGAATTCAGGAGCTGAGGGCAGGTGATGGGCATTCACTCAAAGCAGCACCTCCCAGCCACTGATTGATACAAAATCAGTCATAAAAACTGCACATTTTGTCAAGATGGGTTTAATTTTGAGGAGCTTTATCTTCTCTCTGCACCACAGACATCTGAGATGCCACTGTAGATCCAAGGCCTGTGAGAAGTAGAACCATGGAACAGTTTGGGTTGGAAGTGACCTTAAAGATCATCTCATTCCATGGGCAGGGACACCTTCCACTGTCCCAGGTGGCTCCAAGCCCTGTCCAGCCTGACCTTGGACAATTCTAGGGATCCAGGGGCAGCCACAGCCTCTCTGGGCACCTGTGCCAGGGCCTGCCCACCCTCACAGGGAAGAATTTCTTCCTAACATTTAATCTAAACCATCTCTCTGTCAGTGGGAAGCCATTCCCCTTTGTCCTATTACACCAGACTTGTAAAGTTTTTCTCCATCTCTCTTGTAGCTCCTTCAGGTCCTGAAGGTCACAATGAGGTCACCCCAAAGCCTTTTCTTTTCCAGTCTGAACAATCCCAACTCTCCCAGCCTTTCCTCCCAGCAGAGCTGCTCCATCCCTATAATCAGCCTGCTGTTCTCAGCATTTACAGGAGATGAGTATGGAGCAGAGGGAAGGTTCAATCCCTCAGCAGCATTTGCAGGATGGCTCCAAAATGCCACCCCACATTACACATAATATATTCCAAATTAATGTTGTGCCCATGCCTGTGGGGGAGAAAAAAAAAAAGCAGAGAGGAGGAATCTGGGCTCCCCCTGGCTGGCTCCAGCTCTGCAAGGTCTAGTGGAATATGTGGAATATGGTCTTTGCAATATGTGGCAGATGAGGAAATATTTCAAAGCCATTTCCTGAGCCCATCCAAACCACATGCAACAGCACTGAGGTTGCTGCAAGCAGTCACTGTCACATAATGTCACTGTAAAAGTCAAACCCTCCTGTCCTTACTCAGTTCACCAGCAAAACTGAGCATCTCCAGTCAATTTAATTTGCTGGAGACTCCTGAGATGAGTGGTCTGCCCACTGTTGATTATGGGCACAATTGAAAGTGACTCGGCCCCAAAAGTGCACAGAGTCTAAGTCTGACCTAATTTACTTCTGCAGGGACCTTTCAAATGGGTCCTGGAATGACCCAGGAAGAATAGAAAAGCTTGTTTAATAAGCAAATAAATTGATAACCCAGAGACCCATCCATTCCAGCTCTGCCACCCTGTTGCTGTTTGTCACATCCAGCTGCTCTCACATCTCGAGTTCCCTGACACCAACAAACCTCTGCAAATCACAGATGTCATCTTCAGAGATAAACCTGGGCTCAAACCAGGCATGCTAAAAGGTATTTAAGAGTAATTAGAATTTCAAAAAAAGGCTCAAAAGGCCTGTTGTCATCACACTTTGCAGGGGAGTCACTCGGGACTGTTCAAAGGACCCTTTTTATCTTCACAACATGAAGTTTGATGAGCAACCACTGCTGTCCTAGAGGAGTGTGCCCAGATAAACAGGAGGCATCACCACAGCCCTCTCTCAATAACACCTCCACACCCTTTTCTGCACTGAGGAACAGTGGGAAGAGAAGTTTGTGCTGCTCTTCCTCAGGAGATGCAGCACATCCCCTCTGTGCTGGTGAAACAGGTCCCACTCCTCAGCACTGCCTCTTTGATATCCAGTTACCCCCTGCCTGAAAAGAGCTGTTTGGTGCCCAAAAATAACAGTTTGAGCAATTCAGCTCATGCACAAGCGCTGCACCCAAAGCAGCACAAACACTGACTGTGCTGGGAGATCAGCTCCTTGGTAAATCAGATGCAAAAGTCCCTTCTGCCTTGGATTGGACCTTCTGAAAAGGATCCCAGCACCTCTCACCACAACTTGGGAACTGAGCCAGAGCAGCTTCTTCTTCCATGGAGTATTTTGAAGAGTTTTCCCCCCTTTCTCTTTGGCAGTTTTTACCAGAGCCTTGCCTTCAAAGCTCTGCACATCTCCACTCTCCTGCAACGCTGTTCGAGATGCTGCTTATTAATATTCCTTAATAAAACCTACCAGAATAAAATCTTCCCTAATTAGTAGTGTTGGAGTGCCTTTTCCATTATTCATTAGAA
Source organism: Sterrhoptilus dennistouni (assembly GCA_013397095.1). Lineage (NCBI taxonomy): Eukaryota > Metazoa > Chordata > Aves > Passeriformes > Zosteropidae > Sterrhoptilus > Sterrhoptilus dennistouni. The sequence continues at coordinate 541,326 of VWZU01004420.1, read as the reverse complement.
CAAAGAAATGGGTTATTCCTTTTGCAGCGTCTTCCAGAGGAGCAGAATTATCGAGGTTATTCTGATAACAGTTCAAGTGTCTCCAGCTGCAGCTGTAAATTTCCACTTGGATTTTTCTGTCATTCCTCCTCTGAGCTCGTGTGCTCTGGCTGCTAATCCTGCCTGCACATTCCTGCTGTGTCCTGTACAAAAAGCAAAGCACAATCTCTCCACGCACCCAAAGCTCACCCAAAACACGAGAATTTTCACACATAAATGTGGCCTGGCGTGTCCCTGCCTTTTTTCCTTTTGGGAGGAATTGGAACAGAAAGAACTTGTGGTGTTTTCATCCCTCCACTCCACATTTAACACACCTCCAGACAGCTTTGGAACTGTGCTCTTTGTAACAGGTGTTTTGCCATGGGACAAGGCATTAGGAAAGAATTAAAGATGGTAACAAGCAACATCAGCCTCCAACAGGCAGAAATAAAATCTTTGGGCTAATTCCCTAAATTCCCATTCCTTAATTCCTAATTAGGCAATTACCTGATTCTCATTCCATCCCTGGCTGAGGAGAACAGAATTATCATCCCACTTTGTGCTAAAAATATGAATTGAGCTGAAAATTGCTCCGTGTTCTTCACATGCAGAGAATGGGATGGTGGGGAAAGAGGTTTTTCCTCTCAGCTCACACATACCAGGTATTCTGGGAAGTGAGGTGAGGGCAGGTAAGAAAAGATGGAGGGATCAACAATTTAGGAAAATAACTCTTCTAGCAAGGTGAATAAATTGCTTTTTGATATATTGCACCTTCTGGTTCTGACCCATGGGTGGAAGCAATCCCCAGGAATAAGAAATACCCACAGTGGCCACGAGCACTGGGATGTTCTCTGCCTGTTGAGTCCAGTGTTTTAAGGAAAGCTTTTGGCTCCCAGGGGAAAAAAAAAAAGCCCTGAGAAATTTAAAGCACGTTTAAAAAGCATTGTGGGTTTTTTCTTTGCCTCAAATAATGGGAATAATCTGCCATTTTCCATTTCACCCACCGTGTCACAGTGCAAACTGGCCCAGAGCTAGGAACTGGAAATACTGAATAAATATTTGCTTGAAGGACGTCAGGAACCTTTCACTGCAAAATTCTTCCATTTTTTTACCTCTGAAGGAACCTCTTGGAAGGCAAAGGGCAACAGAAATCCCTGGGACAGGCCATGACAAGGGAGAATTCCATGCTGGAGCCTTAAACCTCAGCAAGTCTATCACACTGATCCTCCCAGTGCCTCCTTCTCCCTGGGAGAGGCAGATTTGGGGTCACCCATGGGCTCCTTGGGTCCCTTCTGAAACCCAGTGGGGTCAATGAATGGATCAGAACCTCCCCAGCTGTTTTCCCCATTTGGAAATGATGGTTGAAGGTGAGAGAAGGTGCCCAAAGTGCTCCTGTTCCTGCTTCCCCCAGCACTGGGGGAGCTTCAGAGTCACTCTGCACCTCCCAGGAGCTGAAACTGCTGCTTTTGTACCCAAAACCAGCCTGGAGTCCCCTCCAGCATCTCCCTGGAGCAGAAGACCCAGGCAGCCACCAGCATCCTCTGCTTGCCAGGCAATCATCAATTATCAATTTACTATTATCAATTATCAAAGAAATCCCTCCCCAAAACACAGAGTTTCCCATGGAACCACAGAATCAGGGCAGTTCCTCGACCTTGCCTCAACACCTGGGAGATGAGCAGAGCTACAAACACACCCAAAATCTGCTTTTTCAGCCCTCAGTCACTCCCTGATTGAGCAGAACTCCCTGAAATCCATACATGTTTTGCCTGAGCAAGAACAAAGGGGAGCAGAATGCCTTTTAAAAGAAATTAAAATTGTTTTGCTGCCATAGGCTAAAAAAAAAATTTTTTTTCAAAAAAAAATCCCTCTTCCCTTGGGCTTGGAGTTTGATTTGTATTTCAATAAAAATAAATCAAAGTGGACAGATTAGTGCGTTTTGAAATGCAAATGCTTTGAAAACATTAAAGGACAAATAAGAAGGTGGCATGTTCTAAGTTTATTTTTGGTTATTATTTTTATTTACCCTTTGTTCTTAAATGTTCCTGTGGCTCCTGTGTGTGCCTGATGGAAAATTCTGCTCTGTGCAGCAAACCAGCTGTAAAAAAAACAGGGAAAGCTCCTCCTGCAACATTTCCTTATGACTGAACAATGCAAAGCAGCTCCATCATTTCAATATTGATCCCAAGGCACGTCCCAAAGCCCCAGAAAGCTCCTGGGTTGTTTTGGCTCAACCTGAATCCAAAGTAAATCACAGCAAACAGTTTTTCAGGTGATGCTCAAGCACTGGGATTTGAGAGGGTTTTTTTTTGATCTCTCTTAAACAAATAAAAGCCAAGAGAAGCACCTGAGTCAGTGCTGGAGTCACCTCAGGGCCAGAAAGGAAAGGACTTGACCCAGGCCCAGGGTGGTTTAAAGAGGTTTTCAGGGTAATCCATAATTAAAAAGGCAGCATTGTGGATCCAAGTTAATGGGCAATTAATTAATGGAGGGTGCACAAGGTGCCTGCAGAGAGTGATGAGAGCACTCAGCAGGACAGGCATGACCTTCTCACAAAGTGGCTTTTACACAGGTAAACATTAAATATTTTAATTATATTTATCTGGGGAAGGTTCAGCCCTGAACACCCCAAGGAGGTGTCCCCACACAGGACCCCACAGGAGCTCCATCCCAGCAGATTCCCCAGTCATGGAAAGGTCTCAGCACACAGAGGAAGCAAATCTCCATCATCAACTCCCTGAGCACAGCTGAGCCACAGGGAATGGGCTTTGTAATCCAGAAAACGGAGCAAACAAAGCTTTTCCACGCTTGGCTTTTATGTCTTCAAACAGCTTTTCTTAAAGGACCGAAGGAACGCGTTCCCTTTGCATTTGGATCACAAGATCTTGTGAAAACAAGCAAAGAGAAGCCAAAGAGGCTTTCAAGTGCTGAGAAAGAAAAGAACTTCCTAAATTCCTTGGGCCACTCTGTGCTCCTCCCAAAATAATTTCACTTCAGTATTAGAGGCTGAGCTTTGAGCCAAAACTTCCAATCCAAGCTCAGAGATGTCTAAAGCCCAGCCTGGAGACCCAGCCTCACTTGGGAGACACAGATATTGCACAAACCGCAGACTCAGATTAAGTGTTAAATTCAGCTCGAGGCTGTCTAGCAAGAGAGACTTGTCTGGTATCATCTGCACACAACTCCAAGGCAGCTGACAAATTCAGTGAGCTCTTCTAAGAGACTTGAACAGAGGATTTGAAATCCTTCCCAGGCAACAGAAGAGAATGAAATTCTGAATTCGGGTCTAAGAAGGACCAAAGAGACAACAGGAAAATGATCTTGTGGTCACTAAAAGGTCTCAGATCTGGGATATTCTGTCCTGGGAAGGGTTGTAAATTCTGAGCGAACACATCTAAAGGTAAAAGCATTCCTACCCCTGTTTATTGTTATTATTGTTCAGTGGGAGAAGTCTGTGAGGAATTTTGTGCCACGCACACACAGACTTAGTTTATGTGTAAAGATAATGGACCACCAGGTTCCCACAGGACAGTGTCCATCCCTGCATCCTCCTTTTACAGAGCAGAAAGGCAGGGGGAGGCATTTTCCAGAGTCCAATCTCCTCCCAGGAATTGCCTCCTCTGAGTTCAGGAGATTCACTTGTATAATATGAGGACTGGAGGAGTTATGGACACTTCAAAGTGATGGGGACAAGGCATTTAAACAGCTCTTAAAAGATATTTTAACCCCTTACTTTCATACTCAGAATATCAGCTCATCTGAAACTTGCTGTGCAGCACCCATTCCTCAAAGGGAAATGAAATTCATGTAGGGATTGTGAGAACATTAGATCTGTCATTGCAGGTCCAGAGCATTTCTCAGCCACCTCAAGTGACATTGGGAAGGCCAAAATCCTTTACTTTTCATACAGAAACTCCAGGGAACACTGAGCACCCACAGCCTTTACAGTCACAAGATGCCACTGCAACAAAGGTGCTGCTCAAGAGCTGGAAAAACGTGAATTTCACTTCTCTAAATGCTCCCCTCACCGAGGCCACGGCACATCCCAAAGTGGTATTGAACACCATCTAGTTAAAATTCAGAATTATGCTGCTCTCTCAGTTCCTAGGAGGCACTGTCACCTTGTATTTAGGCACAGAATTTGAAAGTGCAGCAATGAAAGTTAAATGGAATGAGAGGGACAAAGCAGAGGTTTGCTCTGTCCAGCACAGGGGGAAACAGCTCCTGCCAGCCCTGGGCTCTGCACCACAGCAAGGGCTTCACTTCACTCGGGAGATGCAAAAAGAATAATTTTTTAAAAGGAAAACATCTTTTAGAAGTTGTTCTGGACCACTGTGGACTTGATTCTCTTCCTCTTACACATTTTTTAAGTGGTGTTTAACACATCTGGGCACAACCCCTCCAGCAAGAGGAGCAGACACACCTTGAACTGCAGCCCCAAGAACTGAAAGTGCCACAGGTCAGCCTGCACTGGAGGAGGAGCAGGAGCCACTGGAGCACACCAGGCTCTGTGAAGTCGCTCTGAGCTCCAACCATGGTTTAAAATCCCTTTTCACAGATGTAAATACCACAGCAGAGTGCAAACGGCCCTGTAGGTTAATGCAGCAACAGGGCTGAGATGATAAATTTGGTTTATAACATTAATGTTTAATCCATTACCCCTCAGCACAAAGCAGCAGCAGATATTCCAGCACACCAGATACTTGCTGAACACTCCAACTTTTTGGGAGGCAGCCCCGGCAGCTTTGCCCTCCCCAAACATATTTTCTCTTTATGAATTCAGCAGAGAGTATCACTTGCCCAGTTTCAGCAAAACTGCAGCCAGATGTCAGCTTTGATCTCATCACCACATAACGAGGAGAGAGAAAGGACGAATAGGTTACACTGCACTTCAGCAAGAGGAAGAATTAACTTCACTGTTCCTTGCAGCACCATCTGGGTTTGGCAAAGTTAATTCCCATCCATGTCAAGAGTTCAGTCAGGGAAATAATTTTGTTTTCCAAATGCTATTCCTTCCTGTTTCTTCTGGATACGTAATGCCTGATCCCCTGACCCACTCCTTCTGTCCTCATTATTCATACTTTAAGCATCTTCAAACAAAAATACTGCAGACAACTGCTAGAACCAGTGCTGGGCGTTTAAAGAGTATTTTTAATACAGAAAGGAACATGCTGGGATGGATTTCTCATCAAGAATGAAATGAAAGGAGAAAACCACAACGTCCTACTCAAGGCTACAGGCCAGGAAAAGGAGAAAGCTGCATTTCAGCTCTGGGTTTTGATGGATGCCAGAGCTCAGCCTCCATCCCAACAGCCCCAAGGACAGAAATTGCCCAGCAGCGCTGGGGGTGAGGCACTGCAGGACCAAAAGGTACAACTGCTCCCCCAGACAGAGCCCAGGCTGTGAAACAAACAGGGCCCCACTCCAGAAACCTCTCACTTGTCTCCTCCAGAACAGCACCGGGTCACCAACTCCATCCCTGGATGCATTTCAGAGTCTCCAAAAGACAAAATGCTTCAACCCCCACAATCTTTTCACTCCAATGCCCCTCCAAGCCACCACTGGGTCACCAATTCCATCCTTGGATGCACTTCAAAGTCTCCAAAAGACAAAATATTTCAGCCCCCACAATCTCCTCACCCCAATGCCCTGCCAAAACACTACTGGGTGCCCAGCTCCATCCTTTGCTGCAATTCAGAGTCTCCAAAAGACAAAATGTTTCCACCCCACAAGCATTTTTCACTCCAATGCCCCCAGCAGTACCTTTTTCTTGCCTCCAGAGAGCTGAGAAACCCTCATGGTGCAGCAGCTCCTTCGTCCCCAGGCCTGGCCCACCTGGTTGGTTTAAATTGTGTTGTGGGGCAGAGCTGGAAGGCAAATGCTTCCCTTGAAGGGCTTTTTATACAACAGAAACCTTTCCTTATGTCAGCAAGGGAGTGGGTGCCTGCATCAAACCCTCCCAAAAATGTTTGGCTACCAGCAGAAAAAAGTTAGCAAAATTATTGTGAAAATTTGCTGCATTTTCCATTCGTATTATCAATAACATTGTTTTTAAATGTTCTGTTTTAAAAGTGTTATTTTTCATTGTAGCAAGATCTTCCTTTAGGTGACCAATCAATTATTACAAATGGAGGGTTTTTTTTATTTTCACTTTCATACCTCTAATTTTGTTTTGTTTTGTTTCAAAATGTGCAACACTGATGTCTGCATGATAAATCCCATCATGTCAAATAAATGCTCTGTGCTGTTCCCATCCTGAGCACAGAGTAAGGCAGGACAGATTATAATACAGTTTTCCATCAAATTCTGTAAGGACAGCTGCTAATTAACAGAGATCTGAACCACCTTATTCTTTAGATCAAAGTGCCCCCTGTTTGAGTTTGTAATGAAATAGCCCAACACTTTGAAGAAGAAAAGAATTATATTAATTAGGGAAGGGGGAAAACAGTCAGTGTCTGTGGATTTGCCTGCAATCTCCCCTTTTAGCAGAATCCTGTGGACTTTTAATTTCACTGGAAATGCTGGTGGATCCAAATTTCCAGGGAAATCGACTTCAGAGCTTCAAGTTCCTCTCAGAGCTTGGTGTGATTCTCTCCAGCTTGTGGTTGCTCCATCCTCGAGGATTCCAGACATCAAAAAAAATCCTGCAATCGGAGCGACAACCTCGTGTGTCCGGCACTGCTGGTTCTCCAAGCGCCCACCAGGAATTCTGGCCACTCTTCATGTCCTTGGACAAGGACTACAAACATGACAAGGACGTTCTCAGTGTTTGTCTCACTGATCAGCTGAAATAAACAGAGGGAAAACGGGGATAAGGCAAATCTGGAGTTATTCCCGGCCCGGTGGATCACGGATTTGGAGCGCCTGGCGAGGCGTGAAGATCATGTTTGTGGTTCCTGGGAATCTGTGGGAGTTCTCCTGCTGGGAGCTCGACCCAGAGCCTTTCATGTTGTTGGAGACATATGTTCCATCCCTCCTGCTGGGAGCTCCGTGGGGCTTGGCAGCTTCCCTGGCTCTCCCAGGGAATATCTGCAGTGCAGGGTGTGCCTTCGGGGCACAGGAATGCCCAAACCCAAAGGGAATTCACCCATCACAGCAGGGTGGGGAGGAAAAAAGACCCTCTCTGGGTTCTTAAGGTGAATTCCTTGAGGATGTCAGTCCACACACATGGAGGGGAAAGGTCTGAACTCATTCTGGCAGTGCTGGGAGGTTTCCACTGAAGGTGCAGGAGTTCTGCAGGATGAGGTGACAGAAAGCAGCTCTGGATTTTTAGAGGGATGGACAGAATTCTGTTGGATATTTGACCCCAGGGATGGTTCCATCGTATTTGAGATGGCTGTGCTGTAAAGGGCAGGCAATTTCTGATGAGATGTGGGCTCCTCTGTAGTCAGAGGAGAGTTTTTAGCAGCAAAGCTCTGTTTGATCTCACTTCCACTGATGTTAACTGCTTTTATAGGTCATTTCATTATTGCCTCATTGTAGGAGATTGGAACTCATTAATATGCAGCAGATAAAGTCCTTTGCATTTTAACATGCTAATTTTGAGGTGTCCATATGGCAATAAAATCAGGCTTTGAGCCATCCATCCATATCTTTATGTGTCCGTCTATATAGAAAACAATTTTGTGGTCTGGTGAGTAGGGCACTAAACTGGGAGTTGAAACTGGGGCTGTTGCTGTGTTTGCCATTGACTTTGGAGACAGGAACATGAACAGATTATTATGGGCTACACCAGGCTGTGAACTCCCCATATGCTGCCTACTCTTGAGCAATGCCCCGCTAAATAAACTTCTGTCCTGCAGAAAAGCAAAGCAGCTCAACCTTTTAATGAACAGTGGGGGCTGCTCCATGTTCATGGAGGGGCACCAAGTGAGCATGGCTGAGTTACAGCCCTGGGCTGCTGCTTGCACTCCAATTTCACATCCCCAGGTGCTTTTTCACACAGCTCCTGCATTTCCCTGCATTTTGGGAAAGTTCTGAGGGATCTCTGTGTGTCCCTTCTGATTCTGTCCCTTGTGCTTGAGCCTTCACCAGGCTGAAACCTCTCCCTGCACTAAAAGCTTGGGGGGTGAGGGAAGGGAAGGAGGCTCTTCTCAGGATCCAGCCTGCAGGCATGTATAAATTATAAAAGCACTGAATACCATCCCTGCCATTTAGAAGAAGCTGATTTCCTTGTAGCTGGATAAAGAGATTTACAGCATCTTCAGGTGCCATAAAGTGCCACTGTTGGGCCCGTGTAGACAAAGGCAGATGCAGCCTCCTCGTTGTGTTTCCTCAGCTCTTATTACTGAATTCCTGCTCCTCTCTGTTCCCTTTCTTGATATATTTTCCCTGTTGGGTTTTAAATTTGTTTTCAAACAGATAAATGAGGTTGTGCTTTCTTTAGCTGAACGCTTTGGATGACACTGGAGCTGCTCTACCTGGTGGGAGAGAACAGCACGTTCCAGCTGAGGCACTGAAGATGGCTCCTGTTGGGACAGCTTAATTGCCTTTCTGCTAATTAGCTTTCTATCTAAGTCTTATTAATTTTTCCTTTAGCAAAGTCGCTCTCAGTCAAAACCTGCTAAAATAATATTTTTTTAAAGTCTGCCTTTCATCTCTGCCCCTACAGCCGGGGTGGAGCCCCAGGTTGGGAGAGAAAAAGATCCAAGTGTGGGGCTGTTCTCAGAGAAAGTCAAATAAATCAAATAAATCCCAGGCCACTGGTGCAGGTTTGTGTCCAGAGAGCATCACCCAGAGTGGCCTCTGCTCCCAAGGACAAATGGACCCATCTGTTCCTCTCTCTGCAGAAAGGCTCCTTAAAAAATGGTGAACTTGTAATGTTCCGGCCTCCAAATTACTTTTCCTGCTGCAGGGAACATTTAGCCATGAGCAGAGGACACGGGCTGTGTAGCCTGCAAAAAAAGGCTATTTTTGCATCCCTGTTATCTCTGGAAGTGGTTTGAGGCCACTCAGTGATTAAAGATCGGTCAACATGTTCTGCCTACATGAGTGGCTGTTTGTTTCTCAGCTGAAGAGCTCTTCTAAAATGAAGCCCTGTTCACCAGAAAAAAAAAAAAAAAAAAAAAAAAAAAAAAAAAAAAAAAATCATTCTTTCGACAAAA
>VWZU01004420.1:521893-532141 GCA_013397095.1 Sterrhoptilus dennistouni | reverse complement strand
TTTTTTTTTTTTTCCCCCAAACAAAAACATTTTCTGCAACCACTGCAGCTAAGAAATGACATGAATAATTCACTCTAATTTCACACCATTTAAGCTACTTTACTAGCCTCTAATTAACATGTGTAGATTATTTAAGGACGAGAAAATTGCTTTAAAATGCAGGTAAGAGGAGGCTGACTATCCCCGTGTATTGTGTGATTTGATGCCTTTTTAGAACCCAGCCATGCTAATGAATCTCTAATGAATAAAGGCTTATGGCAGCTGAAGACAAAAGTGTATTTTGTGAGGAGAGGGCTAAAAATGTCCCTGCAGATCCCATGGAATGTCCATGAAAACCTACACTTCCAGAAATATAACAACTTTCAAAAGAAAAACAGGAACATCCAAGTTACTGTCCATGGACTTCCTCATGGATCTCCTTCTGCTTCCAAAAGGTTTAATTTCATCAATTTTCCTGTTTAAACAGATCCTAACACTTCAAACTAATTCATTTATTTGGCAAATTCATTTTTATTCACAATCCTACTTTCCAGGATGTTTTTAAGCCTTGACATTATCTGGATGCATAACACATATCCAGGTAGAAATTGGAATTTGGAAGGGCAGTATTTAATCCACGTCCCCAGCCTGCCCTGGCAGCAGAGGCCCCAGCAGTTTCCTTGGCTGATCCTTTCCCTGCCATTCCCAGGCTGCTCTGGAGCTGGGGGTGGATTTTGTGCTCTCCTCCTTTTGTCACCAGAGGGGACATCAGGAGAACAAATCAAATCAAGAACAGAACACCAGGCTTTGCACCTGCCCTCTGCAATCCACCAGTCTCATTTCTGGCTGCTCAGGGCTTGTAATTTTTTCTCTTGGAATGCTCAGAGGAGCTGATCTGACAGACAGGAGCCAGCTCAGAGCCAGGAGCTGCCCTGCCAGGCAACTTGTGGCATCTACAGCTCTGTCGAGGTGCTGAGGACGCACCTGGCTGCCAGAAAGTTCTGAAATCCCATTTTTTTCCCCACACCTTGTAGAGAATCTGAGACTCCTTTAGACTGGGATGCTCCCTGACAATCACCCAGCAGGAATGGCTGGAAATGGTGTTGTCGTGGTTTGAAAAGCAAAATGAGGGAGAGGCTCCAAGTCAGAAATATAATTTAATAAGAAGAAAGGGAAAAAGGTAAAAAATAAAATAAAATAAAATAAAATGAATGCAATAACACAAAAGAGCACTGACAGAGTCAGAACACAACCTGAGCAGGGTGGTGGGAGCAGTCCAGGTGAGGGGCTCTTCCTGAAGCAGTGATCCCACAGAAAGGTCTGGCAGCTCTGCTCCTCTGGGAATCCAGTGGCTCAGGGCTGCTTGTCCTGTCCCAAATCCCAGATTCTCTGCAGGTGGGAATGCTTGGCTCCTCCCCCTGGGCATTGGGAGCATCTCCCAATGGGATGAGGAGTAGTGCAGTGGCTCCTTGATGGCCCATTAAACAGAGAGAGCTCCTGGAGGGAGTTCCCTGTGAGTCCTGGGCAAGGCATTGATGGGCCATGAGCAGAAGAGCCCAAAGGAGGGGCCTGGGAAAACACTGCCCCACCTGGTTCCAACAGCTCATGGGGATGGGGATGGAATAAATACTTTGTGTATTGTACATCCTACACTGCAACCCAGGACAGGTGTGCACCTCTAGCAGATTTTCTACTCCCACCTTTGGGGCTGCCTGGGGAACACACCCATGTTCCCTGTTAGGAAAAGCTCCTGTTCACCCCAAAAGGAGCTGTCTGGACTTGGAGAACAAACCAGAGCACTGAGCCAGAACTCTGCTGCTCCCTGAGAGCAGGCAGCTGCCACAGGCAGAGCTAAAGCTCCACTGCAGCCCACAAATGCACCTCAACACCCTGATGGGAATTATCAGTGCTCTCAGATGGTGCTCAGGGGTCACAGGCTGATATTTCCCCGTGTTTTGCCAACAAACTGATTCCTGACACTTGTTTTTTATATTCTCCTGTCGAGGTTTGTGTATGCATAGGGCATTAAAATGCTCAGGGTCCCTGGGGTTTCCATGAAAGGAACCAAATAATGAAAGCCCAAAGAAATCTGGTCACTTAATCCTCTAAACTGGGAAGAGGCTGGTGCAGAGAACCAGGCTGGGAGTTGGCCAGGGTGAACAGTGAACTCCTCTTAAGCTCAGAAAATGGGATAATTATACCTAAATTGCCTTTCATAATTAAAAAGATGCAACAAATGAATCAGATCTCATCTTCAAATAACATTAACCTGAACGCCAGGGTTTGAGCACTGCTGAAGGAAATGGTGGTTATCAGATTAATGGCAAGTGCGTTTTCAAGCTGATTAGCTAAAAGCCCAAGAAAATGGAAAAAGAAACAGGCTGCTATTTAACAGCACGAGCTGAGCATTTCCATACCAGTAAATAAGAGGTAGGATAATAAAATCCTCATTAAGCTGCTGAGGCCTATTTGGTTTTGTTTTCTTTCTCAGGGAATGTTTTAACTCTGCAAACAAGCGGGAGCAAAACTCGGGCTCACGCCGACTTTAATTGCCTGGGGATGCTTTCCAAGCCCAAATGCTTCTGAAAAGTTCCTCCTTGCCACACGCCCTGGGTCTGGCTGATCCTTCTGGATGGCTCAGGGAGGCATTCTGCTGTGTGCTTTGGCAAGCATCCCCCTGATAAAACCCAGGATTTGGTTTTGAGTTTGGATCACTGAATTCATTTCAGTCTGTGGAGGAAAAGTTGGGAAGCTCAGGGCACTTTTGTCACCAGCACCTTCACCCCAGCAGCAGGAAAGGATTTGATTGTCAGCTGGTGACAAGGATTTAGGACNATTATCTATGTGGTTTGCATAGTTCTCTGAGAGGAGAACTTGACTGATGGTCAGAGTGACCAATGGGTCCATGAGGTTGTAACCTCCTTGGGCCAATCCTGGCCTTCTGTAAAAAGTGTCTATAAGTTGATGGAGTCAGAAAAAAATAAAGAAGCTTTTCCATGTCTGACCTGCTGCTGCCTGCTTGTCCTCTGTGTGAATCTGCACCCATCACAACTTGTGGCCCCTCTGTGTGAGGTGGTCACACCAACCCCAGCAGCAGGAAGGGGTTTGATTTTCAGCTGGTGGCAAGGATTTAAGACTTTGGGGCCTGGAAGGGCACCTTTGTCACCAGCACCTTCACCCCAGCAGCAGGAAGGGGTTTGATTGCCAGCTGGTGACAAGGATTTAAGACTTGTGCTTGTTGCACAAGAACCTGCTGGGGAAACAGCCCTTCACCCAAAAGTTTGCAATCCTGGGCCCAGCCCTGCAGGAAAAATCAGTGCCTTGCTCGTTTTCATGGTCCTGCCCACAATTAAGTAAGAAATATCTGCAGGATTGAAATGCAAACGTGCAGAGCAGGCAGAAGGATGAAGGAAGGAGAGTTGCCCTCATTTCACAGCCGCCCTGCTCTGCTCTGCTGGCTCCGAGTCTGTCTGTAAATCACTCCTGCTCTGGATCAGATGTGTCCTGCTGGGCAAGCAGCAGAGCACAGATTGAAGATTAATGATCACCAAGGCACAGACCTGGGCCCCTCTGCCAGGAGAAGATGAAGCATCCTCTGGGGAGCTCTGGCTCTCTCTGACAAGGCTGGGAGCCTCTGCAGAAAGCTTGGAGCAGACAGCTGATTTTAGAGAGCTGGAGTCAGGGCAGATGAATCTCCCTCCTGAGAAGGTAAGTGACTTGATCAAAATCAAACATGAAGTCCTTAGCATAAATTAAGTCCTGTGATCAGGGAAAATACAGGAAAAAGGGCTTAAATTGATGGGCAGTGGTTGGGGATTTGGATGAAAGGTGGTTTTGGTTTTTCTCTTTTGTAATTGGAAGGTGTTTGATCAGAAAGATAAAGCTTGATAAATTATGATTTGCAGGGCCTGTGGTAGCACTAATGTTGGTTTCCCAACTGAAATTTCAAAGCCTGGGCAGTGGGAGGACACAGATACCATGAGCCACAATTAATTAATCATTAACTCTTTGTTTATCTGCCAGAATTGCTTCCTTCAGTTCCGTGCTGCTGGAGAGCCTTGGTGGAAATGAGGAAACACTTGGCACCACAGACTTCTATTTTATCCTCTTAGGAAATGGGTAGGAAAAAACACCAGCTGGTTTTGGTAGCAAATCCCCAGGTTTTGGGGACACTTCCAGAAGTTTGCTCAGTCCCCTGTGGCCTTTCAGGAGACCTGAACCACATCTGTATTTAGGACAAAAACAGGTGGAGAAAAAAAACTGATCCAGGACATTCCTGGTGTCCTCAAATCACTGCAGCATCTGTCATTTATTTATTTATTCCTCCCTCTGTCCACACTCTGGGCAGAGGGGGAACCTCACATTTCCACTGAATCCTCCAGTTCTCCAACACTTGGACCTAAATGACACTGGAAATGTCCTAATTTGCCACAAATTGGCCCTGGAGTGAGTGGCACAAAGCCAAGCCCTTTTCCAGGTTGATGATGAGGGAGGTTGTTCACCTTCAGCTCCCCCAGGCCAGCTGTTCCCTCCTGGGATGTTTTACACTCAGTCCTTGCTGTACCTTTCCAGCCTGAGCTTTCAGATAGAGATGAAATCCATTTCACTTCACAGCAGTTTGAGCACAGGTCCTTGAGTTGATTTATCTCCTTTTTCCCTGTGCTGTTGGCTTCTCTTTGCTACTTCACTCCTATCTCCCTGGTTTTTTAGCTACAGGATGTGACTGGTGTCTGAATTGTAATTTTCCATCCTTTCAGGCATGGTTAAGGCACAATAAAATCCTCCTGCTGCATCTGGATCAAGGTGAGTGAAGCTAAAAATAGTGGGTTTAAAAAAATAAGTTTTTTTTTCTTTCTTTTCATTTACAGTGCTGAGCATGTTTACATTTTGCTGAGGTTTTGAAAGGGGTTTTAATTTGGCACAGTGCTTTGTGGCTTTTCCACTCTTTCTTCTCCAGCACTGGAGGTGTCTCCAAATACAAATAGAGAGGCCACGTTCACTCTGAGGCAGCTGCAGCTTGGATAATGCCACAGGACAGCTGTTCACACAAGATTTTTTCCTCACTGTGTTCGGTGGAGGCTGAGCTGTTTGCTTTGTGTGTTGAACTCGATGCTTTTTTCTTTTTTTCTTTACAGAATGAAAATTTCCACCTGATAATTCACCCCCGGCACAGGAAGGTGACGCCAAACCTGAGCATTCATAGAATCATGGAATATCCTGAGCTGGAAGGGACCCACAAGGATCATCCAGCCCAACTCCTGGTGCTGCACAAACACTTCCAAAATCCCACCCTGGGCATCCCTGGAGTGCTGTCCAAGCTCTCCTGGAGCTCTGGCAGCCTCAGGGCTGTGCCCATTCCCTGAAGAGCCTGGGCAGTGCCCTCTTTAGCACCCTTAAACCATTTTTGCAGCTGGCAGGAGAAATAAACCCTCTAAGAAAGGTAAAAATTTGGTACCTTCAACAGGTATGTCCTCCCCTGTGCAGACCCCTCAGGTGTGCACAGGGAAAGAGCTGGGACACGATGCTGGACCAGGACTGCCTTGGCACCATGAGATGTTTGAGGTGTGACAGTCACCCCCAGGGTGGGCAGCCACTCACCAGTGGCCAGCTCAGCTCTGGGCCCTCTTTTGGGGCGGTTTTGGGGTGGTTTGGGGTGGTTTGGGGTGGTTTGGGGTGGTTCTGGGGTGGTTTTTTGCCCCTGTGCCTCGCGCTGCTGAAACTCCGCTGCAGGAGTGAGGTTGTGCCTTCTGAAGGTCACAGCCTGGATCTGCCAGAGATGTCCCTGGCAAAATGTAACATCAACAGCTGCAGGGAGGGGCAAAAACAGGGGAAAAGGACCTGTGGAGCTCACACTCACACAGGGAGCAGCAGGGCCCAGGGTTATAATTAGCCAGCACTGTGCTGGGCCATTATCTGCCCTGACAGCTCCAGGCCCCCGGGCTGCCCCTCCAAACGCTGCTGCTGATGTGTTGCAAATATTAAACAGCCACAGTGCAATTATTTGTCAGCAATACAACTCCCCCCTGTGCCCTGTGGCCCTCAGGGGCCGTGTGGGTTCCCTGGGAAATGCTCCAGCAGCAGCAGAGAGCTCCCATCCTGTCCCCAGGGCTTTGGGGAGGAGCAGCTGCCCATCCCTGAGCCCTCCCAACCTGCTGCAAGATGTGACTCCAGTTCTTTCTTACTGTTGTGGTTTGAAAGCAAAACGAGTGAGAGGCTCCAAGTCAGAAATACAATTTAATAAGAAGAAAGGTAAAAAGGTAAAATAAAATAAAATAAATGCAATAAGGCAAAAGAGCACTGACAGAGTCAGAACACACCCTGAGCAGGGTGGTGGGAGCAGTCCAGGTGAGGGGCTCTTCCTGAAGCAGTGATCCCACAGAAAGGTCTGGCAGCTCTGCTCCTCTGGGAATCCAGTGGCTCAGGGCTGCTTGTCCTGTCCCAAATCCCAGATTCTCTCCAGGTGGGAATGCTTGGCTCCTCCCCCTGGGCATTGGGAGCATCTCCCAATGGGATGAGGAGTCGTGCAGTGGCTCCTTGATGGCCCATTAAACAGAGAGAGCTCCTGGAGGGAGTTCCCTGTGAGTCCTAGGCAAGGCATTGATGGGCCATGAGCAGAAGAGCCCAAAGGAGGGGCCTGGGAAAACACTGCCCCACCTGGTTCCAGCAGCTCATGGAGATGGGGATGGAATAAATACTTTGTGCACATCCTACGCCACAACCCAGGACACTTACAAAGGACGCAGTTGCTGGCTCTGGTCAGGATTTTGTGCTCTTGTGGCACAGAGATCCCAGGATGAGGGATGTTGCCACGGCTGAAATCAGGAATAACAGCTGGGGCTGAAAAGTTGTTCCGTTTCCTAAAGATAAACCCGTGCTTGAATCACATAAAATGCTAATCTGGAAGGGACCCACAAAGATCATCCAGTCCAGCTCCTGGCCCTGTGCTTCACCAAATCAGTTTAGATTCCTGCCATTTAAACATTATAATTTACTTTTAAGTAAAGTTTTAAAAACACCATTTAAAACTTTAATTTTGGTGGAAGAAAGTGTAACAGAGCAAACCAATGTTTTTTATGGAGATTTATTTGAATGTTTGAATAACACCCCAAAGTATTTTTTGTTTGTTTCCTCAGATTATTTTTTGTATGAATCAGGTACACCCAAGACCTGAGCAGGTTTTTGTTAAAAAATAATGTCATTATTTTTTAATGCCAGTCATTATTCCTGCTGTCCATAAAAACGAGTTTACCTTCCTCAATCTTTATCTACGTGCAATAAGAACCATTCAGAACTGCCACTGTGATAAACTGAGGGGTGTTAATGCCTGGAAAAATGTGCAGAAATCAGGAAGATGGCATTGGCACAGGACACTGGAGAGAGCAAAGCAAAAGGGAGAGAATTACACCAAAGACACTCTCAGACAATCTCTCCCTGTTTTCCAGGCTTGTTTCAGAGTGCTCTCCTTTCTCCCCACTGATTTTGGGCATGGTCTGAAAGGTTAGACTTTGAGAAAGGATTGAAATATAGTGATTGAAATATAGTGAAAACTAGTGAAATATAGTGAATTGAATTTCACTAAACGAGGGATAGGATGCTTTTAAACCATCTCAAAAGAAGCAAAACCCCTCTATGTTTTCAGGTAGATTTTGAGCACCTGGTGAAAGGATTTTTTGCAGGTCTTAGGCTGAGTTCCCAAGCTCCACAGAACCTCCAGGGCTGAGCTGTGGCTCCATCCCTGGCTGCTTCAGAAATATCCCTGGAGGATATTTCTGAAAGATCAACACAGTCAGAGATGCTGGAGGGATCCTGGGCCTTTTCCATGCTGTAAAGATTCATTTAAGAACCAAATAAACCGGGGCTCCTGCCCAGCCCCGGGGGCTGACATGACTTTGCTGAACTCCCACTGATCTCCTGATGACTGAATTACATCCATGACGGATATTTTTTTGCAGATCCCACCCAGAAGGCCCAAAGTTTTCAGTTCTTAGGGGAATCTCATCCTGATGGCAACTTCTGAGTGAGGAACATTCTTTTTACTGCCAGAGGGAAGCAGCCCCTGGCTCTCTGTGCCTCTGCAGTCACTGAGCAGTGTCTGAGCAATGATTTGCCATCATTATTCCAGAAACGTGTCCACAAACAAATGGAAAAGCCAACGAGTGGTGCTTTGGTAACATTTCCCAGCATTGATTTTTCTTTTGGAATTAAATTAGCCTTATTGGTTTATAAATTTCATCTGTGTGCAAGGGGCACCACAATCACCATTCCTTCTTGCTTAAGGTGTGCCACAAAATTTTGTTAAAATCTTTTTTTTTTTTTAAATCACATTTACTCACATGCAATTTTTTTTTTTTAAATTAGCCTCTCCTTATGAAAAACCCTCACGAAAGCCTCATGGTGAGAAAAATGAAGGTTTAAGTCAGGAGTTTAAAATTAATGAATGGCAATGCTGCCTTTCATCCCATTTCTTCCGCTCCTGGCCCATCAGAGGTCACCTCAACAACCAGCACGTGAAATCAGGCCAGGAGCAGGGTTTAGATTCATTCTAAAGAGATCTGGATCAGGTATTATCTGGTGCTGAGCCATCCCTGAATAAAGTCAAATTATCCACTTCAGAGCTGCTCATTATCCGCTCACATTTCTGAGTGGATGATGATGGTTTTTCACTCGGAGCGCGGTAACCTCCACTGAGATCCTGGCACTGCTGCTGTGCAGAGCCTGTGGTCAGGCACCCACAGCACAGCTCTCATTTGGATAAAATTAGACTCAGGGAACCTAGCACTGAAATATTTTCTGCTCCTCTGCCAGGAGCGTAATTTGGCTGTTTTATGCTCTAGTAAATAACAACTAAACTCAAGGGGAAGAGGAGACAATAGGCCAGGCTGAGCTCACTCCTCATATCACCAAACACCACAGTCAGCGATGGTTCCTCTGAACCGTTAGAAAAAAGGGCTGGACAACACATTTGGGAAGTTACTGTCTCCCTTCCCAACACTCAGGTTTATTAATGACACATTAAATGCTCACAGCAGGTCACAGAAGGGCATTTGTACATTTATCTCTGCTCAGTGTTGCAGTTTCTTTGCCTGCACAAAACAGGTTTGGAAGAGTTTTGTGTTTTTCATTCCAAGAAATGCACACCCAAGCTGAATAAAGCTGGGGTTGGGTAGCCTTCAATCAACTAAATTCAGGCTTGTGAGTAAAAATATCAAAATCCTGCCCTCCTTTCTGGAGCTGGGGCTGTGTGTGCACCATAAAATCTCATTGCCAGATTTCCCTGCCACAAGGAGGAGCTGGGCTTGCCCTCACCCCCTCCAAGGTCAGTTCTGGTGTTCAGATCACTCTGCTCTGGAAGTCTTTGCCAGCAGCAGCTCTGGAGGCAGGAGAGCCCCTGGATTAAAGTTGAGTATTCCCAAAAGAGCCCCAGGAGAGGAGCACGGCACTGAAAAGGAGGATGACAGGACAGGGTGTGAAGACTGAGATGTGTAAGGACACTTTCCTGCCACCTGGGAGTTATGTCATTATTCACAAAATTCCAACTCCTTAATTCTCCTAAACAACAGCATCAGCCCCTCCATCATTAATTTAAGGAAATGGCTGGAAAGGGTAGGTTTTATTCCAACATTTAAGTGGCATGTTGCTCTTTACTCCTTGTCCTCCATGCCTGTTTCAGAGTGCTCTTCTCCCCACTGACTTTTGGTTAGACCTTGAGGAAGGATTGAAATATATTTATTTTTAAGCCACACGCACACCCCCTTCCCCAATTTAAAAGGCCACCTTGAAATATGAAGGACTATTTTCTACAACTGCAAGGTAAAGGAGACTTTAGTTTCGTGGATTTGCCATGCTCACCTTTTTAATTCAAGGACAAAAGATGAACTCTAGCTGTACTAGTTCCCTAATAGCAGAGTTTTTACGAATGTAATTACATTTTTCTCCTTTTCTCCCTCTGTCTATCCTGCTCTTTCCTACTTTAAAAGATTTCTTTGTTTAGAATTATAATGATTCCTGTTAGAAATGATATTCATTTCAGCTCCTGTCTTTCTTGGAGTATTGATGGATCCCGTTAAAGGGCAGCTCTGCTTTGAACAGAACTGGCTGAATTTTAATGGTACATAAAAGGATTCCTGCATAATGGCAGACTTGAACAGGGCTGAGAGAGGGAGTATTTTTTTTTTTTTTATCACCCTGGGGAAGTGCAGAAATCCCACTTTGGCAGTTTTTCATCCTCACATTCCCTGTTTGGCTGTGCTTCCCATTGGCCCCGTGCTC
>VWZU01004420.1:499890-513629 GCA_013397095.1 Sterrhoptilus dennistouni | reverse complement strand
CACCACTAAAAAAAAAAAAAAAAAAAAAAAAAAAAAAAAAAAAAAAAAAAAAAAAAAAAAACAACCACACCAGAAGTGTGGAGAGGGAATATTTGTTGTTGCCTGTGTGCCTCGAATGCCCTCTAGTGCTGCTCTGTACCCTTGGCCGGGATCTTGGAGCTGCTGACAAAATTCAATTCACATTTAGGATTTTTATTTTGTTAATTAAAATGCTTATTGATGACTGGAGAGAAGCTGCTGCCTTGGCCAGGAAGCAATATCCTGAGTCAAATAGCGGGGAAGCAGTTGGAGAGAGTGATTTCATCAGCAGCAGATGGGTGATGGAGCTCTGTGATGAAAACTGTTCCATCAGACTGTCCGGGGCCGTTTGTTAGCGAGGCAAAGGAGCTGCCAGCTCTTTGCAGCATTAAACATTCTGCATCCCGGAGAATTCCAAGGTCCTCGATGTGTTAGACCAGTCAATAGCAATTTGTTGGCTTGTGGAAACACACAGGCTTTGCATCTTTCTCGGGCTCTGTGTTAAATTAAATCCCTCCCTCCCAAACTCGCAGCTCTCCATCTGCATTTATAGAGCTTTGTTCTATACCCCAGAGCAAACCCAGCTTTCTCCTTTAAATAAGTCTTGGTGTCTGAATTGTCGTCAGAAAGCTTCAGGTTTAAAACAGATGGGGAAAACAACAATAAGTTGCTTTTAGGCTGTAGAACTAATATTGCTTTTGGTGATATTTCCAGAAGAATAAGCTCCTTTTTGCCCCAGAATTGCTTCATGTGAGGGAGAAAAATCTCCTCTCCCCATGCCCATTTCCAGACTCAAATTCACTCTTGGGCAAACCCCCGTGGCAAGTCCCACTTTTCTGGCAAAAAAAAAAATCTTCTTTTTAATCAAGAATTAAATATCTCATTGACACCTTGTTTCCTCAAGTCCTGGTACCTCATCAGGCTGAGCAGGTCCATGTGAATGACATTCATTCTGAGGTGTGAATTTTAATAGACCAACTGCAAGCCCCCAGTCACCTCTGGAAAATTACTCTCCACGAAGGTGAAAATGAATGAATTTTGATGAAGGTGTTTTTATTTTAATGGTATTTCTGTACCACAAATCATCCTGTAGGCTCCAAGTTGTTTGCAAAAGCAAATTATTATTTCTTTAATGCCCAAGATGACTAAGAATAAGAGAGCTCTGTTTTAATAAGATTGTGCAGTGTATGGCACCTTCTTATTTTAGATATTTTGTTCAAATAAGAGTTGTTAAATCTGGGGGGAAATCTAGCATAAGTTGCCTGTTATCTTCCTTTTCTTTATGGAATTATAGTCACATCTCTCTGTATTTTCTCTGCCAAGGGACAGTGGTTTACCAGAGTGTGCTGTGCTTCCTGAAAACTCCTGATTGTTATCTGCTGGCTTGTGGAAAAGAGGGAGAAATGCATGTGGATTTCAGAAACAATCTACCTGCTTTCTGAAAACGAGCAGGTGGGGAAAGAACAGCCTGACAGCTCAAGGAATGAGGATTTTTAGCCTTGCACAGGCTAAAATTCCCACATCTATTTAACAACAGTGGCCTCTGGTGGAACTTTTCCTAAGTAAAGGAATTTGCTGGAGGATGGAGACATCTGGGCTCGATAACAGTTGTGGATTGGAGCTCAGGAACACACCCCTGGTGCTTCCAAGCAGGTCGGATTTTGGATTTTCATTAACACTGACCCAATTTTAGTACATGTCTCTGTGTGCTCGGTGCTGCTGCATCCCTGAACACCCGGAGATTCCTGGGTGACACTGCCAGAGTAGGTTCCCTCCTCCTGTTTCCTCCTAATGTATTCCAAAAGTACTTTGGGAGGCCTGGGAGTCCAATCGGGGCTCTTTTTCTTTTTCTCTTTTTCCTTTTTTCCTTTTTTTTCCCCCTTTTATTTTCCTTTTTCTTTTTCCTTTTTTCCTTTTCTTTTTCCTTTTCTTTTCCTTTTCCTTTTTCCTTTTTTCCTTTTCTTTTTCCTTTTCTTTTCCTTTTCCTTTTTCCTTTTTTCCTTTTCTTTTTCCTTTTTCCGTTTTTCCGTTTTTCCTTGTTTCTTTTTTCCCTTTTCCCCTTTTTTTTCCATTTTCCCCCTTTTTTCCCCTTCTCCCCCCTTCTCCTTGTTCTCCTCCTCCTCCTCCTCCTTTATATTCTTAGACATTAATTAGTACCTCCCAAATAGGAAGTGACCTTTCCCTTACATTTTTGCATCTCTGTTACATCTGCATAACTCTAACATTCACTGGGAGATCTGAGTGACAAACTGCAAGGCACAAAGAGGAGAGAAGAACAATCACCTTTTAATTTCACTAAAAACCTTCCAGGACTCAAGAGCCACCACAGCTCCTTTCTTAGGCTTTGGTTTGACAACCTGTTCCCATCCCAAAGCTCCATTTCCATCCCATCTGCCTGCAGTCACTGCTCCTGTGGGTGCTTTTCTCAGGGCAACTTTTGCATCTGCTGAGGTTCCCTGCCCAAATCTCAACCTCCCTGCCTCGTTTGGATACCCAGCCCAGTTCCTGGGGCTTAGAGCTGAGCCTTGCAAAGCCTAGGCTGGGTCTTAAACCATCCCACCCACCCACACCCTGCTCTGTTTTAAAGCACGTTGTGATACAGCAGAGCCTCATCTGATGTTATCACCCCAGTGTGGCTGCGAGGAGCTGATCAAAGTGAAATCCACTTTAATGAGCTTTTCCCAGTGACCTGAGTGTGCTTCCATGAGAAATCTCTCTGCGTCAGGAGGCACAGACCCCTCCCAGGGCTGGGGACAGTGTCAGCATTCCCCCTGCAGCCACCCAGGATGCCAAAGGCTTCTCCTGATGGGGTTTTATCCTTCCCCTTAATGGCTGCAGCTCCAGGCCAAATCCAGGAGCCTTGAAACGAGGCCGTCAACATCACCCAATTAACTGCTGTTATTAAAAAATGCCAAGTGTAATCATAATAATAATTAGACACTTATTATGCAGCGCTGCCTAAGGAATAGACTCTTAAGTGTGTAAGATGTCATGAAAGGCCTATTAGCAGAGCTGGGCAATCTCACCACCTCCGCAGCACTGCAGAAGATAAAATTGCATTTGAATGTGAATTGCCTGCATAAATCCGGATTTCTCAGCTTGTCACCTTCTGAGGGTTTATTTTGGGGTTTTTTTTTGGCTATTTTTTTAGTTGGCAGGTTGTATTTTTTAATATCGCAACTGGTTATGCCCTCTCTGAGTTTACCCCCTGCCTCTAATGCCCTCACAGAGACTCTGAGCATCCAGAGGAATATCTCCCTTTGATCTGTTATTTATTATCAAACAATTATCCAGACAGACAGACAAGTTACACCCACAGTCAGTTGGTGCCTCTCACATGCCAGGAAAGCAGTGGTCCAGAAGAGAAGGAACACACTCAGCACCAGATGCTTTTTATTGACTTCAGGCAAATACTTCCCCCTCCTCAGGCTTCTGTTGGGCCTAAACCCCACAGCCTTTGTGAAAACACTTGAGTAAAAGTCCCACAGAAATGTGCTAATTAAAAATGTCATAAGTGTGTTAATTATGTCGAAGATTACCACGTCCCCAGCTGATCTGTTCCCAAGCTGCCATTTGAAAGCCAAGCTTTCAGTTCCTTCCAAATGTATGTTGGAGAAAGCTGATATGGCTCCTTTGTCCCAACCTCCTGCATTGCATCCTAAGCCATAATCTCCCTGGTTTTGCAACATTCGGGCAAAATCACAGCTTTTGAAAGAGATTAGGTGGTGTAACTTGGCTCCAGCCATCCTCCAATCCTGGCATCTGTTTTATTGCTTTATATATTGTGGAATTGAGGGAGATTATCTCCTAATTATTCCCTGTAGTCTGCAAGACAGATGGAAGGAGGGGGGAAAAAAAAGAAAAAGCAAATTGTGTTTCATCAGCGTGCTGCCAATATGTGCTCAAACTTCAATCTCTTTTCTGGTCCTTGTCCCAGACGTGACAGAAGTGTGGGAATCATCTGCAGATGGGATATGGATCTGTAAGACAAGGGCCAGAACAGCTCCACACAGACTGGACTTGCATCAGTGGCCAGAGAATGTTCAGGGGTTTTATCAGTTTTCTTTGCCCAGCACGGATTTAACGGTCAGGAAAGAAAACCTGTTGAGTCCAAGAAGAACATGAGTGAAACTCATCCCACCTCCAGCAAAAGTTCTCTCAGTTATCTGAGATAACTTTAGCCCCTTAGTTCAGTGGGAACCAACCTCAGCTATTTATTTTAGGGGCCATCTGCAAAGTGGATTTTGAGTTTCTCCCTATCCTTGCACTGGCACAGTCACAATCTCTTTGATTTCCCACGCGGGCAGAAGTTCCACACGGATTTGAGGTGCAGGCATCTTCATATTCACATTTTCTACTCAAAATAGCTCCTGCTCTGCTGTGGAGGGTCACAAAATGAACCTTTTCTGTGGGGATAGGGGTGAAGAGCAGGTGGGACAGTTTATAGGATGAATTTAAGAATGAAGAAAACAAGGTAGGGGCAAAACAATCCAAAAAGAAACCAAGAGGACACAATTTTTAGCTGAGGAAAATGCTGAGTTTATAATCAAAGCATTTAGTTGGGCCTAAATTTTCCCCTAAATACAACTTCATCTGCCCCAGCCCTTTTTTTTTTTTTTTGCCCCAAACAAGGGGTAGAGCTGCTGGTGGGGTGTTCCTGCTTCTTCCAGAAGCTTGGAGCTCAGGGCCCACCCTCCCCAGGGACATCCCCGAGGGAGGGGAGCTTCTCTGGATGTGTTAATCCTCGAAGTAATGATGCTGCTGTGAGTTTCATGACATCAAACGCTGGGAGGGGAGGGGGTAATTAGTGCCCCAGTGGCTGCAGAGTGTCAGCAAAACGCTGGTTCTGAGCACCAGCCTTTGGATGGGTCATGAGGAAATGGTGTGGGGCTGGTGGAGAAGTCCCTGCTCAGCAGGAACGAGAGAAATGGGCTGGACTGAATACTTTAAATAATGTAATAATTTGATATCAATGAAATTTCAGCCGGTTTGGGGAGGGTTGTGTCCATCTCCAGGCCTGGGTGCAGCTTCAGTGGGAATGGTGGGGCTCTCTGACCTCTCTGACCCCATTTCCTATAAATCCACACCTATCCTTATCTTCAGAGATTTTTTTTTTTGCATACCCAGGCACATATTTCTGTTTGTCCTTCACTTTTAGAAAGTAAATTTCTGAAAGAAAAAGAAATTGAAAGAGAACTCCCAGGGACCTTGACAGGCTGGGATCTGGGATCCAACCCTGTGGGAAGCCCCATCTGCAGGAATAGAGATGTTCACACATCCTGTGAGAGGAATATTTTCAGAAGATTTTACTCATTGGAGGAAAGATCTTGGTGGAGTTCCTTATCCTTTCTTCTTACGGGACCTTGAGGGAGGCTGGACACCTGTGGTCAGTGGTTAGGGCTAAACCTGGGGACAGGACACAGAGAGATGGGGGAAAACAGAGATCAGGAACAGGAGCCAAAGACTTTTGTAGCCCCGGTTTCATACCTGAAATATTTTGGTTTTCTAAAATTCTTTTCCCAAAGGATTTTCTATAAACAAGAAACATATTTTTTGTAAATGTGGCTTTGTTTTCATGCCTTTTCCTAGGAGGGACTTCTTCTTGATGTCCCTCTAGTCTAATCAATGTGATTTAAAAAGTTCGTCTTTGTTTCACCAATCGAATTGGTCTATGTAAAATAATATATAAAAAAACACATCCTAAAAATACAAAATCATTTTCAGCCTTCTGAAATTCAGAGTCTGTATCATTGTGGTGTAAAACAATGTCAACTTTTCCAGTCAAAAAGGGAGGAGAATGAGGAGATTGGAAAGCAGAGAGATGCTCAGGAATCCTACAAGTGCTGTGTGCCAAGCAAGGAGCAGGCAAAAGGCTCAAGCAAGAGCAAGGCACAGACCTGAGGCCCAGGAGCCCAAGCCAAGGGTGAAGGTGACTCAGGGAACCAGAGGGACCAGGCAGGAATCCAGCCCAGAGAGCAGCACCTCCCTGGACAGGCTGATCCAGGCCATGGCTCCCAGGGGCCCTGCAGGACTGGCAGCTCACACTGAGCCTGATCCACATGCAAATCCACACATAGTGCCAAGAAAAATAAAACGAGGCATTAACCAGTGCTGATGATGTGTCAAGTCTGTTTTTAACATTGGGCAACAGATTTGGGGGCCAAGTGGAAGAGAGGACATTGTGGTGGCTTTATCAGTGTAGTGATAAAAGCAAGATAAATGTGAAAACCCTGTCAAGGCTGAAGAACAGAACCACTGAGTGTTTCTCCACAATGATCCTTGTCCTCGCCCTTGGCTGTTGCTGCTGCACCTTTTTCTAATGTCCATTCACTGTCCTCAGCTCTTTTTCTCTGCTCCTCCCCTGCATTGTGGCAAAACCCCAGGGAATAGCCTGGGGAGACTTCTGATCACTGTGTGGTGAGGGTTCCTTTAGAGGAATTATGGCCCACAACATCCCTTATTTCTAGAACTGTTTCTAGAAGAAGACTGAGCCACTGCAAAGTTGCTGGGAAGGAAATAATCTATAAAATGAAAGCACTGCTGAGTGTGTGGGATTAAAGGAAATGACTTCGTGATCAAGGCAGTTTGATGGTGATCTGTGTGAATTTGTTTCTGAGTCTGGGGAGATGCTCTGGGTCAGCCCAGGGTGGTGCCCCCAGCTCTGAGTCCTTTGACAAACGTTTGGCAGCAGCTGGACCAGGAGATGTCACAGGTTTTGCCAGGTCCCTCTGCTCTGCCAGATGATGAATTCAGCTGCCGAGAGCCAAAAGAGCAGCAAAAGGCAGGGGCAGAGGGAAATGCTGTGCAAAACTGCTCAGAAAGACACAGCAAAGGGGAGCAGAGGCAGGAGGAGAGGGGACCATGGGGACACATCAGGGCATGAGAGATTTGAGATCCTTTCATAGAACTACAGCTGGTACCTTGCAGAGAACATTTTTTTCTGAATGAGAAGCAACAAAGGATTCCCCCAGCAAACACCACCTTTAAATTATTCTATGTGAGCTCCATTTGGGGGGCAGGGGGAGGAGAGCCGTTCAAGACAAAAGTGAGGCCATGAGCAAAGTGAAATATTATTGTATTAAATGTCACAAGGTTGAGGTGTTCCAAAAAGTGTTTGATTTCACACCGTGCTGTTTGCAGGTGTCAGTCACAGCCCATGGTCCCTCTCTCAGCAGGTTGGTGTTGAATCCTCTAAAATTGTACCACACAGGACCTTGGAGCCCTCCCTGGCTGGTGAGGGATGGTGTGAGCACAGGAGACACCACACATCCCCTGGAGTGGCCTTTATCACCCAACCCTGATGACTCCAAAAAGAATTCAGTATTTACAGGCCCTTCTCCACACTCCAGGCTCAGGGGATCTGCATTTCCCCAGAAATCCAAACCCCTTTTCTCAGCATTTTTGACTCCTCAGCTTGTCGTCTGTAACCCAGCATGGGACAGCCCAGAGCTGCACTGAGACAAAGTTATCCCTCACTTGATGGATTTGTACAACCTTCACCCACAATTAAAGCAATTAACTGAAATTAATAATAAATACATAGGGTTTGGTTGTTTGTGGGGTTTTTTTTGTTTGTTTTTGTTTGTTGTTGTTGTTGTTGTTGTTTTGGTGGGGGTTTTTTTGAGGTTGAGAAGGGGCTTTCTTGGTTTTCTCATCTGAATTCTTGGCCTGACTCAATATAAAGTGGGAGATCACACCCTGAGGAGCCTCTGTCTGGCCCAGAGAATGGAGCTGGACTAGAAAGAGCAATCCTACATTTCAGAAATACACCCTTCTCCTGGCTTTAGGCCTTCACACCTCTAGATGAGGGTATCTTTGGAGATTTTGGGCTGGTTTTCAGCTGGATTTTTTGGGCGTCAACTGTGAACAGCTACAAAATATTCACAGTTGACAGGCCTGTGTGTGTTTCCCTTATGTCTCTGCTTTCTGTAAAAATTCAAGTCACTTTTTAACCTCCTCTCTGTTCAAGTAAATGACCTTTGTCCCTTTGGATGATGACAATTTTGGTGGTGTTGAATACAGCCAAGTTACCCAAGATCCAAAAGAAAAGTCTCCAATGTGTAGCCAAAATTCCTGGTTGTTCTCACCACTGAGCTCTCTCTGATTACCTCATACAAAAAATGACATGGACCTGGTAGATCCAGGGGAAAATAAAGTGTTCATCTGATCCTTTCAGCCTAATTCAATTTTCCCTGGCCCCCCACACACAAAGACACCTGTGGTTTTTCCACTCAATCAGAACAA
Organism: Sterrhoptilus dennistouni; assembly: GCA_013397095.1. NCBI lineage: Eukaryota > Metazoa > Chordata > Aves > Passeriformes > Zosteropidae > Sterrhoptilus > Sterrhoptilus dennistouni. The sequence goes on along the minus strand of VWZU01004420.1, from coordinate 505,367 downwards.
TTTGTACAACACTGCAAGGAAAGTTGCCCCATCTGGAAAACTCTTTTGCTGAACAAGGGTGGATTTATTGTTGCTCTGTGATTCCTTAATCCCTTCGTATTGTTTGTGATGTGGGACTGGATGAGCATAACTGAAACACGGGGTTTAATTACATCCAGAGGCTTTTGATGCTCTTAAGAAAGGAGAAAAACTCGTGGAGTCAAGAACTGGGCCAACAGCAGGTAGGAGATTTTAAGGCTTCTCCTTCTTGAGTAAATGACTTGGGTTTCCCCACAGGCACCCCTCCTAGAAAAAAAAAAAATAAAAATTTAATCTGTCACACACAGGGGAGAGATTCAGAACAGGTTATGTGCCATGAGACAGCAGCAGCTGAGTTTGGGGAGATTTAATTGAGACCTGATGCAAAATCAATGGAAATATCTGACTGCATCTTACACCTCAAATGAATTTGGAACATTCATTTCTTTTCAAACCAAATCAGGAGTGCAAAAAAAATAACTTGATGCTGGAAGAGAGGCACAAATTGTGGATTTAGAGTCAGTGCATGGAGCATTTTCTTCTCTGCTGAGTTATTTCTGAGATGTGTTTCTCTTTCCATTCACACCCACAGCACACTCATGTGTCCCCCTGACAGTTCCTTTATTTTCACACATCATGCAGGCAGGGGAAATCATGCCTTGAGGCTGTAAAGTGAAAATTATACAGCAAAAACAGCCAACAATCAGAAAAGAATAGAATTCCTGTAATGGTTACATTAATGAAAATACTGTCATATTCTCAGAGCCTTGTTGCCACCATCCAAACCATCCTGGCTACACTTGCAGTGCAATCAAAGAAATGACATTTCCCATTCTCTAATCCATTATTCACCAAAACCCAGCACAGAAGGAAAACAGAAGTGCAAACATCTGTTTCCAGGTTCCATCTTTTTGGAGGTCTGAGTCCTCTGAAGAACTTAAACCCAGAAGTCAAACATCATAAATAATTAGACCAAGGGTGCTGAAAATTACAGGAGAGGAGCATCCCCAGTGCCTTTATAGACATCTTTGATGCTCCTTTCTGAGGAAAACATTTGCTTTCAGGTAAGAACATCATAGAACACAAGCAGCTGCTCTGATCTATCTCAAATTGCCAAGCAGGCTAATATTTAAACTGCCTGATCAATTGTGTCTGCTTCTATATCCTCTTAATAACAAATAAAATACATTTTTGCAATATTAAAAGGAGTTTCTTTTGTGGACATCTCCCTCTGCAGAGGGAGAAGAGTTCAGCTATTGGTGTCTCACTCTCAGACATTTATGACAGGACAAATCTCATTCTGGCTGAGATGTCCACAATAACCCACAGCAACTGGAAGAATAAATCCCTGCATCCCATTTCTACACCCCCACAGCAGATGAATTATGCAGGATAAACACATCAGGACACATCAACACATCGAGGAAACAGCTCCAGCCACGGCATTTTAATGGTCTAATATAAGGATGAGACATTATTGGCTGAATTTTGCCTTCAGTAACTCTGTAAATACATGTGGTTTCTTGAAAAAAGAGCAGAGCCTTGTAAATATTTAGGCTGTGCATTATCCCTGGGTGATTTGCCACTGCTCCTCTTGAACGGGTGATTTTTGCAGATGATGAGCAGAGTTCCTTGTCTGTGGAACGACACAGAAAAAGGGCTTGTGGTGTTCTACAGCAACAGCCCTGTAGTGGTGTGGGTTTGGTTTTATCAGTTTTGTGTATGTATTTGTTCCTTGTATTGAGTTCATTTTTATAAGTTATAATGGTTTGCCCCATGTCACCCATGTTCCACCCTCATTGGGAAACTACCAATAACTGACATATAACTACCCCAACCCCAGTGATGTGTCAGTCAGAAGTTATCCAGCCCCTGGGCCTTGTCTGTCACTTTGGGGTCTCTCCCAAAAGTCTGGAAAGTTCCAGTGAGGACCCCAAGACTTCAGCTGTCTCCCCACCTGAGTTATTAATTTGTTACAATGTGTGTCATTTACCTGGAGAGCCAGACCCCCATGATTTGTCCCCAGTCAAACCCATCCCTGAGTTCCTCCCCCCAATAAAAGGTGTTGCATGGGGGGGTTTTCCTGCTTTTTTTCCCCTCACTTTTCCCCCCGCTGCTTCTGCTGAGGGGTGTCTGCTGGGGCAGATCCCCTGATGAATAAAGCCAGCAGTTAACCCAGAACAGCCTTTTTCTTTCTTTTTCTTTTTCTTTTTCTTTTTCTTTTTCTTTTTATTTTTATTTTTTTTCTTTTTCTTTTTTCCTGCCGTCGTTGCTTCACTCCTTCAAGCAAGACAAGAACTCACAGGGATGGGTGAGGTTCATCCTGCTACCAAACCCTTTCCTGTCGAGGCGTCAGGGCTGGCCCAGGCAGAGACAAGACACCTCCACACAGCCCCAGAAACAGCAGCCAGGCTGCGAGGCTGCCCAGAGATTTAACTGAGCCGGGTTTTTACACCAGGATCTCTCTCCTTCCTCCCATCCACGCCGAGATCATTAAGGGCTTTGCGCTGTCGCTTAATCTGATGGTTAAATTCTGCTTTTCCTCAGCAGAGGGAGCTTCAGTCTGCAGCAAGAGTCTGCTGGGCTTCCCTTGGGCTTGTGCTCAGCATCATCCCATGGGTACCCCGGGTAAATGAGGAGAGAGATCCTGGCTCCAGGGAAAAGCTCATCCCTCTGGATCAGAAGAGGATGGAGCAATCCAGGATGGGCTGGATGCCCCCAGCCCTGCTCCAGAGGGGGTCTGTGGGGGCTCAGCTCAAAGAGCAGCCTCAGCTGGGGCTGAAACCAGGAGAAAAGGGGCTTTGCACAGGTCCCAGTCAGCTCAGGGTGGAAACAGAGTGAATTGAAGGAGCTGAAGGTGTGAACTGAACCAGGGATGGGATTGAGCACCTTCTGTGTCACCCCTTGGGAATTGGGGTGGAGGATGTGGCTTTCCATGGAGATGATGCCTGAAGTTTGAGCTTCCATGTATTTCATGTTCTGTGCTGCCCAGGGGTGAGTTCTGAGCTCACAGTCAGTGTCACTCAGCTCTGCACACAGCAGGGACACAAAACAAATCCTTTTCCTGCTGCACACCAAGGACAACTCTCAGGCCCAAAAGCACAAACAACGTTGGACTGAAGAGAGGAACGAGAAGGATGAGACCTCACAACCTGGAGCTGGAATTGGACAATTAAACCTCAAGATGCAAATGCGCCAAAATTTATAAAAATGTAAGACTTTGTGACTGATCAGCCTTTTTTTTGTGACCGTTTTGGGTCCACCTTGGGCCAGGCTCTTGTTCTGCCCAAGGTGTGTCCTAAAGGCCTTTCAATAAATCCCTACTTTATTCTCTGGCTCTGTCCAGTCTCTGTTCCAGGTCAGCCTCCCCAAGGCATCAGAGCTGGCCATGCTGAGAAAGCTGGGATAGGAAATCAGTAAAAAAAACCCAGATTTTTTAGAAGGTTTTCTCACACAGCAGTGCCCAAAGGCTGTTCTAGGCTGTATCTGCACCCTGAGCACCATCCTGGGGAACCAGAGGGGCTCCAGAGTGAGTGCCAGGGATGTTCACCCTGCTGGAATCCCACTGACCATTCCTCCAGCTCCCTTGGCCTGCAGGGTCTAATAAAGGGATTTCTGCTTCATTCAGAGCAAATAAAACAGATCTACCCAAGCTGCTCTCTCCAAAATCCTGTTGTTTTTTGGCTCTCAGGCCCCTTAGAGGGTGGTTCAAAGCCACCCCTGGCCAGGGGCTGAGCGAGGCACTTGTGTGCTGCCATTTGGGTGTGAAAACATTGGCCTGATGTTTGTAAACAGAACAGGAGGCAATTAGTGCTCGTAACTCAGCCCCCGAGATAAGCCAGGATGGGAACACAGGACTCAGAATAGAAAGCTGAGCACGCAGGTATTAAAATCACACCAATAAAAAATACATGTTGAAAGAATTAGAAACAAAGCCTGTAAGATTGGATTCTTAGGCCTTTATCCTGTGCACTGGAGGAGCAGTTATCTAATTTTATTCCTCTAACAGGCTGTGATCCATGGGAAAATACTTCCATAAAACAGCCATTAACCAATTAATAACATTCTGCCTTGAGTTGTCTACTCATAATCCACCTTTTCCCACATATTCAAGTAAGTTAAAGCTGCATAATCCTAACCTCAGATTCTCTTGATGGGCAGAACATTTGTTGTGATGGAAGGAGCCTTGAAAGAAGCGCCTGCTACCCACTTATTTTCCAGGGAAATGAAACAAACTGTAAATGAAACAAGCTGCAAAAATTAAATCTTGCAAAGGTCTAGTTCTGATTGAATATGCATTGGCTCAAGCCCCAAATTGCAATTGGTTTGCATATTTCCCAAAGAAATGCCAGCACATTAAATGCCCATGAATGCAAAATAGGTGGTGGTTGTTTTTTTAGGGATTGGGGGGGGGATTTGTATAATTTAAGAGAGGGTGGCTGGAAAATGAATGCTCACAATAGGATTATACGATATTCTCAGGGGTTCAAACGAGTCTCTGTGTGCCTGGGGGGGAGAGGCCCATGTGGTGATTAAAGGTGAGCCCGAGGGGAGGAGGAAATCACAGCCAGTGCCTCCAATGGCCAAGGGTTTGTGGAGTCACCCCAATTTTCTGTGCAGTCACCCGAATTCTCTGTGGAGATACCCCAATTCTCTGTGGAGTCATCCAAATTCTCTGTGGAGATACCCCAATTCTCTGTGGAGTCATCCGAATTCTCTGCGCAGTCACTCCTATTCTCTGTGGAGACACCTGAATTTTCTGTGGAGTCACCCAAATTCTCTGTGGAGACACCTGAATTCTTTTTGGAGTCAACTGAATTTTCTGTGGAGACACCCCAGTTCTCTGTGGAGTCACCCCAATTCTCTGTGCAGTCACTTCAATTCTCTGGAGTCACCCGAGTTCTCTGTGGAGACACCCAAATTCTTTGTGGAGTCGCCCAAATTTTCTGTGGAGACACCTCAATTCTCTCTGGAGTCACCCAAATTCTCTGGAGTCACCAGAATTTTCTGTGGAGTCACCAGAATTCTCTGTGGAATCACGCGAATTCTCTCTGGAGTCACCCCAGTTCTCTGGAGTCACCCCAATTCTCTGTGGAGTCGCCCAAATTTTCACGCCTGGCCCTCGGAGCAGGGACCCACCCAGGCACGTTTGTGTGCTGACAGCAGAGCCAGGCAGAGCTGGTGCTGAAAAAGGCAAATTCCCTCCTCACTCGGCTCCACAGATCACAAATACAGCAGCACCCACTGCACAAACGTCTTTACTATATTTATTTTTCATCCCGTTTATGCCTCGCCTTCCCTCCCCAGCCTCTTTCGGGCGCTCACAGCCATCATTCCCAAGAACATCCGTAAAAACCACGATGGCATCACCCCACAGCTCCCAATTCTCTGCCCCTCCTGAGCAGCTCTGAGTGGGATTGTCAGTGTTTTATGTATTTACACCAGCAGAGAAGGCCTGG
>VWZU01004420.1:474428-487562 GCA_013397095.1 Sterrhoptilus dennistouni | reverse complement strand
GTGGGAAACACAAAAAAAAAAAAAAAAAAAAAAAAAAAAAAAAAAAAAAGAGCTGTCTGTGGAGTTTAGGAGTGGAATAACTTCAGATTTGACACCCTGCCTGAGCCAGACTTGATGAAAGCAGCTTCCACTAACCCCCCATCCCCGAATTCCTCCTGCCTGCAGTCAGCCCTTGCAATCAGCCTTGCCCGAAATAAACCCAGGAAGGAAAGAAGAGCAAAGCCACCTCACAGCCCCTGATGTCTGACGTTCACCTGCTGCCCAAGTGGGTGCTGTGGAGTGGCTCTGCAGCCTCTGAGTGGGCACCACTTCTCATTTTGCTGACACCTCCCTGTCCTCCAAAGCTCTTCCCGGTTTCCTGTGGCACCTGATACCCTTCCCTGGGTTCTGACCCCTCCAGGGTTTTTCCTTGAGCAGGCACAGCCGTGGAGGATGAAGTGCTGACTGTTGCCTTGAGTCTGGGCCATCCCCTGGGCTCTGTTTTTAGAAGGCTGTTGGAGATAAGCTGTTGGCAGGCTGCAAAAGAGGAAAAGGAACAACAAAAATAAAGGATGCAAAGGAAGGTGGTGGATGTGCTGAGGAGGACACTGAGCTCCACAGCAATGCAGAAAACTCTGTTCGGAATGGCTGCTCCCTTGGTGGGTTTGTTTTCTCCCTCTGAATGCCTGAAATGTTGCACTGAAAATGGGAGAGAACCTGGTTCCAAAGAGTTTTAATGATCTCATTGTACATGGTGGAACTCATGCAGTCAGATCTCAGCTTTTCCCCTTTGCACTTTGTAAAGACCATTTTTTTTTTTTAATCCCTCCTATTAGAAACTGAGCCAGAGAACAAACAAATAACTACATTAAGATAGTTGGCTCCTTAAATTTCTTGACTCACTCTGGAAATGGATTTTATGTGTGTTATTTGTGTGGTTTCTCTTCTCTTTCTTCCTTCTTCCCAACAGCCACTTTGCATTAAACGTTTCATCACAGACATTTGGTCATCCTTTAGAAGCCTTTTTGGTGAATTCTTGCTGGTGCTGCAGTTTGTCCACGCAGAAAGTCCAGGGTGAGTAATGAGAAAATAAACTTTCCCCTGTGCTGTTCTTTCGCTTCTCTGCTTCTGCTGCTGTGGTTTGACCCAAGACTTTGTAGCTCAGAATTTGCTTCTGCACCCCTGCAGAAGATGGAGAGTGATTCTCGGGGGAAAAAAAAAAAAGACAATTCAGTTCCCTTGGGTTTGCCTTTTTCTGAGATTAATGGTAGGTGCCCACCACGAATCTGGTTTGAGGCAGAAGTCTTTCTTTAGAATCCAATTAATGTGGGGTAAATTTTACTCCTCTTGCCTGACTAACAGGGTTTATTTTAAAAGCAAACCACTAAACTTCAGCTGAGCCATCTCCAGCCCAACCTATCCAACATTTGATAAATCTTTTTGTTGGGCAGGCACTTTTACATCATCACTTGAGGCTCCAGTCCCACTGAACTCCCCAGGGAACCTTCAGAGGAGTTTTCTCTGGAAAATTTCTACTCCTATCAGCTCCAATATGGGTCTAATTGAGATTATTTGAAGTGTAGGAGCCTGGTTGTTTGGGGTCTTTGAAATCCTTTCAGTGAGCACTGAAATTTTCATCTGGATGAGTTCTGAGAAACCAGGAACAGGTTCAGCATTTATGAATTTCATTAGATTAAGCTCAAAAAAAAAAAAAAAAAAAAAAGGGGTCAAGAGCCCCCAAGGAGACCATTGTGTTCTACAGTGGGATTTAACAGAACAGCAAAGTCCTCAACTAAAAATGGGCAGTAAGAGATGAGCCTTCCCGTGCAGTACAAACAGGCTGAAAAACAAGCCACAAACTCAATACCTTTTCAGTCATCTTCAGGCAGAAACCTGAGTGCTGGTTCACAAACATTCCAGCATGGCTGGCTGCAAATCATTGGCTTAAATTAATTCTTCCAGCTCTTCAGGAATTGATTTCCACTTCAGTGCAACACTGAATCCCCTCAAAACCAAGAGTGCACCTTAATAAATACCTGTTAAATGTGGATGTTAACGTCAATATTCTCATTTTCAACTCTGTAAAGTGCAAAGTATTTTTATTTTTTGCTCAGAAGCAGCTGGTGTTTGTTGTCTGGGGAGGTCTCTGTGTGTGTGTTGACCATGGATGGGATTTCTGGTGTTCTCCAAAGGAAACTACAAGGGATGGAAGGACAAGACAAGGGGGAATGGCTTCCCACTGACAGAAGGCAGGGATAGATGGGACATTGGGAAGAAATTCCTCCCTGTGAGGGTGGGGAGGCTCTGGAATAGAATTTCTAGAGAAGTTGTGGCTGCCTCATCCCTGGAAGTGTCCAAGGCCAGGCTGGATGGAGCTTGGAGCAGCCTGGGACCATGGAAGGAGCATCCTGAGACCAGGGGGCAAAGCTTTCAGGTCCCTTCCAACACAAACCATTCCACAATTCTCTGATTCTATTCTATGCTCCTTCCCTCATTCTCTTCTGTCCTCCCCTCACTCCTTTGGGTCTATTCCCCCACAAACTCCTCAGACAGAAATCACCTCACGCAGGATTTCACAGGTTGCTCACTCACAAATTCCCCCTGCTCCTCCTCCCCACAACCCCAGGCCATGATCCCACCAAAACATCCACACAGGACCCAAAAACTCTTCCAGTGTAGGAGCATCTATGGACAGCAGGGACAAAGAACTCTGCAGAGCTGAGATATTCTAGAAACACGGGGGCTTATTACAAGGGTCGTGGGTAAAGAGGGCTTTGCCTTCAGCCACCAGCCTGGGCTGGAGGGAAGCCCCAAAGAGAGAGGGAGAGAGAGAGGGTGTGAGGTGAGGGAGGTAAAAAAACTAAGAGGAGTAAGAGAGGTAGGAGCAGGAGCAAGAGCAAGAGAGAGAGGACCTTGTTACAATCCATTCTATCTCTTTTTGTGTTGAATATTCTAATTTACAGTGACCAACCAGAGCGAGATACAAACCCTACAGACTTTGCACACAGCCTATGAAAACTGCCATATCACCATATCATCCTGTATTCTAAACTCTAAAGAACTACTTTCTCATCTACCTTTTCCCTGATGCCTTGGCAGGGTGGAGAGGGGGTACATTATTGGGTCCTTTTGTTTTGTGTCCTTCAACCCATCTCCAGCTCATCCCCGTCTTCCTGCCTGCCATGAGCACATCTCAAAGCTGGATTTCATTTCTATTTCACTCACAGCTTTTACATCTCCAGTATTTCTTACCAGACAATCATATCCATAAGCCCTTCCTGTCCCATCTTTCCCAACACTCCTCGTCCCCTCCCCACAACCCCACGCCACGATCCCACCAAAACATCCCAAAAACTCTTCCAGGATTTGCAGCTCAGCCGTGTCCATCCCTTTGGGGAGAGGGAAGAGTGGACAGCACCCTGCCCCAGGCTGGGAGAGGCTTTGTTCCATCACATCCAGCTCTGCTGGGAGCACGGCGGGAGTTTTGCTGGGATTAACCCAGGCACTTGTTTATTCCCTGGGTTAATTTCACACGCCGAGCACCAAGCTTGTGTTAATTATATGATTTACTGGGGTGTGTTTCTTTTTTTTTCTTTTTTTTCATTGCATCGTAAAAAAAAAATAAAAATAAAGGTCTTGAATAAGAACTCTTGTTCTGGTAAATTTTTTTTTGCTTGTTTGTGAGCGGCCTGGAAATAGTTAACAGCAAGCACGTCCTCTGGGCCAAAAGGGACTGGAAGGCTCAGATTATTGCCTTATTTATTTTATTTTATTCCTAATTAACGTTTTATGAGCTCTGAATATGTTTACAGGAGCACATGCTGGAAAGGGCACATGGACAAACAGAATTAAGAGCCACTGGCTGCTCCACAGCATGGCCAGATTAAAATATCACTGAGCAGCCTTGTGCCTGTGCTGTTGGAAGAAGCTGGACAGGGCCATTTACAGCAGGAACAAAAGCTCACCTGGATAGTTTTACTTTCTAACCCAAGCTCAAGTGTTTGGGAGGGAGGAAGAGCTGATCTGCTGGTGGGGAAATAAATCCACCCAAATAAAGCAGCATTTCCAGAGGGAGCCTTGGACTGGGGCATTTTGTTCCCTCATCCTAGGTCTTTGTGGATTCAGTAAAATCAAATTTAATTTATAAAAAGCAGCTCCTGAGCATGGTCTCCTGAGATTAGGGGAAGGGGGAGATGCTTGAACTCAGATCCCACCCAGATCTGCCCAGTGGGGCAGGGAGAGGCTCCAGCCTGACCCCAGGGTGAGCTTGTCTCTGTGCCCTGAACTCCTCCTGCTGCAGGTTCACACTGAAATCATCGTTGCCTGGGAATAACCTGGCTTGGTTTTATTTGAGTCCATGGATCCAGCTGGGAAAATGTCCCTGCTTTCAAACTCAGGGCCTGGATCAGCATCTCCAGCCTCTCTCACTCTGAGCTGCCGAGGAATTCCCACCTTTCCTCTGAGCCCTCCTGCTTCTGCAGCAGCAAAATCGACTCCTTTTTAATAAATCACTTCTCTCTTCCCCCCAAAATTTGTCTGCTGCTTCCACTGGCAAATGCAGGAGCTCTGGGTCCTATCAACCAATTGCCCACAGAGAGTTTTATTGCCCTTTTTTTTAGCTGCCAAGGGAAAAACTAAAGCTGTTTATCAGAGAACTGCAAACACTCAGTGCTCCAAGAAATGTTAATATGATGCCCTTGGGATAAATATTGCTCCACTGTGTTTTTCAGCTGTCCATTGCTTTCCTTTTGAGAAATAAAAGGAAATAAATTACTGAGAAACAGAATGATCGTACAGCATGGTTAAAATCAGAAATAGTCTGGTGGTGGAAGAAAAAAAAAACCCACATTTTTCTCCCAAAATACATTTTAAATTGGGAACAGAGCAGCACAGAGATCTAGGTGCAGATAAATTAAGTTTTCCTGCGCAACAGAAAGATTTTATTGTTGGCTAACATCTTTTAGTACTTTAATTATCAGGACAGAAAAGTGCTTCATTACTCTTTGTACAAAAACAAAACCCTAAGTGAATTATTCATCCACAATATCTGAATTCCAGCTGGAGAAAGTTGTGAGAGGAGTTTAACTTGAACCTAGAACGATGCTGAAACCCATGAGAGTTCCAGGCCCAAATTGCTTTGGCGTCCCTGAGTAACTCAGGGATTATTTCTCAGCTCTTCAGACCTGTAGGTGTTTTTTGTCTCTCCATTCCCTTGTGAATCCCAGTTTTAGGGCCAGGCATTGCCCATATTCCCCAAACATGAATACATTACTTCTGCTGGGTATTTATTATTTGCATGGATTTCCCTCCCTGGGAATTCTCACGGTTTCCCGAGTCAGCACAGGAGGAAGGTGGGAATGTCCTCGTAAGCAAATTGTTGCTTCTCAGCGTTATTTTTACTGCTGAGGTGCCTTTGCTGACTCAGAAGAGCCTCATAATTCTCCCTTCTCCACTCAGCCACCGTCCTTCCAGTCAGAGCTCTCCTGCAGAAGGGAATTAGAGGGAGAAAAGCACCAGGAGGAGATGGAAATACAGGATCCTGATCAGCCACGAGGCTCAGCCACTCTGGAGATAAAGGAGAGCTGATTCCCATCTTTATCCAGAGGTTCCAGCTGTGCCAGCAGCTGCACACACTGATGGCCCTTTTCTTTTCCATCCCCACCACCAGCCCAGCAAAACCACTCATCTACTGGCCAATATTCTGCTCTTCCTGCTGTTCTCACCAAGCAGCAAAACCTGCAGGTGATGGTGGATTTCCAGACTGATGCCTTGAGTTTGAGCTTTTATGTTTTTAGATTCTCTGCTGCTTAAGTGGAGTTCTGAGCCTCATAGTAAATGTCAGTAAGTTCTCTTCACAGAGCAGGGAGACAAAACAAATCCTTTTCCTGCTGCACACCAAGGACAACTTTCAGGCCCAAAAGCACAAACAAGGGTGGGCTGGAGGGAGGAACAAGAAGGATGAGACCTCACAACCTGGAGCTGGAATTGGACAATTAACCCCCAATATGCGAATGGACCAAAACTTATAAAAATGTGAGACCTTGTGACTATTTGTGCATTTTTGTGACCATTTTTAGTCCATCTTGGGTGTAGTCCAGGCTCTTTTCCTGCCCAAGGTGAATCCTGGAGGCCTTTTAATAAATACCAACTTCATTCTCTATCTCTGTCCAGTCTCTGTTCCAGCTCAGCCTTCCCAAGGCATCAAGACAAGGAGAGCAAGGGGAAAGAAGAATAAAAATCCCTTGGAGCTGGTTCCTGTCAAAGGGTGAATTGGACTGTGGCATAAACAAACAGCCCAACACATTCTCCTGTTTACCTGGGGCCAGAGAATGTTTGTGAGGCCAAGTCCTGAGGGAGACACTGGCAGTAATAATGTCCAGACTTCCCCTGCACCAGGTGCAGAGCTGCAGGAGAAAAGGGAGGGGACAAACGAGGATTCTGAGAAAGGAATTGTGCAGTAAGAAATTGCTGCTGTTTCATTTTTGCACCATTTTGTGCAAACGTGCTCATGGGAGGTTTTGTTTGCCTGCCTGGGGACAGTTCAGCAGATTCCTGGAGGTTTGGGCGCCTCCAAAAGGGTGAAGGAGGTGCTGTAGCTACCCCAGATTTGTTTGGTTTCTTCTTCCTCTTCTTCTTCTTCTTCTTCTTCCTCTTCTTCCTCTTCTTTCTTCTTTTTTCTTCCTTCTTCTTTCTTCTTTTTTCTTCTTCTTCTTTCCTCTTCTTCTTCTTCTTTCTTCTTTTTTCTTCTTCTTCTTTCTTCTTCTTCTTCTTCTTCTTCTTCTTCTTCTTCTTCCTTCTTTTTTCTTCTTCTTCTTTCCTCTTCTTCTTCTTCTTCTTCTTCTTCTTTCTTTTTTTTTCTTCTTTTTTCCTCTTCTTCTTCTTCTTCTTCTTCTTCTTTTTTTTTCTCNTTCCTCCTCGTCTTCTTCCTCTTCTTCTTCTCTTGGATTCTCAGTTTCACAAAGAATAAGTCCAGCTTTTTTATAGAAAAGAAATTAAATTACAACAAGGTTTTTACCAAGTGGAAGTGAATCCTCCTGCTTGCGTCTGGGGTCGTATTCTTGAGGCAATTTCTTGTTTTATTGGTCTGCCTTGCTTTTTGCAGATATTGAGCCAAATATCCATGAATTCCATGGATCAATCCCTATGAGTTTCCACTATCACAAATTCAAAATACAGACAAAGTGGCTTTCTCCTCTAAGAAATGTGAAGATCTAAGAGCTGCTCCAAACACCTTTTCTCCCATTCCTGGGATTGGGAATGGACCAATCCCCAACTAGGAATTGGTCCAAGGAGAGGCTCTGGAAGCCACAGTTTGTCCTTGATCAGCTCCTGAGGCTGCCCAAGGAAAATCATCCCCTTTCTTCAGATTTATTTAAAATAAAAAGATTCACCTGTGGTTTGTAATTCAGCCTGAAATCAGGAATTCATTCTGGAGAGAGCCTCTTACTCCTGATTTCATTTTTCACTCTGGAGTCAGGCCCTGAATATCAAACCCCAAAGGGAAAAAAATCTGTGCAGACTCTGCTTTCAGAGTTTGAAACTCCAGAAGAAAATATTTCAAGGAAATATATTTGGAAATGAGGATTTCTTAATTAATAGTACTTAATTTGGACCCTCTTTGATCAAGGATAATGATGCTTAAAAGACAGAGCATTTGGATAGAGGGTTTTTAAGTGGAAATCATATTTAATTCTCCCACTGCTGCTTCATAAGGGGAAAAAACCCCAACAACAGGGACTTGGAGGTTTCCCATCCTTCTCAGAGGTGGAATTTTTGTGCTTTGCTATTTATTGACTTGCTTTGGTGCTTTCAGATGGAAACGTTATCAGACTCATCACCCTGGGACAGATCAAAGGCAGCAGCTCCGGCTCCTCCCCGGGGTGAAGATAAAGTGCTGCACTTGACCTGTGCCTGGAATGTGGGATGGGGTCAAAATGCAGGGAAATAATAATAATAATAATAATAATAATAATAATAATAATAATAATAATAATAATAATTCCCTTCCACCTCTGCCTGTGGAGGATCCTGCACTGCTCCAGGCAGGGACTTGTGTTCCTTTCTGACATTTCTGCAGGTAAAATTCAGGAGAAGCTGGATGATCATTTTTCCTCTTACAACAAAGACGTCCTTTGCTGAAATTCAGGAAAATCCAGGAAGAGACAGACACTAAGTACCTTCAATATCCTTTTAAATTGCTGCCTCCCAACCAACAAAAAAAGCGTATTTTTCTCACCTCAATATTTCCCTTTTATTTTTTCCTTAAAAACTTACACCGCCTTAAAAAAAAAAAAATTTAAAAAAATTTGAAATGGTGATTCAAGCTCGCTTTGCTCCTTGGCACTGGGAGAGGAGTGGCTGCAGGGCTGGAGGGAGCTGTCTGTTCCCAGCTCCAACAGCAGTCTCCGCTGTCCGAGCGATTTTGGGAGGGGTTTTTTGCTGCTGCCTGAGCTGTGAGCAGTGGGAAGCACAGCAGGGCAGACACAATCCCACCTTCCCTCTCACCCTCCTCCAGCACTGCCCCTGCCTTTTGTTCTGCTCCTCTGCACTAAATCACTCCCAGCAGCCCCAAAAATGAATAATTTTGGACAAGCCGTGCTCCAGCTGGTGTCCTGGAGAGAGGCTGTCTGCAGACACCTTTGTGGCTTGCCTTTTCTACTTCCTGAGCATGAGAAACCCTCATTCCAGCTCCTGAGCTTATTGCAGCTCCTGGGTACCTGCCTGACCTAATTTAGAGCGCTGAGAGCAGCACTGATTCATCTCCTCAGGAAATTTGGGCTCTCCAGGCTTGGCCAGCAGTGTCTGCTTCCTCTGAACAAGCTCTGGCCAAAACAGAAATGGTCCTTTCCTGGCACTGCTGGTGTTGCTCAATTCCCTCAGAGCTCCTGCAAAAGGGAAAAAGTGTTCAGTGTTGGCCAGGGTGATGCAGGAATAATAATAATAATAATAATAATAATAATAATAAATGCACAATATATTTTTTTAGAAGAAAAGAGCTCCTCTAATAAAATGAGGGAAGTTCTCCTACAATATTAAGGGAAAGAGCAGGTTTTTATGTGCTTTGGTAGCTCTGCAAAGGAAAGCCTTAAAAATGTGTGTGGCTGAAAGGTGGCCTGCAAAATCTGCACCATTTTAGCACCATCTCAAGTCACTGCCTTCATCCCCTGAGATCCCAGTTTTATCAGGAATAAAGGCAGGCAGTGCCATTAGAGTTGTCATTTCTCTGCTGGCAGATCCCAAGGTGCATCCAGGGGAAGAGAAAGGAGCAATGAACTGATTTCTTGCTGCATTTTGAAACTACCTGAACCCAAATTCATCCAAGCACTTTCCACCCTCCCTGGCCCTGTGTTTGAACACACACATGAAGAACTTTCCCAGACAAAGGCTCTGTGTCACCTCAGCCTGTCTGTGCTCCCACCACTCACCCCTGGTGGAACACAGACCCCAAATCTGTGGCCTGAGACCCCAAACCAGGGCTGCACATCTACCTGGGGAATCACCCGTGGCAAGGGGAGCTCATGGCAGGCTCAGTGCTGCTGCCTGAAAGGTTTATTTGGGTTTATTTGGGTTTATTTTCTCCACAGACCCTTCCTGTGCCCAAGCCCATCTTTCTCACTGGAACAGAGGCATTGAGGAATGTCGGAACCCTGGGCACTGAGAATTTCTGACTTTCTGTTCTAACAAGCACTGACCCCCAAGCAAACACTGCATTGACCTGAGGCCGTGGAAAAGGCTCCCAAAATTAAGTGACAGCACTGGGATTGTGGGTGTGGGGTTTGAATAGAGCTGTGTGATATCACAGGGTGCAAAACTTGGAGTTTAAGGGTTTAGAATATAGTAATATATATATAAAGCAAGATGGAGGTTTTAGGGCAGAGGGTGAGTCCTTTTTCACGTTCTTCTTCATGGTCTGGGTGGGATTTTGTAATTAGATAGAAAAGTGCGTTGAGGGCCACAGGTAATTGGTTATTGGGTTAAAAGTAAAAATAATTTAGGTGTCATTTCTTAATTGGACAGTTTATCCTTAAAAGGCCTTGTAGAGAAAGAAATAGGGGCCATTTTTATTTTGTTAGCTAAAAGTGCTGTAGAAGGATTAATAAACATCTGGGTCCCAACAAGAAACATCATCTTGTGAATTTAATCCCAACCCTGGTAAAAAAGAAGACAAAACACAACAGAGGACCAGGATGGGAACAGCACATCCACAGCCACAAACACTCCTGCCAGGACCCGACTGGAACACTCCTCACCTGCTCTTTGTGAATTCATTTTGCTGAATCCTGACAAACCCTCACCCACCCCCCTGCAGGCTTGTGTGATGGATGTTCAAGGGACAACAAATCCACTGGTCAGACTGGAATAATTCAGGGTTAAAAGCAAGAAATATAATTTTTTGTGTGTGCCCTGCTGCTCCAGAGGCTGAGCCATCCCATCCTGCAGGGTACTGCTGATCCCCTGGGAAGGGAAGCCTGTCCCCAGCCCTTGGAACAGAGTTGATTTATTTAGATTACCTTGATCTTTTAATTACCCTCTGCTTTCCTCCTCAAAGCCACGGGTCCAGTTTATCTGCCTGTGATTTCAGGGTTATTTTCCTGATTTCTTGGCACCTCGGAGCTGCAAGTCTGTGCCTCTCCTGAAGGACACAGAGAGGTGAACTTTGTGCCTTGGCTGCTGCCAGGGCCATTATGGAGAATTTGAGGTGATTCATTACTTAAAGACTTCTGGGCCCATTCCCCAAACCTGGGAGGAATTCTGGGCACTCTGCCCGCTCTACCCAAATTTGTGGTGGTTTCCCAGAATGCAAAACTGAGCACAAGGCACATCAGGGTGTGCTCTGAGAGGATAAGTGAGTTGGAAGGCAAAGATTGCTTTTTGTCTCCTAATTCCTTTGTCTGATGTTTCTTGACAAGAAATGGAAATAAATTGAGTTTGCTGCAGCCTCGCACAGGAGTGGAATTGTTTTATTCATGGGCTGTTTGTGGCCTTAAAGAACCTTTTTTTGCTTTCATGGATTTGTATAAAAATTCCTGGCTGGGATGGTGTCAGAGATGAACAGGATTTACTGCTGCAGCTCTTGTGGTCAGAACTAATTACCAGCTGCATTCTCTCAGATCTTAACTGTGCCTCTGCTATGAAGACATCCAGACAGAAATTGTGTTCATTTGGTTGGCTCAGGGTTCCCATCTTCAAGGTGGAAAATAAAAATTAACCTCCAGCAGAGGAAAAAAGCCTTGGAGAAAATGAAAATTGTTTTCCTAGAGAGACATTCTGCTGAAAAAACCAGCAGCTTGTGGAACTGTGGGCTTGTTAAAAAAATTCTGATAAAGAAAGATAAAGAAATTCTGCTGGTGGCAGTGACGGAGATGGGCTGAGAAGGGCAGGTTTGGAGTAAATAAAATCGGAATTAACTTAGAGCAAAGCATTTGCCTACTTGGGCCATTGGGATGCTGGGTGACTTAGAGGTTTTAGGACATTTCTAGTTGTGAATTGTCACTTTGTTTGTTTAAAAGTTTTATTTTCCTTCATTCATAAATGACAGCAGATCATCAGTCCACGAATGGGCGTGCCTGGACAAAACCTTCCTGGGATGACCCTTGATGAATTCCAGATTATTCCGTCAGGTATTTATTGGCCATTTGGGATGGTCTACAGGAGAGGAAAGGAATGTTTTAGTGCTCATGTCACACTCAGCGCCAGCCAAACACAAGTGGCAAAGTCCAACCTCCTTGGTGCCAAAGCTCCAAGCAGATATGAGATTTCTGGGACGATTTTTCTGCTTTTTTAAGTGACCACAGCCTTTTGCTTAACATCGCACCACTTTTATCTTTTACCTTTAAAATGCTTGTGTTCCATCATCAGTTTCCAGCTGCATTCATCATCATCATCACCAATTTCTGAAGGCTGAATTCCTCTCAGCTCAAAGGGATATTGGGAACAGGGATATTCTGGAAGAATTTGCCATTTTCCCTTTATAATCAGTGTTTGCACTTGGGAAGTTCCCTTTTAATCTCATATCCCAAGCAGGAGATCTTTGGAGTTGTGATCATTGGCAATGGCAACATCAAAAAGAAAATTAATTTTTTTTTAAATATATATTTATAGACCATCAGTTTTAGGATGGAAAGTAGCATTTTGCTAAGAAAGAGAGTAATGTTTCTCCTTCAGTCAGGCAAAAGCTCTGAGCCTGCACAAAACCTCTGAATCACTTTTAACTCATTTTTTTTAGAAGAAAAGAGATTCTCTATTGAGAGAAGTTCTCCTACAATATTAAGGGAAAGAGCAGGTATTTGTCTTTAGAGGAGATTTATGTGCTTTGAATTTAAGTCAGAAAACATTTGTACCTTCCCTGTTTGGTTCAATAAAGGCAAGATTTTCTTCTTTCTTACAAGGAGGGATCTGAGAAATCTCAGCCTCTCTGCTCTGGGTACTTTCATTTCCATTCTTCTTGATTTTAAGCAGGATTTTCCATGAGGGAAAACCTCCAGCTCCACGAATTGCCTGGGATGATGTGGATAGGAAGTTTCTCCTCGAGATCAGGAGAATAAATTTTCATGTCTGAATTTCTAGACTGAACTTCAAATGCCTTTTCATCTCCGTATTCACTTAAAAGCACAAAACTTCCACTGCAACACCTCCCACTCATCCACAAACCAGCTGAAAGTTACAAATTAAGAGGGAAATGTCAGGACCAAGCTGATCTTTCCTTTAAAAAAAATTTGGAAAGGTTTGCTTAAAATTTGAGGTTCCACAGGGATCCTGAAGAATTCTACAGGACACATTTAAGGAGATTATCTCAAAGGAAACTTGTGAACTTTTTTGGATTCTCTTTTGGAGAATCTGTTTGGAACTGGCCAGGTGAAGTTTATAACTATGAGTGCCCTTGTTTTGATTTAATATTTGGGCTTTTTCTCCAGATATTGGGATGAGGCATCACTGCAGAGTAATGCAAAACAGTTAAACTAACAAGTGCAAAAGCCACTTATCTCTTATATGAGAAATAAGGAAATATTTCTCTTTTCTTTCTCTTTCTCACTTTTTCTATTTCTCTCTTTCTTTTCTTTTTATTTCATTTCTTCTGTTTCTCTTTCTCCTTTCTTTCTTTCTCTTTCTTTCTTTCTTTCTTTCTTTCTTTCTTTCTTTCTTTCTTTCTTTCTT
>VWZU01004420.1:446140-465299 GCA_013397095.1 Sterrhoptilus dennistouni | reverse complement strand
TTTTTTATTTTTTAATTTTCCTTTTTTTGCAAGAACCGTTATGAGAGCAAAGCTTTCTATTTTCCATTAGGGGAGACTCATCAGTGCCCTTTTTCTGGTCTCCTACTCTGTTCTTTTTTACCCATCTGTCTGAATTAAAAGACAAATTCAGTAACATTTTTGAGGGAGAGACACAGACCCCATAACTGTGTGAACTGGGGAAACTGTGTGCTGCACCTCTGGACCATCAAGGCCAAACCCCCTGTTCTGCAATATAATCCCTCAGTGTCTCAGCTGCCACTTGGCACTGCTGAAATCCCCTCACGAGCAAGATTTTCATCCCTATTTGTACTTCTGTCATCTTCTGGACGTCCCAAGGGAGATGCAAAAGTTGTTTATGTGACATTTCTGTGCTGCTGAAATCTCCTGCCCTGTAAAACCCCCCAGACTGAGGAGGGGTTCCCTGCCCAGGTCTCCCAGGTTCCTTTCACAGCTCTGCCAAGGATGTGCTGTGACTTAAATTAAATCAATTCACTTTTTAGTGCCTCAGCAGTGCAGGGCATACATTTCCTGGCTGGGGGGGAGTTGAAGGCTCCTTCTGCAGCTTTGGAAAGTGCTTTAAAACACTGAGGCAGAGGCAGAAGAGAAATGCAAAGAGCTCTGGGTTTGGGGGGTTTTTTTTGTGATCTCAGAGGCAGCAAGTCACTCTCCAGGCCGCAAAACGACTTTTGACATTTGGGCTGAGAGCAGAGCTGTGTTGGCAGGGTCTTTATTCTCCAGCTCATTCTCCAAGTGGATGCAGAACACAAAACTCTCCTCCAAACTTTTCACCAAAAATCTTGGTGGACAGGCCGAGGATTATCCCAGAGCAGGATACAGCCTTTTCCTTTGGGAAAGGACCAGTGCTCCCTAAATACAGAATTCTCTGCCATGGTCTCAGTCCCTAATTCATCTCCCTCTGCAAGAGTCTTTTGGGGTATCACTAAATGAAACATCACAACATTTGACATCCCAAAGGAGAGGAAGGAGGACTCGGGCCATGCTCTGGCTCTGCATCGTGTCCATCCTGCAGCACTGCAGGGGACTGAGCAGGGGCAGAGGGAGGGACAGAAGGGGCACACACTGCAAACCCTGAACAGCACCAGGAGTGGAATTAAACCCCACTTCCCTGGAGTGTCCCAGGAAGGGCTGGAGGTGGCACTCAGTGCTCTGGGTGGGCATCAGGCACAGCTTGGACTGAATAATCTTGGAGATCTTTTCCAATCCTAATGATCCTGTGATTTAAAACAAAGTTTTTCCAGACAAATAATGCATTTGGATCCCAGGAGCACTTTCAGCAGGCACTAATCAATCCATGCTTGCATGAGGCTGTCCCAAAAGCAACTGGAATTGCTGCACTCACCAGAACTTGGGGCTTGGAAGAGTTAATTACTCTTGTGCTTGCACAAATGAAGTGCTTGGGGTTTAATTGAGTCCAATAAGTCCATATTTCTTAGTTCCTGAAATTAATTGGGGTTTTTATTTGACAGAGGCTTTGCCTGCTGGGTGATTTTTGGAGTGATAGGTCAGTGCTGCTCAGGGATATTGGGATATTGTTGAGTAAAGAGCTACAACTCTGTCACTGACTTGGGGGGCAAAACTGGCTGCTGCTGCTGCAGTTTGAGGCCATGGAAAAAGGGGTTTGAAATCCCCCCCACTGGTGGAGAGTGAATCAAATGCCTTGTGCGTGTGGGCACCAGAATTAATAATTGGTAATATTAATGAAGATTAGGGTTAAGATGTAGTTCCTGACCATGGCACCCATCCCCATGGGACTGTTCCTATCCCTGGAGAACTGAGCTGACACTTTTCCTGAGGGAGTTCCATCAGCAGGGATAGCCAGAGCTATCCCCAGCTCCTCCCAGGGAATGGGACAGCTCAGGAAAGGTCATTTTGTGTCCTCTGGTGATCCTGGGGCAGTGTCTCTTGTGTGTCTCCATCTTACCTTTGCCTTGGTGAGCCCTTGGTGCAACGTCACAGCTCCTGATCTCACTCCAGCACACAGGGAATGGCAGGAGAACACCAGAGCTCCCCTTCCCATCACACAGGGAATGGCAGAACACCAGAGCTCCCCTTCCCATCACACAGGGAATGGCAGGAGAGGAGCAGAACTCACCTTCCCAACACACAGAGAATGCCAGGAGAAGAGCAGAGCTCACCTTCCCATCACACAGAGAATGCCAGAAGACCAGAGCTCACCTTCCTATCACACAGGGAATGGCAGGAGACCAGAGCTCACCTTCCCATCACACAGAGAATGCCAGGAGAACACCAGAGCTCACCTTCCCATCACACAGGGAATACCAGGAGAACACCAGAGCTCACCTTCCCATCACACAGGGAATGCCAGAAGAGCAGAGCTCACCTTCCCACCACTCAGGGAATTCCAGGAGAACACCAGAGCTCACCTTCCCACCATACAGGGAATGCAGAAGAGCAGAGCTCACCTTCCCACCACTCAGGGAATGGCAGGAGAAGAGCAGAGCTCACCTTCCCGTTGCCTGTGAGCAGAGCTCACTTTCTGGCACAAAGGGAGTGACTCATGCTCACAGACAGAACTGGATTTATTTGGGAGCTCATGGAATCTCTCTGCACCATCAAAGCAGAAATGAGAGGCCTGAGCCACCTCCCCCACTGTAAGTCATCATAAGCCCATTGAAATCAATTAAGTTAAATATATGAAATTAAGATGAGGCCTGAAGTCAGGAATCTGAGCTACTTAGACCTAAACCACTCCAAGGCTTTCACATGTAGGAGATTTTCCAACCCCACAAAACTATAGGTTTCTTATCACTGCTGTCAAGGAACGACTCAGCCTTGCAGAATAAATCTTGAAAAAGCTCCTGCTTATCATAAAGCTCTCTGCACTGCTCCTGTGGTGGGTGAAAGGCCTGAGATTGAATATCCTCAGGGCAAAAAGCAGCTCCTGTATGGAAAAACATCATTAAGAGTAAGAAAATCTATTTTAAGGGATATACTTCATACACTTCACAGCACCGTAAGAAATAAATACTTAATTATTATAGATGGAACGATTTGCAAGTTTTATTTTGCCACTTGTGCTTGTTTACCTTTAGGAACTTGATCAGGATGTGCCTCACACACCAGGCAGGGTGGGAGATGCTCCAGCCACACACACAGGGTGAAATCCAAGGCCCTCTGGAGCCAGTGGGAACTTTGCCACTGGAAGTCAACAGTTTTAGGAAGCCAACCAAGCAGAAAACCCCAAATCTAAATGGCTCTGTTGGTATGTTCAGCACTGGTCCTGGTTGGAAAATGCTTTATTGTGCCATGGAAATTTATAATGAGGAAAGGGGTGGGAGGGGAGAAGTTTGTTGTTGCCAGCTCAACCCTTGATGGGAAGGTTTTCTCCAGCTTTTCTCCGTGGTGAAGGGAAAGGGCAGGCCCAGGGGCCTGGCAGAGTCAGCCACAGAAATTCAGTCCCACAGAGTGAGACTTTCAGAAATCCCCTCAAATAACATTCCAGCATTCACTTTCCACAAGTCTGACTCATGGGCAGGCTGGTACCTCCATCCCAATGGCCCTGCTGAATTCAGTGACATGGGAAGAAAGTTCCTTTTTGGGCAAATAAAAACACGAGGTGGTGTCCTGGGTTTACAGGGCGATGGGAAGCTTGAGATGGGCTGGGGAAGGCAGGGGAAACTCCAAGGAGAGGGAGGAAAAAGGAAAAAAAGAACAGTCAGGAACAGAGTCATGGTTAGACCCTGAGAAAAAAGTGGAAAGATAAACCCAAGTAATGGTGGGGCAGCATGTGGGGAGGTCAGGAAACAAAGCAAGGCTGTGCAAGAGACACTCGATCCTAAAATGGCCATTCTGGAGGGGAGGGGAAAAAAGCATGTAAGGTTTTAATGTACAGCAAAAATACTTTCTGCATGCAAGCAACTGTTTTCATTAGAGAAACTGCCAGAGCCTTGGCCAGGCAGAGAAAAGGGAGGAAGAGCATTAAAGACAGTTGAAAACAGCAAAAAAACCCAACCCCAGCACTGAGGGAAGAGGAGGAAGCTCAGGAGATGAGGTGTTTAGCAAGGATGAATGCAAACAAGCAGACACAGGGGATACTGTAGGATCAAGTGGGAAATACTCCACATGCCTTTCCCTCAAAATCCCACATGTTCCTGGAGAAAGCTGATCACCACCAAACCCCACCAGCTGCAGTTTTATAAAGCTCTCTCTCCACATTGCTCAGGGTGGGACCTGCTTCCTATTTGCCTCACTTTGAGCTGGCTGGCCAAGGGAGAATGGGAAAAGCAGAGTTTCCTTTTGGCCCAGTTCTCCTTGAAGCCTGGGAGCTGAATTCCACTCCTGACTTTGAATCATTGAGACTTGCTGCTGGAGCACAGTCAAGTCACATCCCTCACCTCCCTGTGATTCAAGAAGCCTGGCTTTTAAGGGGAAAAAAATTGCAGAAAGAGCCCGTAAAAGCAAACTCTGGATCCAAGATGAGTTGCTGTGGATTAACAGATTAAAAGTGTGGAAGTCTGTGAAGATAAAATTCACTACAGGAGGAATGAGGGGCAGCACCTCCAGTCAGATGGAGCTTTGTCCCTTCTCCTGGGCTCTTGGGGATATTTCCACTGCCTCACAGGAGGCTCTGGTTCCAAGGCAGGCTGTGGTAATGGTGTGTGGAGATGTGTGAATGCACCGGGCTGCCAGCCTGGAACCAGCTAATTACCTCAATGGGGCTGGTGTCTGATGGAGAAGCTGCTCCCACCTTGTAAATTCTTTGCATAATAGAGGAAATAAACCCCATTGTTTTTATGAACTCGTAATTAAGCGATGGAAATGGGATTCCAATAGGCTCATTCCAGCCAGGTTGGTTGGTGCAGCTGGAAGGATCCCGACCTGCCAGGAGAACAGGATGTGTCACTGCCTGCCTCAGTTTCTCCATCTGCAGAACAGGGACAGTGTCTTCACCCTGCTGGTCACAAGCCCCGCCAGCCTTCCCTAATTGCTGTTTGCAACACTTGGAGTGCCGTGGATGGAAGGTGTTGGAGGGGGAATCACTGAATCATGAGTCACTGTTAGGCACACGTCACTTTTCATGGATTTTTGGGAAGATTTTGTCATGCTGGGCACAGGGTGGCACTTGCCTGGCACCTCCAGGTTGTCCTTCAACTCAGATCCTCCCAGTGCTTATCAAGCAACCCTTCCAACCCTCCTCTCTCGAGGGACAGAGGATCCCTGTGCCTTTGTCTGTGCCTTTATTTAATGAAGCAATTATGCCTGCTAACGACATTCTTCGAGAAACATCCTATCTAAAGTTTCCCACCATTCTTGCACTGGTAGCTTTCCCCCTTCCCTCCTCCTCTC
The DNA here is from genome assembly GCA_013397095.1 of Sterrhoptilus dennistouni. NCBI lineage: Eukaryota > Metazoa > Chordata > Aves > Passeriformes > Zosteropidae > Sterrhoptilus > Sterrhoptilus dennistouni. Next base: position 459,950 of record VWZU01004420.1, on the reverse strand, counting down.
TCCTTATTAATTTATGAAGCAGCTAATTATGATCCCTGCAGGCTAAATAACTGTGCAGTTAGAGATGCACTAGATGAGTGGGTATGGCAAGGCAGCGCAGAGCATTTTTCTCTTCGCCTATTACATGTATTGTTTTAGGTAATTAACATCCACTTTGTAGTGGCAACACAGACGCCTTGCTGTCTGTACAGCTTCTTGGCTCAGCTTCCTTGCAAATACTCCCTGGTACACTCCTTGCAAAACCATGTGAAGTGTTATATAATGCTCTAGGTTGAAAGGCAATTGTGTACATCCAGGTTGTTAAACGGATCTGGATGTGTGTGCACAGCCAATGTTTCAGGCCTTAGCTGAGGTGCCTTCAGCTCAGGATCACTTCAAATGACTAAAAGCAACCCAAGGGAGACTTTCTCCCTTTCTTCTTTGCCTGTGCATCCAGAAGTTTCCAGTTTATCCCCAGGAATACCTAGGAAAATGCTGTTGTTTCGGGTCAATCCTCAGCAGTTTGAACATTGTCCGTGTGCTCGGCACTGTGCAGTCCCCAAAGATTATCCTGATCTGATAGACATTCCTCTCCCCTGAAAAACTAACCAACACAGAGACTGGAGACTGAGCTCAGTGCTCCTGTTCCTGCTGCTCCCCAACCCTGGTTTGGTGTGTTTGTGGGAAATCTTTGGGGAAGGAGAGTGGAGGGATTAGCGGGGAGGGAAGGGAAAGCCATGCAGCCTACATGGGGCAAGGTCAAAAATGTGCTAAGCTGGGAAGGGGTTTAAATGCCAGACAAGGTCAGGGCAAAGACAGCCCTGGAAGCCTTAAGATGTCCAGTTTTCCTGTTGCCAAGGAACACTCAGGTAGGTTGCAATAAACAGTGTTTGAGGCAGAAGAAATTTATGGACGACTGCTGAATGAGGTTGCTGTGATTATCGATGGGGTCTGCGCGCCTCGTGCACTCACAGGCTTTTCACAGTCCACTGTCTGAGAAAATTGGTGCTCTCTGAGCTGAGTGAATGCCCAGAAGTGCAACCAAAGGCCAGGGTGAAGGAAGGGTCTCCTGCTGCTTCGTGCTGGTACAAACTCCTGGGTTTGCTCTGCAGGGAGAGCAGCTCCCCTTGGCTCCAGTCCCCATTTGTGAGGGTGGCATGAGAAGAAGGCCAAATACCAAAACTCAGGCCCAGAATTATTTTAATGAAAGCAGCAAACCTGGTCATTTTTGCCTTCCCCCTGCCTCCCAATCAATGATGTGTGTGTGTCAGCCTGGTTGCTGGTGGAGCATCAGATAGGGCTGTCTGAGTGTGGGCTGGTGCTTTGCAAGTTTAATTTCACAACTCCACTCCCAGCTCTGGAGCTGCTGACCTGCAGGGCCAGCCAGTTCCAGACTGGGATGGCCACGGGGCCAGCTGGACCCACAGGGGTGGAGGGACAGACCCCAGGGAGTCAGGGCAGGGTGTCCACCCCTCTCCCTGGAGCTTCACTACTGGGATTTCCCTGGAGCTCTGATCCCTCCAGACTCGTTCAACACCTTCCTCTCCCCACCTTGTCACCTGTGCATGAACCCTGTGTTTGGATTCAGGTGGAATAAAAAAAAAATCTCATCAGCATTTTGTGGGTATCATCTGCTGCTCATCCAGGTGAGATAGAGATCCATCCCCTCCCAAGAGATCTGGAATTATTAATTGCTGCTGTAAATCAGCAGAGTGTGCTGTGAGCCAGCCGTGACAAATCTCGTGGGGAGCAGCTATGCAAACAAGATGGCTGATAAACACACAGGAAGGAATCAGACATGGGAAGCTCTGTGGAATGGAAAAAGAGGAATTTTTTTTTAAAGAAAAAACAGTATTTAATGGGCAATTTCAAAATGAGGCAATTTCAAACCTTTCTTTATTATTTTTTTTTTTTTTGCAAATTGTACAGCTCGATGAGTTTTACCAAAAACTCATCAAGTGGAAGGAGCAGTGGAAAATCTGAATAATGCATAGGATGCCCACAGGTAAAGGTGGGAAAAGACTGGGAAAGGCAGAAGATGAGGACAATTAAATATTTTCAGTTTAATATTTTCAACACAAGCTACATCAGACTGGACAAGGTGGGATAAAAGATCACAAAGTGTCAGAAATGGGCTGTGCTGGGATCCAAGGGAAAATGGAGAAAAAAACAAAGGAAGATGACATCCAAGTCATAAATATTGGGGGAAAAGCAGAGCTGGAACAGTTTTTGGCTGAATTAGACCCACAGGAGGTGCTGGATGTGCCCACAGGACACAGACACGTTCCTGCAGTGCAGTGGGAGAAGTCCAGTGGAGGAACCAAAGTAGCTGCAGTCTACACCAAGGGTTGCTCAAGCCAGTGCTATTATTAGGCACTCTCATTCACAAGCCTCAAATTCACTAACAAATTATTCTTTAAAAAAAAAAATACATCCTCTCCATCTGTTTTCCAGCTTTTTATACCAAAATTCTAATTTAAGACATTAACTAAAATGGAAAAAAGATTTTCCTTTCATTAACTTTGAGTGTATCCAATTTACGTTTCATATGTTTCCATTATTTTTTTTCTTTCTTCCTGAAGGGTTTGTTTTCTGAAGGACAATGGAAACCCCCCCCTTTTTAAAATTTTTTTTTTTTTTTTTTTTTTTTTTTTTCTGACAGCATTTCTGAGACTTTAGAGGGTGCACCTACATTTTCTGAACCTGTCAGTGGCTCTGGCCACCTTCCAAGTCCCCTGGGGCAGGTGAATGTTAAGGACTTGAAGCTCCCAAGCAGAGGTACCATTATGATCCAGGACTATCCAGACCTTAATTATGTTTCTTAGTGCTGACACCTGCCAGTAAATACAGAAAGGGATGCACCACTTGTGTGTTTATTTCTAAAGAGAAACGTTTGGAGTTTTTTTTCATCTCAGAAGCAGCTGGTGGTTCAGAATGGACATTTTGCAGCTCTCATAAACACACTTTGTCCTGCACATGAAAGTGCCTTTCTGCATGTTTGATGTTCTGAGAGCTCTTGGTTTGGCAGGAGGCAGCTCTGGCTGGTGATACCCCTTGAGCCACAATCAGCTGGAGGAATAATCCACAAAATCTGCTACGGGGCAGTGCTGGGGATGGACAACCACGAATAAACCCCTCCAATTTCACCTGGTGCAGCTGTGCTGGTGTTACTGAGGCACACAATACCCAGACTAAACCACTGCCAGAAGTGTCAGGGGATTATGAGGAGCTGGTGGAGTTTACAGAAGGCACTGACAGCTCTGCAAGTCATGCAGCCATGGCAGGGCCATGCCAAGAAAAGCATTTTGCAAAGGATCCTGCGTTCCCTCCTCTCTGCAGCTCGCAGATTAGAATTCATGCTCTGTAGTGGTATGTAAAAAAGCTCAGTGTCTCTTGTCTGGAAGGCTAAAAATAGGCTGGCAGGAAGAAAAGGGACAATAGTTGCCAAATTAAATCAATATAATTTTTAATCAGCAGGCAGAATAAATGATGCCATTTTAGACTGCGCTATAAAAAAAAATGCCCCACAAACTTTTATAAGGAAACAAACACAATTCCATTGGCTGGAGTTCCTCCCGTAGGTTCAGAAATTTTATTTTATTTACTAATGTAAATACATTCCATTTCCATCCCCAGGCAGCCAGTCCAACATACATATTGATATAAGGACGGCCAACCTTTCATTAATATTAAAACCTCCTCTCTGCAATGGGTAATGATGATTTATGCAAAAAGCTCACTTTGTGGGAAAACGGAGTTTTGTGGGTTTGCATTTCATGCATTTGTCCTCTCCACGTTATGAATTCCTGCTGTTTGCCTGAACTCAGTCATTACTGCAAGGATGTGAGGAGATTCTCCCGAGGGCCAAACCTCCTGCTGCTGTCATCGCCCCATTAACTCCAGGTTGTCCTGAAGTCAATTAGAGCTCCACAGCTTTATACAGAGAGCTCTTCTGAAAACATAAAATGAAAATAAAATGGCAAACCTTCTTTTTTGAAGCTTCTTTGGCTGTTTTTTCCGTTTTTGAGGGCGGTTTCCCCATCGAAGAGGCTCTTGTGCTCACAGAGCCGATACAAATGTCTGTGTATCATTTTATGAAAAGCTGCAGGAATGCCAGTTTGAGATCATTTTTTTTTTGTATAAATTAACATCTGCCTAGCACAGAAACTGCACTGTCTGAGAGTTTGTCAAGGGTTTATTGCTGGGATCATTTACAGTAAGGCAGCAGGACTGTGGTCATGCTGGTCATATTCAGATTGGATAATTCTTCCCAGTTCTAACATCCTGCCCCTCTGAGACACCCCTGAAACCCTCCTGGGTGTTTTGGAGCTTTCTTCTCTGTGTTTTCTTCCCTGTGTCATCGCCAGGATGATAAAGAGGATCTTTTCAAGGCACAGGAGGAGCTGCCACACAATTTATTGCACAGATTTTGTTCAGCTGCAAAGGCTGAACTTCCTCTTGAGCTGTGCTGAGATCATGCTGCAGTTACCCCAAGTTTGCAGAAATCTCTGTGAATTTGTGTTTCCAGAGCTCCCAGAATGTCAGAATATCCTGAGCTGGAAGGAACCCACAAGGATGATCCAAGCCCAGCTCCTGGCCCTGCAGAGGACACCCCAACAATCCCCCCTGTGCCTGTGGTGGGATTCACACCAAATCCTACACAAGGCTCAGGAACTGCTCAAAACATCGAGGAATTCTCAAATTTGTAAGAATTCTGCCAAACCCAGGCCGAGTTTCTGGGCGGCAGGAGAATTTCTCAGCTGGGTGAAACCCAGTGGACACTGTGGTGGAGAACACAGCCCTGGTGTAGGATCAGGAGGTTATTTCCTCATCCCCACTCACACACAGACAACTCCTCGTAAACTGCAACACAAACCCTCCTCCCAGTTTACACAAAGCTGGACAAAATAGCTTTTTATCTAAGCTCTGTGGGCCACGTATATGAAACGAAGTTGCCAAACACAAATTAATGTGTAATTATTTTTCTTGCCTGAATCACTTTCTTTCATGTGTCATAACATGCAGAGTAAATAGCACCACACCTTTTTTACTTTAATTGTGGTAATCTGATCTCTCAGCCACAAGAAAGCCTCCTCTAATGCCTTCTTTAGAATGGACTTTCAAGGCAAAGCAAGAGCAGTAACTGTAATAATCACCTCTTCTTTTCTTCTGCTGTCAAAATGCAGGGGGGTTGTTAAACTAATCAAGGACCAGGACCACACTGGCAAAAAAAAAATAAATGCCCTAAAAGACAAACAGAGGTAAATGTTTGACAGGTAATTTAAGGTGATGGTAGGACTACTTTATTTTTTTTTATGATTTGCCTGGTGACTAATTATTTATGGGGTAAACATGAGGCTGTCTGGCTTTATGGTAATATCATAATGGGAACCATGTTGTATTGTTTATCTGCTGGGATTGTCTCAGAGTTTTGAGGAGCAGAACTTAATAGTGGCAGGTGTCAACTCAGTTTGATCATCAAGGATCTCCTGTGCCCAGAGGATGATTAAGATAAATAGAAATTCATTAGCTGGGTTTGGCCCATGTTTTGCATTGAGTCCTTGGAAAAGAAAGGACATGGGGATTTACTTCAGAGCAGAAAATCTCTTTTGCTGTTTAGAAGAACAACTCCTTTCCTCCTTATTTTCTATGACCTTCATTCCTGACCAGTTAGGAATAAAAATCTACATCCAAAACTGATCCTATGACAAAATTAAGTGGAGAACACCAAAAAAGGGTTTCCCCTCCAGCTGCTTTCATGCTCTGATACCCACTGAGGGGAAAGAAAATCTTCTCAGAGACCTTGGGGACAGCTGGGTGAGTTCCAAACCTGAGTTGCTTGACCAGGTCTTGGGGAAGGTGGGCAACAACTGCAGGAGTTGGAGCAGCCTTGAGCCAGCACAGTGGAGATAAACCTGGGACAGAATTCAAATCTCAGGGTGAAGAACCTTGCTGGCCTCCTCTGTCCACTAAAATGGATTAAAGTGGACTAAAATGGCCTTTAGTTCCACTAAAATCACTGCCTTTAATTCCAATCTGCCTTTTGCTGTGGTGGAAAAATGGAAGGGAAGGGGGATTTGAGGTTGAGTACAATCACCTGCCACCTGAAGCCAAGCAAAGCAGCCCCGTGGTTCACCCCCCGTGCAGGTGGGAAAGGACAAACCTTCCACCCTGTCTGGGCTGCCCAGGGGCACAAACACTGCTCCTCAGTCCTCTGGCCAGGGCATTCCCCGTTCCCTGTGAGCAGTGTCCCAGAACTGGATATTTCCAGGTCAACTTCAAGCTTTGAGCCCCTTCAGTGCTCCCCTCAGTGTCTCCCAAGGGGCTGTGCTGGGCAGGAACCCCACAAGGCAGAAATTCAAGAGGTCACAGAGGGTTACAGACCCCTTTGAGCCCCTGAGGGTTTTCTCTGCAGCAAACAGAGCTCTGGGCGAGGCTCTCCCACCATCCCTGCATCTTTTGGGTCTCCTGCTCTCCTCGTAGCTCCCTGGTGGAGCTCTGCTGCCCAAGGCCTCCTGTTTAGGTAAGATCTAATTACATCCCTGCTGCCTTTGCTGGGTTTGGTGCTGGCTGGTTACACTGGGAGCCCTGCAAGTCACCACATGCTGATTTCAGTGAGTCTCCTGATTTCTGCTGCCGGAACCCAAGGAGCTCCTTGCAGCTCATGATCCCTCCTGCCCACACCTCTCCTGCCCAGCAGAAGGAAATGACCAGCAGGTGGTTGTTCAATTTGCTGGGAAGAGTTCTGGGAAACCATTCCTTTCCCCAGCTCGCCGTGAGCTGTGTACACTGATCCACCCTACAATACACTTGGGGGGAAGCCTATTTAGCTGGTGAAGTGTCAGTTCGTTTATCTTTACATCGTTTCTCTACTAACAACATCACTGGTTGAAGTCACAAAGATCTTAGAAATGCCTTATCAAAGTCTTTGATGTCAGATTTACCCAACTTATCAAGCGGCTTAACCAAACATCCTCATCGCCCAATGCCAAAACATCCTCCTCACCCAGTCTAAACACATTCTGCTCACACAAATTAATGCCTGACAAGGCCTGACTCCCTTATTACCCAGCTGACAAAAACCCCTCCTTCCGTGTCAGGGGCACAGTGTCAGATGTAGCATCCTGCTCCTGTTTCTGCTGAAGGTCCTGCTGTTAAAGGTTCCACTTGTCCAGCTCCCCAAAAGATCACACGTAGTCAATAATCTCAGTGTTGTCTACATTGTCTGTTCCTTCATGATAGCTGAGATGGAAAAAAAGAAAAAAAAAAAAAAAGAGGGGAACAAAAGAATTTAATCAGTTGTTCCAAATAAAGATCCTTTTATTTGCAGAGAATTTGCTTGGTGGTTTGATTATCCCCAGACTTCAAGCAGGGGATGGAGGATGAGTCTGTGCTGAAGGCAAAATCACTTCTGGGATGGCCAAATCAAAGTGGTTGCTCCTACTGACCTCAAAAACTTGCTCGGTGTTGCGGGAGGCAGTTGATAGGATGGAAATGGTGACATTAGAAGTCTCCAGATGGAGCTCCTGCAGCACCAAACCCCTGCGCGGCTCTGGAGCCTCTCTCCCCTTTCGGGGTGAACCCTCCACCCACAGACATGCACCCAGCATGGGCTGGTTTATAATAAGAGCCTCTTTCATCTAAACTAATCAAAGCCATCAGTTTACAGGAATCAGTGTCTGGAGAGGTGCCTCCACCCTCTGCGTGAGAGCGAAGTGTTGTGGATGCAAACAGGACGGAAGCGCCACGTAAACCTCGGAGCAAAGAAAGGAGCTGTGAGGAACACCAGAGGAGCTGTGAACTCCAAGCACCCAGAGGGCAGGTGGGAACTCTGGCAGTGAAGATTTGTGCAGCTCCTTCTGCAGATTGAGAGGAGTTGAGCTGTTGAGCAAAAAAGGGTTTGACTTCTTGGGGCTGCGTCAAGCGGCGAAATATTTTCAAAGTTTTTCTCATCTTCCTCCAGCCTGGTGCAAAGTTTGTCTCGTTTCCCCCTTCAGCCCCACAACAGGCACAATGTTCTACCTCTTTCTAAGTATTTTAATATTTAGAACCTTCCCACCCTCCAGGAGGGACACCAGGAAGGGTGGCAGTGGTGGAAGAAGGAAATGGAACATCACTTAAAGGTAATTCCACCATTGGGCAACCAACTTTTCTGACTGGAGGAGGAGACCAAAGACAAATGTGTTGTTTCAGGTCCATCTCCAGCAACAACTGTGGCAGCAAGAATAAAAACAAATACGCAGCAAAGCGAAATAAAGAATAAAAATGTATATAGAGTACTGCCAAATTAAAAATATTCCTTCTAAAGGGAGTGCACTCACATGCTGATGGCCTTCTGCATTACAGAGGTGGAGTTTTAAATTTTAAATGGAATATGTATAAAATAGAGGGAATATGTATAATATATAAAAAAATATTTACAAAACATATAATCATCTCCAGCCCATTCAGGTGATTGAGATGCACATATTCCCCATAAATTATTCCAAGCTGGTGCAAATTTTGCCTTAAGTCATAGTCCCAGCAATGAAACAATTACTTCACATGTTTGTATCTGTGAGCAAGTGGTTCAGTATTGAAGGACTTTGTTGTTTAAAAAAACAAAATCTGTGAAACAATGACTTTTTAATTTTGATAAATTTTAAGTGCTTTACCATTCAAATGCCCAATTTAAGTGATGTCCTTTATTATTGGGACAGGAATCCTTGGTGCCTTGCAAGCTGCAGATGTGAGACCAGGTGTTTGTAAATTATACAGTAAAACAAATATATTGCACTGAAAGCTCGTTTATTATGAATTAAAACAGTAGCTTTAATCCTCAAATTTTATTCCCTGCTGGGTAAATAGTCGTGGGCCAGTGCCAAGGATGACAACAGAACACAATGAAGGAAAGCAAAACAAAATATCGCTTTATCTTGTTCGCATTCCCCAGTAGTCAAAAGGTTTAGAACAACAGAAACCTTTCAGTGTTCTAAAGTGATGCCTCCTGACAGATTTTCCTGTGCTCTCTGCCTTCCTCTGCTTGGCATTCCCAGACAGGCAGCCTGGGTGACTCCCACAGCTCCTGGGATTGTGGAGAGGGGCAGATCCAGCACTTCCCTGCTCCAGGTTCCTCCCGAGGCTTCCCTAAAGACAGGACAAGCATGGACAAGGTGCAGAGGATATTTTATTAGGCACAGGGGATTTTCTCAGATCACTAATGAGGGATTAGATCTTCCCCCTTTCTCAGACGAGGAATATCAAGGGAAAGAAAATTGTCCCCACCCTTCACCAAATGCCTCCCTCACTTCCTAGGAACCTGAAATGATTTTCCAGAAGTTCTCCTCGCTGCTGCCAAATCTCATTTCTGTTGGGTAAGTATTTACTGCAAGCTCAAGACAGGCTCCTACCAGAGGTTGTTTTTTTTTTTTCCACCCCACCCTTCCACCCTGCATGTACATAACAAGGCAGTTATTCATGGCCTGAGCACAGGATGAGATGGAAACTCCTGGAGCTGGAGATGGGATTCAGACAGGCTGGGCAATGTGGCAGCCCTGGAAGGAAGTTGGCCAAGAGCTGAGGACAGAAACATCTCACAGAAGTTGTTCTGCTGCCTGTTGTTCTGGTGGCTTATTTTTAGCATGGTGTGGTACAGGAGGCATCCTGTTGTCCCAGTTCCCTCCAGGGATGGAGGGTGAGCTCTGCAGGGCACAGCTCTACCTGGGAAGCTGGACCTGAAAGCTCTGACTTGAACCTTGGCCCAAACCCTTAATGTGCCTCTCTTTGGGTGAACAGATCCCATTTCTCCGAGTCCAAATGGATCAGGGGGGATGCTGGACAGCAGTGAAGCTCTACCAGTTCTGCCATCAAGGTGGACTGGTTTGGGTCAGTTTGAGCATTTCTGTTTCACACTATTTGAGAAGGGCAGAGAGCATAAAACTTCACCTTTGGATCAAGTTCTATACAGGCAAGTAGAGTTTCGGAAGTTTTGGAAATCAGAAAATGCCAAGATCTTAAAAAAATAACTCCTGACAAACATCGGTGTTTACACACACACAAGAGAATAAACCTCTCTTTGCAAGCCAGAGCAAGAACACTGGAGGTGAGGGCCATCAGCTCAGAACCCTGGTCCCAGAAGGCTGAAAGCCACGCGTGGGATCCATTTCCATGTTTCCTCACTCCTGTAATCCTTGTCTTTGTCACCTCGTGCTTGTTTTTACCGTGAAGAGCACAAGCCTGATTTTGTCTTTGATCTTGGCTGCGGCTTCAAGGTGCTGTAAATGCACAATAATTATGTCATCAGCAGCCTCTTGCCCCATGTGTGCTTGGGGATATCGTGTACCAACAGTAGCATTCCTCCCTCCACGTGAAGAGATCAGGCTGGAGATTATCTGCTTCTCATTAATGCACTGAGAATTAACTTCACATTCATGCTCCTGTGGGACCTTCAGTCCTGGTACTGCCTCTCCTGTCTTTGTCCCACCCTTCTCAGCCAGACAGGGTGTTAAAGGAATACTGGCAGGTGTTTCTTCTATTTTCTCCCAGTTATCATGAGGAGCCAGACCAAGCTGAAAGGTGTTTCCTACACAAAGTGAGATCCTGTGCAAGACAACAGTGAGGAAGGCCTGATGCTGAAGGGCATGAAGGAGAACCCTTTAGAAACCAAAATAAGTTCTTAAATAACACCACTGACCAGAGACTGGCAGCAGGAATCCCAGCAGGTCTGCGAATCACTTTCCTGAACTGTGAAATTCAGGCTGGGATTCCTGTAACAGCATTAACCTGAACAGGTACAAGGAATGTGGCTACACCCATCTGCCCATTTTCCTCCCTGCCTCTCACAGCCATGCCCATGATCCACTTCTTCCATTTTGGCAGCTTTATCATCCCTTTGTCTTGCTTTTCTCATCACATTCTCACTCAACAGAGCCATGCCCAGAGCTCTGTGCTTTGATCTAGGACAGACAATGGTTGAGTGACCAAAAAAGTCCTGTGGGCAACAAAATCCTTGGTCTGACACTCTTTATTTTTGCAGGATGTACATGTTTGGTTGGTTATAGTTTGATTTCAAGTCTGAGTTACAATTTCCATAGTTAACCCATCATTCCTTTTTGGGACAGAGGAGGAGCCAAGTTTCTTTTTCCTGTGTCCTACAAGACAAGACAAGGGGAAATGGCTTCACACTGACAGAGGGCAGGGATAGACGGGATATTAGGAAGAAATTCTTCCCTGTGAGGGTGGGCAGGCCCTGGCACAGGGTGCCCAGAGAAGCTGTGGCTGCCCCTGGATCCTTGGCAGTGTCCAAGGCCAGGCTGGAGAGGGCTTGGAGCCTCCTGGGTTAATGGGAGGTGTCCCTGTCCATGGTGGGACAGTGGAGATGATCTTTAAGGTCCCTTCCAGCCATGACTGACCCCATGATTATTGTTCCCCCAAGTTACATTCCACTCCTGTTCTGACTTCAGCATCACTGCCTCAGTCAGTGGAACCCTTGACAGCAGATGTCTACCAGAGCCACCACAGAAGAAATCTCTCTTAAATATAGAAATATCACTGTATTTAGCTGTTGGGACAAATACAAGCACCAGGAGGTTTTCCTGGTCCCCACTCTACCTCTGCTGCTGGAAAGAGTCAGTCAAAAATCTATCCCCATCAGCAATGCTGAGATGTTGGTGGGGAAAGGCCAGGAAACCCCACAAAACCAACTCCATTTCATAACATGCAATAAAATCATCTCTCTCTTAAATAAAGTGATCAGTTTGTTATCAGTGGACTAAAACAGGCTCAGAGTCACAGGGAGCTTTGAAGGTCACCAAGCTCATCAGCAGGGCTGCAAAAAATCCACAGAAATGCAAATCCTTCCCCAGCACTGACAGTGCTGTGTTAGAGGCAGTGTTCAGCCATGTACCTGTGCCTGTAGGTAAAGGGTCAGCATGAATCCCATCAGGAAGTGGATTTGGGATTATCCAATGCTGTGGGTCCACCCTGGAGCAGACACACAATGTACAGGCAACACTCCATTCAGAGCCCAGCTCATTTGTCATCAACATTTCATCAGAATCCCACACTAAACTCAGCCCTACTTTGGCATGGATGGGGATTCTCAAGTCCTATTGTGATCCATGAGAAAAACAGCAGAAAAAAACCATTTTTCCTCTTTATTTCCACTCACTGGTGAGCCAGAGATATCCACTTTTAAAGAAGAGCAGGATATTTAATTAACATTTACCCATTTTTATGCCATCCCTGGGTATCTGCTCTTAGGAACAAACCACTGAGCCAGGCAGAGCCAGAGACCTGACCTTTTTTACTCATTCACCTCCTCGCTGACCCAGTTTGGGATAAACGCATCTCGCAGCGAGGAAGTCGACAGCAGTACCTGTAGAGGTTCCAAGAAGAAGTCTAAGAAAAGATAGGTGTGTTAATTTATTTTTGATACTTTTTGGGTGGAGCCCTCCCACTCGTGGCAGGCTGCCACTGCATGGCAAGCACGTTATCCTCTTGCCTCAAGAGCCTCCTTCCCTCTCCCCCAGGTTTGGCTCGATGTGATTCCCACTGCAGATGTCTTTGAAAAGGTTCAAGCTGTCGTTTGGTAGATGGAAAAGGAGATGCACAGCGTGTGACCTCTCTGTGAAGGATCTGTCTCTCTGCTCCAACACACGCTCAGATCTTGTTATTATTCTCCGTGGTGGCGCGATTTTGTTTCTTTTTTTGGAAATCATCCCTACAGACTCGTTGTGATTAAATGTCTGATGTTTAAAGCTTCCATGAGCCTTTTAAGTCCTGTTTTGCAGTTTGGGCTTTAGGCCTGGGAGGTCTACAGTTCAAATCTCAGCACATTCCTCACTGCTGTTTTTAATTATGATTTGATATGGACATTATTGCTGCAGGGATCTCTCTCACACTTCAGAACACACAGTTTACCAAAAGTCAGGAGATGCCAATCAAATCGGATCCCAGTTCAAAAGAACAAGGCTTGTAGCGGCCTCATTTTGTGCCCAGAGAAGTATTTGGTTGATGTTTAGAAGTGACATACCTGGGGGAGGGAAGAAACATGAAAAGACCAAGGGGCAACCCAAAACCAAAAGGCTCCTGTGGGGTGAGATATGCCTGGTCCTGGATCACCTGGGGAAGCAGCTTTGGACACTCAATATCTGCCCCTCCTTGGCTCTCTGTGTCACAAAACTGTAATAATGCACCTTCCTTTCTGCAGGGCCTGCAGAGTGCAGCTGGGGAAATGAGGGAAGGGAAAACAGGCTGGCTTGTAGTGAAATTAATCAGTTCTGTGATGAGGAGAACTCATCCTGTCTTTACATCCTCAGCTCTGAAATATATTTGGTAGAGATCAATGAGTTTTCCACCTGAGCATTGTCTCTCCCTGTAGCTGATGGGGGAAACAGGAGCAGTGACCATCCCCAATCTCGTGGCTGCTCACACCAAGCCCTAACCCTGACTGCTCATGGAACTCAGTTATTTTCCTAAATATCCACATCTCCATCCCAGCTCTCCCCACCTTTAATTCCTGATACTGAAACAGCAAAAAAAAAAAAAAAGGTGTCTTATTTTACACCATCTTTTCTGCTTAGCTTTGGGTTTCTTGGGAGTGGGTCTGAGCCATCCCAGCTGAGAAGGAAAGTCCTTTTCAGCAGAGAATGCTGTCGGGATGCTGATGGCTTTGGCTGCAAGGCAGCTTTGATCAGGACCTCTACACTGGGTAAGTATAACCACAGACACTTCAGTCAAACTGCTTTTTATTATGTAAACTGTACCCACGGCTGCCCTGAATTAAAACAATTTTCAGATGGGAGTCTTTCTATGAAGGGACCATTTCATTTCACTTTGCTTCTTTTCTGGT
>VWZU01004420.1:403569-440087 GCA_013397095.1 Sterrhoptilus dennistouni | reverse complement strand
TTTTTTTTTTTTTTTTTTTTTTTTTTTTGTTATAATAAATCTGCTTGATTCCCTTCCTACCTCACAGATAGGAAGCAGGAGGAGCGTATTTATATTTTGAAGGCAAAGGAAGAAAATGCCACAGGAACTGCAAGAATTGTTATTTTAAAAATTCTTTCTCCCCAGGTCATTTCTTGACCAACTCAATTTTTCCATGTTCACCCTGACTAAAGCATTATAATGCCATTCATGCTTAGGAAAACGTGTATATTTCAATGCTCAGGAAAGATTTTTAATGAGTTTAATGACACTGAGCATGCACTTGGCCCAGAGCAAAGCCACTCCACTTTCACTCCAGCTCCTTTCCTTGTGCAGCATCCCAAAAGTGCAGGATCTGGGAGAGTGAAAACCAGAATAACACACTTATAACTGTTGCTGCTCTGCTCTGGGGTGCCTTTTCAATCATTTTCCCCTTTCCTCAAGCTGTTGCAGCAGTGAGGTGGAGGCAGGAGCTGCCAGATGTGATACTGCCCCAGGGCACAACGTGATACAGAGTCAGGAAAATCAGATGTTGGATGCAGGAGGCATCACTCAGAAAGTTGCTGCTCCCAAGAATTCACCCCCACCTTTTGTTGAAGAGCCTCTCTGCCCTGACAGTCCAATATTTTCAAGAGTGAGCCTCAAAAAAGATTTGCTTATCTACATTCAAGCACTGCTAAGAAGAAAGTAGGATCCATGAAGTGCTTTTTATCTCCCACCACTACAATTCCACCACTGTCACACCCGAGGACAGTGCAGCAAAGAATAGACCAGTGAAAAAGGAAATCACTGAAATCAAGAAAAAGTGAAGGTTGAAAATAAGGAAAAAAGCCACTAAAACTTTCCTCAAACTCTTTATTTCAGCTCTCACAGGTTCTCAACCTCTTTCTTCACTGGGTTCCCTACCAGGCAATTGATTGGGGCTTTAACAGCCATTAGCAAATGAAAGACAGAGAGGTAATTAGGAATCGGCATGTCAGAGAGGGAGAATGATTTGCTGAGTGATTTATTGATGATTAACTTTGTTCTGATGTTCACTGCACACACCGAGCTCACATTACTCACGACCAGTTCATAAACAGGCAGTTCAAAAAAAAAAAAAAAAGCAGCTTTTGTTCCAATTGTGCTCATAGAAACACATCCTACAACTGAGCATCATCTCAGAGATTTGCTGACTCCTCTCCCACAATGGTGTCGTTTTTAAAAGGCTGTTCCCCCCACCGCCAGATTTATTTGATTTACGGGTAAAATTTGTAAAATAGTCTCATCAGAAAAAGGAGTCCTTAAAGCATCTTAGGATGAAATATTCAGCAAAGGGCTCCCCTGTGCTGTTAGTATTTGCAGTGCTGTGGTGCCCGAGGCCCCAGCTGAGATCAAGGACCCCAGTGGTGGCCAGTGTACAACAAGATAATGAGAGACAGGTTTCCCTCACTGCCCTGCCATAACCAAAAAAAAAAAAAAAAAAAAAAAAGAAAAAGGGAAATAGACTGAGAAAAGGTGGCTGAAGAAATAGATCTCAGGAAAAAAAAAAACCCCTTGTCTCCTGTTTCTAAGCCAGGTCATTACTAGAGATCATTAAATGTGCACCCAAAATATCATTGTCAGGTATTGCTCAGGCTGGAGCTTCACTTGGTGATGCTGGTGCAGGTGCAGAGCTCCTAAGTCACATCTTGCCTGACCAAAACTTGAGTTTGGGAATAAAACCAGCTTTGCCCTCTCTCAGCAGCAGGTTACTGAAGAAAGAAGAAGATCCCAAAGCAAGTTTGGCACGATTTTAAAGCAAAATACTTGATTTGATGCTGCAACACAGAGCAGGAGGCAGGAGCAGAAAGGATCCATCCCCTCTGGAGGGCAGAGCTCAGGTTACTGATAAGTCATCACTGATTTCTTCCACTTCTCAGGTTTGATTTAGAAAATCATGTGTGGACAGTGATAATTCACCAGTTTGAGTTCTTCAAACAGAAATCCACAAATTGTGCAATTTATTCTGCCGGGCCTGAGACAACGGGGCTGGCTTGGGGTTTATCAGGAAGGATTAAAGTGTAATTGGCAAAATGTCAATTCCTTATTATTGCCTTTCACAAGCCAAAAGAGCTGTGGTAAATTGGGGTTAAGGCTGACCTTACAGAACAGCAATTTAGGGTAATACCAATCACCTTAAAAACACTGTATCACTACAGCAAATCTGCTCAAATCCGAGAGGTCGGAATTAAGGTTAAAATTACAGACAAAGAAAACATGTATTAATGGTATGAAATTCCATGCAAACATTCCTGGCTCTGCCAACTTCAGACGGAATTCTCATGTGAAGTAGCTGGTTTTTTTAAGTCATCATCAAATGTCATTGTAATTTTCCCTCAAGAGAATGTTTGCTGTCACTAAAAAATAAACAAAACAAACTCTTGTTCTATTGGGATAATCGGAGAAAAGAGAAAGTTTTGATATGAGATATGAGAAAAGAATTTTCTGTGTTTAATCAGAGTAAATCAAGCAAGATTTATTTAGGCAGAGGATATGATTGTTCCCTATAAACATCACAGTTTACACACAGAGAAGGGCATTAAATAACAATGGTAACACAAGAAAGAAGAAAAGGGAATAAATTATCCAGCAGTGAATTTAGCTCTGAGTGAGGAGGATCCTTGCTGGCAGGGCGCTGACATCCTGAAATAAGCTTATATTCTGAAATAGTTGGGAAGGGAAAATAAGCAATATTCTGAATTATTTGGAAAGAGAAAGCCACAAGTTTAACTATTAAGGTATAGGCTGATAAATTCGTTCAATTTAATTAAATTAAGGGGTTTCCTGAGCTGAGGTAAAAGACCTCTGAGATCTTTCTCCTTGTCCATGATGCAGCTGATGCCAACAGCTGGTTCACAGGAGAGAGAAGCAAGAATCCATCTCTATTAAGAGCTGCCAAGGCTTCATTGCTATTTGAATCAGATATTTAAAAAAAAAACCCATGAGCATTCAACTGTGTACAAATTAATACTTCATCATGACTGAGATCAATAGGGAATGGCAGCCAGTCTGAGAAGTGGAATTTGTGGGGCAATCCCAAGGGAATTCTCTGTATTTGCTGTTTTGGCAGCTTCTACCAACTTTCAGTTCCTAAGAAAAACATGGGAAAAAATGACTATTAGGGGCCATAAAATGAATTCAAATATAGCCCTTGTGTGAGATTTCTATGAATTTTTAATTTAATGGGGAATGTCTGTAATGTTCTAGTAAATGTTTCTGGACAAGGGAAGTCAGATGTGGAAGGCAAGTTTTATGGAAGAATCTATTCCTTCTTCAATTTTAAGTTCCACAAGATTAACTGCTTCCCTCATAAGGTTTTTGGAAAGTTAATTCTGGCCATCAAAAAAAAAAAGTACTTGCTGCATTTACAGGGAAAAAGATTTAACAAGCACAGGAAAATAAATGAACCTGTGCTCACATGAAGCATCCAAGTTCAATCATTTCATGGTGAAAAGCATTTTCATGGCAGAGATTTTTAAGCGCTCCTGGTATTTATGAAAGGAGAGACGCCCTGAACTTCCCACATGAGTTTTTAAGCCTCAATACAGAGCAAAAATAATAATTTGCTGTTTTCAAGGAGGATTCCTTTCCCTGCTCTCACAGCAAGTCCTGGAAGGGGAAGTCAGACAGAAGAAACTTCACAAAAATCTGGTGGAGGGAAAAGAGTCCAGTGAGGGAGTGTTGGCTGTTCTGAGCCCATCCAGGACCCAGGGAGGTTCCCAGGTCCTTCTGAAATTCCTCTGAACATCACAGTCCTTCTGCTCAGCCAGGAGAAATCAACTCACCCTCTTTCACCATCAAGGCAGACGCAGGAGAGGGTTTTTTTCCTGCCAATTTTGTTACAAATAATTACTTTTAATAATTACTTTTTTCCCCTCCTTAAAGGCTTGGGAAACATCCTGAAGAATCTCTGTGATGGGAGCAAATTTAGTAGGAGAAGCTGAGATATTTACACTTCCTTTAACTCACTAATTTTTGTGCACAAATATCTCGGCCTCTTGGTGAAACAGAGGAAATCACTGAGTGCTGTGAAATATTCCCATCTTTGGGACAATGAGTAGTCCCACATTTGGCAAGGGAGAGCCGACTCCTATTTTCAAATTTTCCTTTTTAGAACCCAAAGCAACTCCATGATTTTATAAACTCGTTCCTTCCTCAGAACTGCTCAGGTGAGATTTCATTTAACTCCCCTGGATGGGATTGATTTTCCTGAAATGCAGCAACATTATTTCCACCCCTGCCATTTTCTCTTCACTCAGGCAGCCTCTTATCAGAATTGTGGAACTGAAGAAATCCACATCAGTTTCTCCTATTTCTTTCTTCTTGTATGATTTAAAAATAAATAAATAATAAACCTCTTTTATTACAAAGTGCATTTCAAAGGCCTTGGCTTGTTACTCTACAATTAGTGATCTTTGTGTTAGCACCCCAGGCCCAGAGCCAAATCATAAAAAAATAAAGGAGAGAGGATGAAATGTACACGCTTTCTGTGATATCATCAGAGGTAAACAAAGAGGCAAAGCAAAGGCACCAACACGAAGCTGCCAGGACTAATTATGGGGTGGGATGTGAGGCACAGAGGGAACAAAGAATGAGCAAAAGCAGCCAGAGTTCCATGGCTGCACTTCATAGGTGTCCACAGGACACTTCTCCCTAAATTCTGGCACCTTCAGCTTCCAGGGGTTACTCAGCTCGAAAGCTCTGTCACCCTTTAATCTTGGATATTGAATATTCTTTTATGCTAAAAGAAACCTAAACCCTCACGGCGCTGGAATATTTGTTAACCAAAAAGTCCTCGAAGCATGAAGGAAAAAAAAATTCATTTTCTAAGAATGGGGACTTAAGTTATAATAAATGTGAAAGCGCACGCTGATTTTTTTTGTTAACAGGGATTTTTTTTTCCTGGTTATCCGGTTTCTCAATACTTGTTGGGGGTCAGTACCTTCCAGCCTTCCACCCTTCTGTAAAATAAATCTGAAATTAATTCATGCATTTAACAATTCATAGAAATTCAGAGATAAACATGAATAGGAAGAGAAATTATGAACACCTTTCCCTAGAAAGTAATATATACAGATAGCATTAAATGAGATGTGGGGTTTGGTACAGAAAACACTGGAATAATTCGTGAAATAGGAATTATTTTTATTTATTTTAAGCAAATGTTTGTGCAAAAGGGTTGAAATTCGATGTGTGATACTGTTAGATGGGATAAATCACAGTTTACACGTTGCAAAAGGGATCCTGTGTCAGGAGTTCTCAAACACTGCCACTTGAGGAAATAGATTTTCTCATAGATAATTCTTCCTTGCTTTTGATTATAAAATATCTCATGTGTATCTAGAGTAATTTGCTTGCATGGGATCCAAGTACAAGCAGGAAACAATTCAGACTATTTTACATTGTCTATTAATTAAAGCAGAAAGAAATTAGGAGGGGTCACAAAAATGTCATCCCTTTGAACCAACCTCAAGATGCAGAGGAACAGCCCATAAAGGGCAGTAAAAGCTGTGAGACACGGAATAAAACACCTGAGGTCAATGACTGTGAGGTGCAAATGAGGCCCAGGACACACCTTGTGCTGAGTGAACGGTCTGTTTATTAATAAACAGAGCCTGGTATGTGCAAAAACAATATTTTTTTTCCATCCTCATCCTGAGTCAAGTAAGCAGCGTTTAAGCCGCGGTTTAATTGGGCCTTTTGTAGGCAGCAGCTCCGTTTGGGAAATTTGGATTTGAAGGAAACTCTTAAAGAGCTGGAATTTTCCAGCACTGCAACTTTGCTTCAGGGGGTCTTGGCTTTTATTGAATGGTCCTTGGATAGGAGCAAAATAAAACACGGCCTTGGCAGGGAGAGGGGATAACGTAAGAGGGAGAGACAATGGTGCAGGAGTCCATGGCAAAAAATCAAAGGCAGGAGTTGTTACACTCATCAGATTGAAAGCAGCGAGGAAAAAAAGCAGTAGCAGCAGGACGTAGCTGTGAAAACAGAGCCATTGTTTTTGTGCCCTGTCAGACTCAGCACCTCTCACTGGCACTTTGATATAAAAGTTCTTGTCCTGACAACTCATTTACCCCCAGCGCCACAAGAAAAGGGGATATTGGCACATTCCTGACGTTACCTGATTCATTAACTAATAAAACATCACTAATTGCAGAGAACAGAGGAGCAAGCCGGGGTTGGGGAATATTTTTTTTGGTGGCTGATAGCAGTGCTGGGCACTGAGAGGGGAGGCTGCTCCGAGGTGTTTCGCAGGCAGAACAGTTTGCCTGATGGAGCATCACATTAATGAGGCAAACTCCGACTTTTTGCACAGTGGAGAGATCAAGACATAAATATCAGGGCGTAACCCAGCAGAGGAAAATCCTCTAAAGACTTGTTGAAAGATGTGGTATCAAATGAATTGCTTACTTCTTAGAGACTGCTTTGATATTTATTGGTTCAAATTGCTCCACTGACTCACTCTTGCATAAGCTTTCATGCCCCATTTTAATCTTGACATTTCGGGAAGCCAGGCTGAGGCAGGGTAATGACTGGGTTTACAAAGGATCAAAATGAAAAAGAAGAAGCTGGGCTGTAATAATTATAGCCTGTGCAAAAAAAAAGAAAATATACATTGAGAAAACAGAGTGAGAAATGATCATCCAGTAATGAACGGGGCAATAATGCCAAGATGTTTATAAAATAGAGCCTTGACTTTGGGGAATCAGGCAGTGCTGGATTTGTATTTTAAGGTACACAAACAGTTTTAGTGTCCGTCTGGGAGTGTCATCTTCACCACACAATCTCCTGAAGTGACAGGGCTGAGATCTTGGCGATTTATCTGGGAAATAAACTTCACTTGCTCCCGGAATTCAGGGGACATGGGACAACAACAAGGGAATAGGGAAGGCACTGAAAGGGGTGAAACCCACTTTAACCCTTCCAAAACCTGTTCCAGCACTGCAGCTTCTATTTCTCTCCTATTGGTACATGTCAAATGAGATTTATTGTTCAACACAAGGCCTAACTGTGAGCAGGTTGAGAACTTCACCCAGTGCACTCTGTCCAACGGTGCCAGTGGAGAATGGGAAAAAATATGGGATAAATGTCAGACACTTAGGGAAAAACCTGCCTTATCACATCTTGGAAGGGCCACTTCTTGGGGTAAAACAGGGCAGAGTGAGGCCAGGTCAACTTTCACACCTCTGGGTGACTTCTGGGATTTGTATCTTGGCCAATCCCCCCTGCCTGGCAGACGGATAATGGTGAGAGTTTGATCCCCACTGGAACAAAGAGCATCCCAGCATTTTTAAGACTCCAGGACTGAAAGCATTCCTGAAGCAAACCCTTCTAATAAGGGAAAATACCAGCGTGCTTCAAATATTAGTAAACAAAATGATTCAAAGCAGCCACTGAGGCCCCACAAGGCCAGTGATTCACAGCCTCAGGAATTCGTGCCAATTTTAATTCTCACCTGAACAGCACCTGGAGCTGCTGGATGCACTGGAGCAGCCTCTCTATGTCCCTGCTCAGTCTCATTGTCTGGACATGCATTTCGGAGCTGAAATGGGGAGGATGGGATCAGAAATAGCTGTGGTTAACCCAGTCATTCATGGAAAGACCTGTGCTCTGCACTCAGAACAAATGGGCTCTTTTGGAGCTGTTGGGGCTCCTTATTTTCCAGTTGCTCATGAGATCTCAACTCCCTTTAATCACATCACAACCTCAGACCAGCAGCCCTCCAGGGCAGAGATTTCTCTGTGTTTCCTGATGTGTATAAATTGTCCAATATTGTCCAAAGAGGATTGTAGGGAGTTCTCAGAAAAGCCTGAGAGGAGCCTGATGCACTGGAAGGAAAAGAAGGAAGGCCTGTGTAGAAAATTCCATGTATTTGCCTGGAGCAGATGCACAATCCATTCTAATAACTGTATTTCAGATAAAATTTCATGGTAGATGTGTAGTCTTTAAGCACAACACAATTTGAGTTAATGAATAGTAGTGGAAATGTTTCAGAGAGTGCCATTTGAAGTTGGTTTTTTCTTCTGTATTATTGTTCCATGTAATTCTGGGAGGTCGTGTTGAAAGCTGGGGTTAAAGGATGCTGCTGATGATGGTGTGACCTGAGTTTTCCTGTACGTCTTGGGCTAGAAAAAATTGTCACCTAGCTCATATAATAGGTAAAATCGTGTTCTTAGTCCTGCCAGGGAAACCTGGGAGTCAATCTGTTGATGCCAGGTCCGTTCTGCACAAACACAAAAATAACTTAGAGCAGAATAAATCCAGCATATTCAAGTTGTTTATTGTTTCTCAGTATTTTGGAGGGCAAATTCTATCAACTTATCTCAAAAAAACCCCTGAGGTAGAACGACAATGACCTTTAAAAACTTGACTTTTCAGTTTAAAGTTTGTCTAAAATGCTTTTCTTGAAATAAATTGAGTAGTGACCAACCTCCCAGATAAAGAACTCCCATACCTGTTGTATCAGGGAAATGAGTATTTCAGTCTTCATATTTGGAGTTTTCATCCCTAAGAACAGAGAGGAATTTGGAGTGGTTATCTGACCTTTGATATGCAGAGCAAAGCAAAATCCAGCAAGATGTGAAAATAAATGGAGGTTTTAAATGTTCTTTAGTGCTTTTTAATGGTGTTCCATTCCACCTTTTAGCAGAAATTGGGTACCAGGTTCTTCCAACTGTTGTTTAGCTGGGAATAACTACTTTAAATGTGAACAGGATGGAAAGGCACAAAACTGCTGATCCCACACTAAACCTGGTTTTGTCTTTCTTTGGACATCCATAATTTTACATCAAGGCCAAAAGTATCCTGAGCTTGGGTCAGACAGGCCTTAAAGAAGGGAAAGACTGGAGGTGTCAGTTCATAAATCAAAGTGTGGGGATCTGATCCCCAAACCCAGAGCCACAAATGCTCCCTCATTATCGATTCCCCCTGAGCTTGGAATTAATCCTCCCTGGAAGTGCTCTGAGCGTTAAATACCGTTGATCAACATTTAATATAGATCAGCCTTGATAGAGATCTAGGCTGGGCTTAATTTCTTTTAGCCCGAATACTCCCACCTCCCTGAAAACATGTGATTAAACTGTTCTGATTTCTGTTTTAGATGAAGAACTCTGTCTCCAGCGAAAACAAAAGAAGGTTCTGTCGCAAGACAAATTGAATCAAATTCTCCAGGAGTTTTGCAGCTCAATTAAGCTGTGGGATAGTCCCTATCTTAGGTGCAAATCTCTCTGTGCATTACGGGACCACAGACAGGGATGTGGCAAAAGGTAAAACCGGGAGTTATGTCTTTAAGGGCTCGTTGGAGACACTTGTAATCTCGTTTTATTGGTGGTGCCCTCCCCAGCATAATGAACTTTGATGAAATAGCTGTGGCGCCTGTGAAGCTGAGCAGGCTTTGCCAGGGAAAGACCTCCCATGAACAAAATCGCCCAGGCAACAACTCCACACTGCAGCCAAGCCAGAAACTCTGGCAAAGTCACCTCTTCCCATCTCTTAACTCCTGCAATTCTCCTTTTCGAGCCTTGCAAATTAAAAAAAAAAAATTAAAATTAAAATATTAAAAGGTTGCCCACTTATGTTTGTGGCTGAGGGATGGAGCTTAAAAACAAAAATAATGAATTTTGTGAGAATCCACTGCTCCAAGTTCAGCAGCCAGCAAAGCTACAGGCACCATGAGGCTCTGCCACTGAGTTCCCTCTCTAAGGAAATGAATCCGTGGAAGACTTTAAATAGCCATATTTTTAATTCAGCAAAGTTTCCACCCCCTGCCAGACTTGGAGAGATGGGAATAGGGATCTGTAAATTCATCATTGTTGTTTTTAAGGAGTTTGGATCCGGGGAGCACAAACATTTAATAATGGATGTAATTAAATTCTTTGCTAGTTAGTTTGACTCAGGAGCCAATTGGCACTATAGTGGCACTTCATTTACATAAAACATGTAGTAATTCTGATTCAGAGAGCTGTGATTTCACAGAGCTGGAACTGCAGATGAACTAGATGAACTAAGGGTAAAAGAGATCAGGTTTAGGAACATCTCTGATAACTTGTCTCAGGTTTGGAGTTTAGATATTCAAGCTCTGATATTTTATAATAAAACTGTGCTGCAAGTCAGCTCCAAGCACAATCATTTCCAGTATAACAAATTACTTTAGGCACTTCAATTTCCAGATGATTAAATGAAGATACCTTCAAATGACCTGATTTTGATAAATGATATTAAACCAAGCCTGAAAATCAGACCCTCCTTGTGGTGGAAAACCTGTGGGGATCAATTAGCAATGAGATTTCTGCTGTCTTGGCAATGAACTGTCCCAGGAACTGCATTTTCTGTGAACATGAAGTGACCTTTGAAAGCTTCACTGAAAGTTGATCCAGATGTTTCATCTGACCATCACCAAGCTGGTTCATCTCTACATATAAATAAATTCTCGTTTTCGTTAAAAGTGAAAATGCAGCACTTCTTTCTTTGTCTCGGGTTTTTTAAGCAAACATTAAATTGTTTTAAGTCAGCGACACCCAGGAAAGATTTCTGGGATTGCTTTTTGCTGTGAATTTTCATTTTGAAACAGGCTTCATGCTTTAATAGGCTCCTTCTCAGCAACCCTTGAGGGAGTAGCATTTACAGGGAGACAAATATAAATTTAAGTCAAATCACAGCCAAGTTTACTGGGAATGTTCAGAGCTTCAACCTCCATTAGGGCTCCTCAGGCCATGAAAAAAGGATTGAGTGGAAATCGTGGCTTAAAACACCTTTTTTTCTTCTTTCTCTGCCTTCAGACACCCATCCCTTTGCCCTGCAGCTTCCTCAGTTATGTCTCCCAAGAAACTGAAAATATGTGACTGGGATAAATAAAAAGGCCATTCTTTCACAGTTTTGCCCTAATGTGAGCAAAGTCCCTGGTTTGGTTCCATGACCAAGTCCCAAAATACTTTCTCTGGCACAGTGAGGAAGGTGACACCCACAGGATGGGAAAGAGGAATGGGATGGAAGAGGAAGTTCCTGGTGCTGAACTCTGCAGGGTCCAACTGCTGTCCAACAGTTCTCCCCAGCACCAGCCAGAAATATCCCAGGTTTTGGAGGATTTGGGTCTTCCTGAGATTGTGCAATCTTGTGTTCATCCACAAATGGGAGATTTAGTCCCTAAAAGGACTTGGAAGCTCTTCAAGAGCTCAGATCACCCATTCCCCACTCAACAGAAGGATCAGGTGTGTCCATGCAGCTGCTTCCACCCACCTGCACACAGGATTGTGTGGAGGGATGAGGGATGCAGGGTCTGGGCTCTTCCCAAAGATCCCAAGGAGACAGAGGCTGGTCAGATCGCCCGGAGCTGGGAGCAGTCATTGCCCTCATCGTGTGGTCACCCAGCCTGAGATTGCGCCCTCTCCACAATAAGTTCCTGATTGCTCAGGAAAGCTTTGGGATGTTTGTGGCCGAGGATTGGTGCCTTCGTTTCTCATTGTCTGCGTGTCAGTGGGGTCAGTTTCCTAATTGTCCTGAGGCAAATTAAATTCCAGCTCTGCCATCCAAATGGAACTGCAAACACGAGGAGAGCAGCTATTGTGTGTGGCTCTCACCCATCTCTGCTCAGCTGCCACAGAAGGAACAGCTCCCTGTCTGTTTTACCTGCAGAAACTAAGAGTACGTGGTGCCCTTTTAATCTGGAAACAAAAGAGAACAAAGGCAAACAAATGGAGGCCCAATTATCTCACCTTGAGATCTGAGTTTTCTCCATATTGAACTTCTGGTACCTACTTAATGAGCCCGGGTTGTTGCTCGCTGGTGAGCGAGAACAAAGCAAAGTGACTCATGCTGCCTTGTTATTGTTACATAATCTATACAAGTCATTTATTTTTATGGTTAATTACTGGATTAGTTAAGTATATTGGAAATGTAAAGAGATGTAGAGTTAGGAGAGATTCAGTGTCTGTTAATCTGTGCAGGATGTCCGTGGGGATCCAGAGGGAAATCTGTGTAAAGAGCAGATTTCATTTCAGGGCTGATCACTTGAATTTTACACCTCTGTGCGCAGCTTCAGCCTCAGCAGGCACTCAGGTTGGGCAGAGCCTTTTTCAGAGTGACAACCCCCCTTTTTTTACCTCTGTGAACCATTCCTGCTGAGGGAACCTGGAGCCAAGATGTGGCTCCTCCTCACGCAAACACAGGGGGACCCCAAAATCACTGTCTGTATTCACCACCACAGAGCTGGCAGAGGATGTGCTCTGTAAATCTTCCCAACTCAGCTGCTAGAGATCGGTTTGTGCCTTTTTTTTAAATTAAAATGCAGCAACAAGAACTCCTCAGAAGTGGCTGGGTGCACCTCACCACCCAGCAGACACCCAAACACGCATTTGAAGTCGCAAACATCACCGAGCGACCTAAAATTGGGAGTTACCTGCTGAGGCATCGGTTTAACACGGAATTACTGCCCTGTTTTTATTGTAATGACCAATTACTGGATCAGCACCTCAGAAACCTCAGGTGGCTGAATTTGTGTTTGAAAACCTCAGTGGCCAAACTTCTTAAAATTTGCACACTGGCCTGTACCCAGCTGAGGCTGGTCTTGCTTGGGTGACCCCCATCTATGCCCACATTTTCCTCTCTTTTCTTCCTATACTACTGTCACAAACTTTCTCTTTCCTTGTTTGTACCCCTCTTCCTGATGGCTAAAAAAATTCTCCATGGTTCCTCCAACAGGACTTCTAAGTTTCTCCCATCTGACTCCCTGAGTTTTGAAGTTTCTATCCCCATTTTGGACGCCAGATCCAGTGAGGTGTGGCATCCCTCAGGGGGCCTAGAAATTCAGATTTTTTTTTTTTTTTTCTCAGAAGGACCTTGTTTTATTATGTATAAAGCTGACCAATTTATAGTCTTAGGTACAGTCTTCAAGCAAGCAGGGCCCTCCTTTGCCAAGCTGCCCTGTTGGAAAGGCCAGCGTGTCGTGCCAGGGTCACCCATCACCATGGTGCTGGCAGGGCTCCCTTGTGTTTGGCTGCCCAGCACCGACCCCTCCGGGGTGCCAGGGCTGAATTGTGAGCAGGGGGGTTGCTAAGAGCCCCGGGAAGGGAAACACCAGCGCTCCCTGCTCTCCACACAGCTCAGCCTCAAAGCCACGCAGCTCACCCAGGGAATGCTCCTCTGACAACGTGTGCTGCGTGGGGCAGGGACTCACAGCGTGTCCTTTCGGGGCTTTTTAAAGCAAATTCTTATTTAACCTCTGCTTTGACCCAGCACCTGAGTGTGTTGCCCAGATATGCTCCATTTCAGTTTATTTAACCAGAGTGTTTGCTTACTCAGTGACCACTGAAGGGGAACTACCGTGCTTATTAATTCCACAATGGGTATTTGTTGCTTCTTGTTTTCTGACATTTTCTTGATGACCATAATTGCAGAGTTCTTGTTTTCAGATAATGAATGCACGTGTCTATTTGCTCAGGCATTATGTAATTGATGCCCAGCTATTAATTAAAGATCTAGACTCAATGTCTCTGAGCCTGCCTCCGGATATTTGTCCTTATTGTGTCATACCTTGGATGCACAAACAGGGAAACCACGGGCAGCTTTGCATGGGCACTGCTCCTTCCCTTTAATAAAGGAGCCTCAACTCAGGAGTTGCAAAGGAGGATTATACAGAGCGAGGAATATTTTTCTGATGGGATTTTGATTCTTCCTTCTTTCCCTGGGCTGCCAGCGTTTTCCTTAAGAAGCTGACGTGCAAACATAATGAGCTGTTTGCTCTGCACTGCTCTCCACGGGCCCTGCACACTAAAAGGAGTTTATTTTGCCTTTATTGCTGTTGCTGTTAATAGCAGGGCAGGCTATAGCTGGTGCTGGGAGCAGGATGAACATTTCATGGGTGAAAAGAGAAATCAGAGATTACAAATTCGCTGCAGGGAGAAGAAGGATTGGTTGCTCTCCTTCCCCCCAGAGCCCATTTGGGAAAATATGTTATATGATCCTGTGAACAAATTGTTACTTTTCCAGACAAGTCTGTTTTCTGTGTAAACACTTTTACTGTAGCAATGTACAAGAACAACACTTTCAATCCAAAACTCAACAAAAATAGACACCCCAGAACATTTGGAACTTGTTAAACTCCAGAAGGGAAAAAAAAAAAAAAAAGGAAAGAGAGAGAAAAGAAATTTTAAAAAAGGAAAAAAAAAAGAAAAGAAAAAAGAGAANAAAAAAAAAAAAAAAAAAAAAAGCTTTCCACTTTTAAATGTTCTGATTTTTATATTTTTATATTTTTAAGGGTTTAAAACTCTTGCCAGAGAGCTCTGAAGCTGTTCAAAGCAGCTGGGTCCCCTTGTAGAGTGAAGGTACAGCTCAGAGAGGCAGAAATTGTTTTTGAGTCCACTCAGTAAGAAGTCATTACCTCTGAAGAGCAAAGTTAATGAGCTTGGGAAGGCAGGATTTGGCTCCTACACTTTTCACAGAGTTCCTGCTCCCCTCAGGAAAATCCCTGAGCACCTTTGTGACTCAGTTTCCTCAGTGCCAAACGAGAAAACACCTCCTGACCATGCAGGGAAGGGATGGAGCTGCACAAGTGCAGGGGTTCATCACCAGCAGGTGCAACTCCTGCTCCTCCCTGCACTGAACGACCCTCAGCAGAGATGGGCTCCTCTCAAAATTCTGCTTCTCTGGAAGGTTTGGTGCAAAAGAAGTGATTTTTGTTATGTTGTGATGGAAAATCTGCCCAAGATTTTGCTTTGAGACACTTCAGGGTTGTATCAGTGCAGTTAAATATCTCATTTATCAGCTGTACCACGGTCAGGGCAGGGTTGATCTTATCAAAGCCAAGTCCTTCAATGTTTTAATCCTTGTGCATCCAATTGGGCATTCCAGCTGCTGCTAAAACTTATTTTAAAATACTTGAAAAGAAAATGTGATTTTTTTTCCTGTCTTCAACAAAAGGACCATCACTAACCCCCAAAGGTTTAGTCCTCATCCTTCTGAGTGGTCACAGCCCCCCAAAGACAGAGGCATTATCTGAACACAAACTAAAATCTTTATTTTAAACTTTATTTTACACCTGGGAGTGCTGTCAGCAGCTCCTGGTGAACACGTGTTAAAACAAGGAATTAACATTCCTGCCTTGATCCTGAGCTGGAAATGCTGGGTGGTTTTTGGAATTTTTTTCCATTCCTTAAACAAATTTAATCTTTTGCTTCTGGAGCTCTTGGAGCCCTCATCTCTGTCAGTATTTGGGTTACTGAGTGAGGAGCTACAGCCCAGAGCTGCTTGTGTTTGGAGGGGCTGCTGCAACCTCAATATTTCCATACACAGAAGATCCACACAACTCCTGATGCAGCATCACAAAATTCTGCCTTAATTTCATCCTGCATAACAAAATGAGCCCCATGAGAACACTGGCATAATCTCTTGGCTCCACGGGCTTGGCTGCCTCAGGCTCAGCTTCTGAAGGTTTCAGAACTTTTATCCCAGCTCAGATAATATTGCCAAAACTCAGGCTGTCGTCTCTATAAAATAATTGCCCGTCCAAGCCTTTACAGCCTCTACACTGGTTTAATAATGAGTAATTAGTTGAATAAGTCCAATTAATGCCTTTGTACAGATCTGAGATTGGAGTAGGATTGTAGGTCAAGTTTAATTTTAAAATACATTAGAATTTCTATCAGGCTGAACACACCCAGGGCAATGCTATTATGGGCTTTCCCATGAATACATATGAATCATGGTTTGGACTCGGAGCCCAGATCTAGCAGTGCATCTTTAAATCACCAAAGCCTATCAAGAACTAGAATATTCTCTGCAAATGCGGCCTCCCTTTTTTTAATTTCTCAAAAAAAACCCCCTTCTTTAGAGCCAGTGTCACCTGTGGAAAAGAAAGTTACTGCACAGTCCTGCAGGTGGAACAGAGAAACCCTGAGTGGGAGTTTTGTATCAGATGATGCTTCACAGAGGGTCCCAAACTCCTGAACCCCCAGAGATCCACACCTGACCAAGGCTGGGCTTTGCAGAAGCTGCTGAGATTCATGAATTTTAATTTCAATTTTAATTTTAATGGGTGACTCTGTCGCTGCAGGGCTCTGCCAGCCCTTGGCCCAGCCCTTGGCCCGGGCTGTGGCAGTGCAGGGAGACTCTCTCCGAGCACTTTTCTCTCTGAAAAGCAACATTTGCCTTTAAGATTAACGGGCCAGGCCAGGAAAACTTCAGAGCCCTCTGGACAAAATGTTGTCGAGCCATTAGAGGCACAAAAGGACGAGCAGTGTTTTGCAAGGCAGCTCATTTGCTGAGTGTCATTAAAAGCTCCTGTACCTCCCCGGTGTGTTGTTCTCATTATTAAAAGATAGACAATATTACACTAATTGGAGGTGAGTGTTTTAAGTGCTGTTTTTATCCTCTATCACTCCTCTGGGTGATCAGAGCTATCTGTTCTTGTCCCTCCCCTCCCAAGGGGCTTTTATATGAATGATTAAATTAATTAATCTATCCTGGACCACTAGCAGCTGGATTCTGATATTATAGTTAAGTTTTAAATTGTTTCTTTTTATTTCCTTGACATTCTTCACTGAGCTGAAGGGAGAATCCCAGTGAGATTATTGCTCACTGTGTCAGATTCCCATTCTGAAGGGTTTGGGTTAATAATAAAAGGAATTGTAATTATAAATCACATTTCTTGCTATGGAAATTCAAAAAACAATAATAACAAGAATAAATAATAATAATAATAAGTAATAATAAATAGCTGTTATTTGAATGTAGATCGTTCAGAGCAGCTGATGGACTCAGGTTACCAAAAATGTCACTTTTCTGACTTGGGCCCTGCCATCCTCACAGCAGTGACATCCAGAATTTGCTGATATTTTTTTTGTGAGCACTTTTCTTGCTGATTTGAAGGTTGTTGTTCCATGTTAAGTTCAGAGATTGTCCCTCAATTCTCCTGCTGGACAAGGAGAAATGCAGTTTAGGTGAGGTGAACTGACAACCATCACCCCAGTGGGTTATTATTGTTTATGACGCGCAATTTAAAAGCCAAATTTTCCAACAATTTATGGACGCAATTATGCACCTAATTTGCACAGTTATTTTAGACTGATGTATAATATTGGCTAACTGCAAGTTCAGCTGGGCTAACACAGGGCTGGAAGAACCCCAAATGTTCCCTGGTGTGTTTTTCCAGGGGATGATGCCACATTTAACATAATCTCCTCTAACTACACTGAGCAGCAAGTCAACCCTGCTAATAGTTTCACACCAGCTGAAGCCACATTATTTTTCAAGGTGAGAACACCCATTATTCTCAAGGGAAGAAATGTCCCCTGACTTTGTAGTTTAGCAATAATGGGCACTGGGCAGACAAAAAATTAACAGCACTGAGCAACCCAGATGCTCCTTTTGAAGTGCAGGTCACTGGAGCAGCACAGCTTGGGAGTTGTCTTTTGGGTTTATACACAGAATTCGTGTTTATAACGCACAATATATTTATCCATCCTCATCAGGAAGGATTTTGGCACACTCTCTCAGAGCCCACAGATTCTGAATGGTGCAAAAGGCCCTTGGACCAGCTTGGAAATCCATCCTTGTCATGCACAGCACAGGGAAAAAGGAGTGTTGCAATTCCCACTGTCCCCCTGCCCCAAGCCAGGCCAGCCATGGGGCCAAAAGTTTGCCCACAAAACTGATGTTATTGAAGGATTTTCTGGAAGCTGCTTCAATAACTCAAGATGAAACCTCCTGGGAGTTTGGCTTTGCCCAGTGCCACACTGGGGAGTGGAAAGCTGGAGGTCTCACAGGGGAGGGTCTCTCTGCTGCTGTAAAAGCCCCAAAGCCCCTGATGGCGAGAAGAAAATGGAAATAAATAGAAAAGAGCAATTCTAGCACTGTAATGACTCATCTTGGTGGTTACTAAGTACTTCCACAGCCCAGCTGAGCTGAATACTTCATAAAAGAGGCCAAGCTGAAGAGGATCCATATGAAACTGTGGATTTCAGAGATTTATGGGGGATCCCATGTGGCTGTAAATCACTGACAGGGTTCTTGTGTTGCTACATCATGTAACAGAATGATCACATCCCATGGCAAGATAGAAATTACTCGTTTGATTTCATGATAAGAGAAATCCTGGATGAAATTGAAGTTTTAGCAGCTCAAGCCATTCATGTGCATTCACTTTGGCTTCTTTGGTCTTTAAAATCTCTCAAATAGCTTTGAAATGAGGTTATTCATTAAAAATAGAAATATAAAACCAAACTAAGTTAAATTCAGAGGGTAGTACAAAGTAAACCTACTGTTCATCTGACCTGAATGAATACTTCACAAATATAATTCAAATAACAAATGAACACCACAGCACAAAACAACATCATCATCATGATTATGGAGCTTAAAACTATTTTCTCCAAGCTTGCCTGCCTTCAAAGATATTTAAAACCTGCTTCTCCTCCAGCATGTATTAGTGTCAATCAAAAATAACTCTGCTCAGGTCAATGGATTTACACAATTGCAAAATTAGTATAAGTGAGAGGACAATCAGAGCTTTTGTATACTACAAAAATCTCTCTTAATAGCAACAGCAGTAGAGAAGAAGGAGGTGGGAGGTGCCTTTCCAGGACAGGCTGGGTGGATAAACAAGAAAAACCTGCTGAGCTTGTAAGTGAGGATTTGGAGGAGGAGCTGCAGCATTAATTTAACCATTAATTCACTCTTTTAAAATTTTCCCTTTCCTGTCTTTTCCTTCACCTGGCACATTTAGCAGTTGGTTGGTTGGGCTGTAGGTGTAAAATCAGAGTGCAGAGATGTGCTCTCCATCACACAGGACCTGTGAGAAATTTGGGAGTTTGGAGTTACATCCTGACTTGGGAGCAGTGACTTTGGGGTGGGGAATGTGTGACAAAGGGTGTCCCTCCACCCTGGGGGTCTGCCCTGTCCTGGGGTCCCTTCTGCAGCTCCCACCCCAGCACTGCCCAGCTGGGAGGGTGTTGGTGCATCCCTGGGGTGTCTCCAGGGAAAGGTGCCCTCGGGAGGCACATTCCCAATCAGAGATCCCTCTCATAGGACCAGGGATTTTTCTGCCACAGGACATCAGTGACCAGACAAAGGGACATCAGGATCTCACTGGCCTGTGGTCCCTGTCCAAACTTCTGGCTCCTTTCTTGACTCTCAGGACATGGAAAACCACAGCCAAAAGGGGCAGAGGAGACAAATCATTGAAATCTTTCATGTTGTGTGACTCCACAGATGTGTCACAAGTGGATTTGTTCAATTCTTGTCGCACATCAGGTTCCCAGATCACAGGAGCCACTAAAAATTATCACTAAACATCTTTTGTTGGAAGCCTTGATGGACTCAAAGACAAAATGAAGTAGAGATGTGTGGAGAAAACGCTCCTGTTTCTTGCAGAGGGTCTGCCCTGGCCACAGAAGTTTGGAGTTGAGAAATGGTTCACTTCCCTATAGAACAGAGATTGCCCCTGCACCAATAGATATTTAAACCTTGCCAGCCAGAGAGGAAAATCCACTTATTCAGGACAAAATATAACTTCCTTAAAACTGCTGGGCCTTTGCCAGCAGCTCAAGCCACAAATAATTTACCCGGAGAATACGAAGTCAACAAGGCCTGGAACTGTGGGAACTGCAACTGTTGAATAAATCATTTTTGAATCTCATTTAACTAAGGACAATTATAATATCCCAGAGCAAGAGAGGGATCAGAATGTTCCAGATAAACACGGATCAGGCTCCCAGCTGAGAGCAGAGCAAGGCTCCACTCAGGGCCACCTTCCTCTGTCACTTCACTGGGAAGTGGAAGAAGCACTTGAGGAGTTTATTCTCTGTTTGGTCTCTGCTTCTGAGTTATTTAGTGGGGCAGAGAGCAGCTCTGTGGGATGTAAAAGCTCCTTTTGAGCTAATGGGAACAACAGGAGTTCTCCCACAGGAGACAGGCCCTGGCACAGAGCATCCATCCCCATGTCCTGACAGTCCTGCCCAGGAGTCTCTGTCTGTGCTGGCAGAGTCTCTTTGCCAGCCCGGCACTGCCCTGGAGCCACATTTCTCCAGAGTTTCTCCCTGTGGCTGTGCAGAGCCTCCACCTGCTCCCTCCCAGCTGGTTCTGTTGGATATTTGGCTCCAGGGATGCAGGAGACACAAAGCCCACCATGGCCCTGCCCTGCTCCCAGCAGGAATCCTCTTCCCAAGGCTCCTGTCCCATCCCTGGCTCGCTGTCAGTGCAAACAGAACTAGTCACGTCACGATTTTGGGTCACCACCCACCTGAAAACCTTTCTGAGCTTTTGCCTGAGAATAGGAGCTGGTTGGGTTTTCGCTTTTCCCATCCGGGAGAAAAATCAAAAATATAGAAAATATGAAGTTCTGAGGTTTATTGATATTTTTATTCCAGTTTCACTGCCTCCAAGGCTCCCCTGGGGAGTCTGTCACAGTTCAGTGGGGTATTTTTTTACCTCCTGTCCGGCTCTTGCTGACAAACAACAAGAGGTAAATTTGGACACGTCATCCCAGCCCTAAGAGCCTTTCTCATTTCATTTCTCAGCCTCCTGAGGCTCCAGGAGGGAATCCCACCTCCAGACAGCTCATAAAGTCATTTGTGACACAGGATGTCCCAGTTACTATACAGGAATGTTGAAAGCATTTTATTTTCTCCCCTTTGATTTTTATTGGTTGAGCTCCCAGTGCTCTATGAGTAATTACACCATTTGCTTTATGTCTTGCTTTTCTAATGACTAATACCAAAATATATGTACAAGCAAATGGAAGCGTATTACCGAGTGATTAACAATGGACAATTAGGATTAATTAAGGCAATTATTTTAATAAATAAGAATTAGTAAAATATATCCATAAACAAAGCCGTGGCACATATTTAGCAGGGCTGATGCAGGCTAAAGAAACAGGATTGTGACAACTGGGAGCAGAGGCAAGGAGGAGGCAGAGATGATTAAAGAGAAATAGTTGTGTACATAAAAAATGTAATTAGGCAGAAGGCAGCATGGGCATATCCAGACTGCTCTGTCCCTGGCAAAGGGTGTTGCATTTCATCTGTTACCACTAGAAATGGGATTTACACACAGCCATTCCTGTGTGACCACGGCCTTAAACGTCCATCTCTTTCACAGCCACACAAAGAGGTCACCAAGGCACAAAACTGACCTAAGGAACAACAGGAAAATCCTTCTCTCCCATCCCCTTTTTAGTTCTGCTCACAGCACCAACGGGATGATGTGTCCTGGAGATTCTGAGCTAGGAGTGAGATTTTGAGTGCTCTAAACCAGCTAATGCTCTGAAAGCAAAGAAAATACAATATTTCCTTTAAGACTCCTCCACCTATTGATGACATTCTTTAATTCTCGATTTTTTTTTTTNTTTTTTTTTTTTTTTTTTACTGATTTGGGGTGAGTTGAAGTTTGTCAGTTGAAGTATTTCATGCTGCCCCAGATTCCTCAGCTTCTTCCATCACCTCTGGGAAGGACAAAGCCTGGCGTGGCCACACTGGAGGATGATGCTGCTCCTGTGGCACCACAAGTGAGAGTTTTCCCCGGGGCTAATCTGCCCAATTAAATGGATATGGTTTATTACTGGGCAACGTTGACCTTTGGCACAATCAGATCAACAGATAGAAGCCAGCAGAGCTGTAAAATGAAAGCCAAAGCTCGAGGGTTGATGTCCCAGAACGGTGCCAGCAGCTTTTCTCCCTACGAAACAAAGTGTTTGAGTAGATTGGAGCGCTTAAATTGCAATCAAATGGCTGGTAGAGGGTTTAATAACCAGAGTGGTGGGAAAGGACAATGAAACCCTGAGAGTGGTGGCACGGAACAAGGCTGTGGTGTCTCCTATTCAGCACTGGGGTAAAACCCAGCTGGTTCTTTTGGCTGGGATGTTTTGGGGGTGTAAAGCTGTCAGTGACACAGCCACCTTCTCCCCTCCTGCAGCAGAGCCCAGCTGCTGGCTCAGCTCTGGGTTTTGGGTTTTTTTTTTTTTTGTTGGGAAGAACTCCCAGTCCCAGCAGAGGCTCTGGGTCAATAAATCAAATTGAATTTCTGTGGGTGCTGAAGGTCAGCGCAGTGACAGGAGCACACTCACAGCTGAGAAACCAAAGCCCCCAGCAGAGACTTTCTCAAGTCCATGATTATTCTGTTTGTGTGTGCTTTGTCTGCTCTTTTTGGCTCTGATTAAACAACAGGTTGAGGATTTTGCTGAGCTGGTGCCTCAATTTGTTATTATGCAGCTGAGTTTTTGGTGGTTATCAAGATTTTCTCTGCTCTGTTATCAAGAGTCGTGGAGAGGGAAAAATTAAGAAAGAGACCAGAAAAATGTATCCCATTGCCCCAAGTCCAAGCTGGAGGGTCCAGATATTTCACTAACTGGAAAACTGCACGATTTAAAGGGCAAATAATGTGTTACTTTAGAGATTAAAAGAAAACAAATCTGCTTCAGCCCATTCCCAGGGAACAAAAAAAAAAAAAAAAAAAAAAGCACAAAATTTCTTATTTTATTCTTTAGCACGGAAGAACATCAAAACAATATTTATCTCCCTCTGGGGAGAGATGGAATTGAAAGCATTTTAATTCATAAATATCTGGGTTGTTTCTTTTCTGGAAGCTGCCTGAGAATGAAGAGAGGACAGGGAGCTCCCAGTTTAAAACCTCACTGGCAAACCCAGACATGGTTATTCCCAGGGAACAGCTTTTCCTGCCTCTGGAACACAGCCCTTCCAGGCTGCTTTTGAGCATGTTCTGGCCACTTGATTGAGCCATCACTTGATCATATGGCTTTTGTAACCTCTCTTGCCTCACTCTCGTGCTGCCAATAAATCAGAATTTCCCCCTGTCCCTGTGCAGGCTTGGAGGGGTTTTGGAGGTTTGAAGGGAAGAAGAGGAGCTCAAGGTTTGCTGGTTGGGGTCAGTGTGTAATATTTCAGTGTGTAAGCAAATACAGGCAGAGTTTTCTGTTCAGGTTTCCAGGTAGAGCAGTCCAAGAGGCAATTTCCTGCCCTAAGTAGTGTTATAATTAGGATTGCCACTGGAATGAAACACTCTGTGCCCATATTCTGGTGTTACACCATGTTAGCATTTAATTGTCACACCTGACAGGCTTCCACACCCCCACATTTGGAGAGGGGAACCTCTCACACGCTGCTTTTCACAGCCTGGCTTGGAATTCCCTGTACTATTCCTCAATAAATATTCCCATTCCCGTGGGTAGCAGTGGAGGATGGTGGATAAATCCTCACAAAATCTCATGGTTATTTGTTATCTGTACACACATTTATCAGCATCTTGGCTCCAGCAAAGCAGGAATGTCAAGAGAAAAATGGTTGGATTTGGTGATCAAGGGAAACCTCTCAAATCCAGCTGTGCCAGCCCAGGAATCCTCCTGAGTTCTGTCCATGAAAGCAAATCAGATGAAGCTGTCCACAGACACACAGCAGGTTTAGGAGATCCCAAATTTTGTTTCCACTCTGGCAAAAAAGACACTTCTGCCACCAGCAGCAGCATCCATGGGCAGTTCATCACCCCAGCTTTCCACGGCTGGACTTTTAGGCTTTCAGGACAACCAGGGGACGCCAAAAAGATTAAAATGAAGAACAAAATGAAGAACAAAACGAAGAACAAACCATGAGCTGAGTGGTGTGTGAGGAGCTGTTTGTGTGTGGACCATTGCAGGAACCTCCCCAGTTCATTAGGAGCCAACGGAAGTGCCGCAGCCCCAAATTCCTGTCATTTCATCTGCAGAGGAGGCCTCTGGCGTGTAACCAGATCTCTGCCCTGCTTTAGGGCTCCCTGATCTTTGCCTTCAGACTTCTGGGCAGGATTAATTTACATAGGGCTGGAAACAAGCGTGGCACTGGCCGCCGGCTCCAGTTACGCGCAAGGAACGCCAATAAACTTCCTGGTGGAGCTAATAAAGGAAATTGGGGAGGAAGGAACAGTCTATCAATTATCAATAGGAGGAAAGTTGCAGGAGTGAAATTAAAGTGTGCAAAGCAAGGGGTTGGGAGTTGGGATTCAAAAGGGGGCTCGGAGCTCCTTCTCATTTTGAGCAAAATTCCGTTTACAGACAGAAGAGGAAAATAAGCCCAGAGATGGGGAGAGTGATGGCAGGAGACAGCACATTTTGGAAAGAAAGGAATAAGGGATGATTTATTCCTAGCTGGGAGAAGTGGAGATGTGCCACTTTTCATGAGATATGAGGGGAAAAAAACAGCTTTTCGGGGGGATTTTCTTGAACCATTTGTTTACATCAGTGTTTTAGTGCCACTCCTATCATTTATCACCAATAAATGGAAATTCAAATGTAATTTTCACTAGAAAATTAATTCCAATGAGAATATTACCTCCATATTCAGTGCTGAATCTCACTCAGGGAAAAAACTGGGACAACATGGAAAAAGACAGAACCCTACTTTTGTGGGGATATTCCCCCATCACCACTCTCCAGTTTATGGGGTTTTATTTACCACTGGCTAAATCTGCTCCATTTCCAAGGATCCCATCCTGCATCTCAAACACGTTCATGCTTTCTGCCTTGGATCTAAGTTTTCTTCCAAATTGGTCTTGTTATCCTTTCTGCAACCTATATTTCTGCTTGTTTCCTTACAGTACTACCACTACTAGTAATAATAATAATAATAATGGGTAAATTACTCTTCTTTTCACATTCAGATTTCATACCAACTCACAAGAGAGATTAAAAAGAAGATCCATGAGAGGAAAACTGAATATTTGGTCTTGTAGCACTCTTCCAGGAGGTTGTGGATCAGAGAAAAACTGGGCCAGAAAGCCCAAAAATGGGACAGAGCCTAAGCCAGGCCTAACTCTGAGCACTCTGTTAAATCCCTTTATGGCACATGGGCAGAGGGATTTCCTTGGCCAACGAGCCCCTTCCAATTTGTGCTTTTCAGTAGTCGGAGTCAGGATTGGGAAAGTTGTTTATTATTCCACCATCTCTTCCAAAGCAAGGGGAACACTGTTTATAAGAAGCTTCAAAAGCCTCTGTCACAGCTATCAAGGCTCTCCACTCTGTGCCTTTGCCAAGTCAAATTAGGTTATTTTACTTGATATTAAGTTTGACAAGCAAAGAGCCTGTGAAAACCAGAATCCCAACTGGGCGTGCCTCCCACAACTGGCTCCGTTTTTGAGGGCAAAAATCCCTACAGTAGCCCTGTTCTTCCCTCTCGTATTTCTGTCTGTATTTATCTTGTCTGGAAATTCCCCTCGCTGTGTCCTAGACATCTTCTCATGTTCGGATTCTCCAGGAATGGGACCAGCTTTGTTTTGGCCAACTGGTCTCACCACATGGGGATGTCTCCTGTGGGGTTTGGTTTCTGTTCACCTCCACTGATGAGAAATTTGTTATCGTGCTGGTTTGGAGGTCCACTGAGTGTATCAGACTTGTGGGTTCCTCCATCCTATAAAAATGTCCTTCTGTTACATCATTTCCTGGCGAGGACTGTGCCAAGTCAATTTGTGCATGAACAGCCATATCAATAAATATCAATATAAAATAAATATCAATATATATATCAATATATAAAATAAATATCAATAAAACACTGCATTTTTAGAAAGCAAGACAAACTCTTTGAGGACAGAGAGAACATGGAAGATTTCACTCCTTACTGCCAATCCAGGAAGAGCTTCCACTAATCTACTTTGACCATGTTGAAAACAGAAACAGGCCTTTGAGACCCACAATGGTTCAAAATCCATGGAAATATTTAATCAAATCATACTTGCACTTTACTGAATAAAGCTGTAAATGTTGGCCTAAATGTTTCCAAACGTCACTGTCATGGATTTCCCCCCATCATTTCAGGAGACCTGGTTTAGCACTCTTATTTCAGTGTGGCCACCAAAACTAAAGCAGAATTTAAATATATTCTTCAACAGATTGAAATATGAACCTGCATTATCATGGAAATATGAAATAATCCAATCATAGAACAGCCTGGGTTGGAAGGGATCTTAGAGATCAGCTAGATCCACTCCCCCTGCCCTGAATCATTCCCTGAAGAGAGAACATTTCTCACTTCTCTGACAATTCTTTGTGCTCCAGGAAGAGCTGCTGGTGATGGGAAGAGGAGCTCCAAAGGGGCTGGTGGAGCTGTGTGTGAGGTGTTCTCCTGATCTTTCCATGCCCTTTTCTGCCTGCAGCCCAGCAGAGCCATTCCCACAAGGCTGGGATGAAGCAGCCTGAGGGATCCCTGATTTTTCCAAGCCATCAGAGGGTCAGGGATGTCTCTTTGCACTCTGACTCTGGGCTGGTGGAGGACACTCTGAAAAAGGGTGATCCCAGCCCCGCCCCGGGCTGGCACTGAGTGTCTGTGTCACACCACAAATCCCTAAATAAGAGCTCTTTCTTTGCCACAGAGGGGGAAGAGGAGGAGAAACACTGCAGGAGAAAACTTGTGTCAAGCAGGAGCCCGCAGTTCTCGAAGGGAGCAGTGGGTCAGGGAGTGTGAATTGAACTGTCACACTCAGCTACAATTGAAGTGCAGATAAAAAGTCTGGGAATGCCACTTTATTGACTCCTCAGTAAAGGCAGTGGGCACTCCAGGAGAGGCTCCCGTCTCCCATCCTGGGGATAATGTCACTGCTTTGGGATTCATAAAAGGGCTCTGCACAGGAAGAGGGGATTATGTTGGCAACGAGGAATATTTACAAGCCATAAATCCAGCTGTTAATTTCAGGTTATCAAATCCAATCACTGCCTCTCAGCTCTCAAGCAACATCTCATCATCATCATCACCATCATCATCATCATCATCATCATCATCACACCAGTAATCAGCCACTGCAGAATGAACTCAGAGTGAAGCTGAATTTCCTGAAGTGCATTGTGCTCCTTCCCTTCACTAAACATTGAATCCCAGCCTCAATTAACAAGGTATTTCTTGCTTAGGCAGGAGAGGGGGCAGGAGGGGGGAGAGGTCTTGGAGAAATACATGCACAGCTTTCAGGAAGCAGGAATGTGTTTGTAATTTGCAACAGGAGGGGAAATAAAAGGCTGAAAAGAAAGATTGATTCCAGTTTTCAGACTATTAAATCAATGTCAACTTATCAAATCCTTGTATTTCCTGGAAGGAGAACAAAGGTAACATAAATGAATATGTTCCCAGATTTGTGATCTGTTTACAGTTATATTGTGCACTTATTAGCAGTATGTCTATTCAACCACAATTAGAAAGACTACCCTTTTTCCTTTGAGTTTCATGTGTAAATTTGTACTCAGAGGAGCGATAAACAGAAATCAATCTCTACAGGAGCTGTTCAGACAAGCACCCTTCAGACTTTACTACCGACAGCTGTGCTGAAATACTTCCCCAACCACAGGACAGCAGCTGCCAGCTGTTCTAACCCTACACACAGAGCTCTGCTCTGCCTTGCAGCCCTGTCCCACAGCTCCATCTCCCAGAAACCAGCTCAGAGCCTTTCCTGGTGCTTTCCTAGAGAAATGCTTTGTGAGGCTGCAATTCTGATATCTTCAGGTGGAGCCACTGCCCATCCAGCCAGGTGTGAGACCAGAGCCAGAGCCCTGCAAGGGACAAAACCCCGTCCCATTGTCAGGATAGTCCCATATTCCAAATCTGCAGAGCGATAAAAAAAAAAGCCTTTTACAGCACAAAACATCTGCAGTGTGGGTTTCAACATGTTCTGAGTTGTAGCTGAGGTAGAGAGTCTGATCTTTTTTGGCTTTTTTTCCCCATCAGTCTTGTTTTCTAATTTTGTACTAATCAGCTGTTATTGTCTCAAGTGACAGGATCTTTGTGCATCCTTGGGGATAATGATCTATTGTGCTCTCCAGCTGTCATTTTGATGAGAGATTGACTGGGTTGAATAAACAGGTCAATCCTAACATAAAGATTATCATTGAAAATCAGCTGTCAGAGGCCCTGCTTAATTTATTCTGACCTCATATCACAGAAAGCAACACGAATCCTTCTGGAAATACCAGGATAGTTGTGGCTCCGTGCCAGCACTGACAGAGATATTTTGATCAATGGCTGGGCAGGTTCCCTTTACAATGAAATGAGGCGT
Organism: Sterrhoptilus dennistouni; assembly: GCA_013397095.1. NCBI lineage: Eukaryota > Metazoa > Chordata > Aves > Passeriformes > Zosteropidae > Sterrhoptilus > Sterrhoptilus dennistouni. Next base: position 412,037 of record VWZU01004420.1, on the reverse strand, counting down.
GGTGTGTCTTCAGCAGAGCCCAACAAATCATTGCATGCTGCTTGTTCTTCTCAATCCTCCCTCTGAGGAGCAGCATCCAGCAGATTGGGTTCAGAGTGTAGCAGGGCTGGGGACAGAGTTGGATTTCACACCAAAACCTTCACTGCCCTTTTTCCCACAGCTCTCTGCTCCTCGTGTTTTGCTTCCCCTGTGATGTTTGACAAAAAGGTCTCATAAAACACGAGAGTGAAATGACCACATCTCTCAAACTCTGCATTTTGAAACCATCTCTCACTCTCCAGAAAATCCTAATCTGTAGGAAAATGGACACATTTCCCTTGGTGTTTTTTTTTTTGCAGAACTGATATGAATTTCCTGAGTTTCTCTAGTTGTTTACTGAAAGCAGAGATTAGTGAGAGAGGTACAAACATCCTGAAACACTCTGACCAACATGTCTCCACTCCTCACAGGACACCATAAAAACCAGGCAGCACCTGAGGGCAACACCATTAAATGAGAAATCTTTTCCAGGAGAACTCCATTTGGACAATTTTAAGGGGTTGATTTTGTTTTGTTTTGTTTTGTTTTTTTCTTAGGTGGCAAGAACATCAGATTCAATAAGGAAGACCTGGGAGTCAAATCAGAGAGTGGGCAGATGTAAAATGCTGTGTCTGGGTGCAGCCATCAGCCTCCAAACGTCTGGGGAGGATGAATATTTCTGTGGAATAACCTTTTTGTGAGAGATTTCTCTGTGGCTGCCTCTGCTCTGAAGCAGCCTGAGTTGCCATGATAAGGAGAGGTTGGATTTTTCCATGTGCTGGTGTTATTTCTATGGAATCATGGAGCACCTGCTGTGCCTTGGGGTTGGAAAAGAGACACCAAAGGCAGGGGAGTTGGGAGGACAAGCCCCTCAGCCTGCTGAGAAGGAGATTTCTCATGGGGTGATGGTTTGGGATGCACGAGGATTGCTCTGATTGTGGAGTGATGCCTCCCCTACCTGGGGAGAGGGAAGAGACAATTCCAGCATGGGGTTGGAGCCTCTGGCTCCTCCATCCTCTGCTTCTCCAAACACGTTCTGAGGAGCCACCAGGCCCATAGGTGATGTCTCTGGGGTTTTTATCCTTTTACAGCTGGAACTGCTGGGCTTTTACTGCTACAGAAGCTTCCCATGACTTGGAGGCTGAAGCAAACTTTGAGTGTCTGGAAATTAAACCAAACCAGGCACCAGGGATGTAGATCCTGGTCCATCCCACCAAAGAGGAGAGGTCCCAGCTCCAGCAGCCCCTTCTCCCTGCTGTCTCCATCCTTGGTGGTTGCACAGAGGAAAGCAAAGCCCAGCCCTGTGAGAAGCCAGGCAGCTCGTGGGGGTGGAGGGGGAAGAGAAATGAAAGAATATTTCAAATAAACAAATGCACGTCCCAGGAAAAGCTCTTCCCAAGAATGTGTAGAGAACTGCCTGCAATCAGTTAATCAGCATAATTGTTTCTAATTAGGTTCCAGAGGCACCTCAAGAACAGAGGATGGGGTCTGGGGAGTGCAGAGAGGAAAAACCTTGCAGTGGTGTATTAATGACAATCATAACTCTCTGCACAGCCAGGGAGGCTTCTGCTCTAATTAGAACCATTCTTGCTGAAATGGGAGGCGACATGATTTGTGAAAAAGACACCCTCAGCATGTAATTTTCTATGTAACAAATCTAGAAAGATGGATGCTCTTTGATCTCGATTCTCCTGTTATTGCTGTTCACACTGGGAAGGGCTCTTTAATGAAACAATCTCGAGGTAATTTACCGCCTTTGAAGTCCTGAAATGTGCTGCCAACAAAATTTCTGGTTTAGTGGAAGCTGCTGCAGCAGCCACTCGGGGTTGCTTAATGGAGCACCAAAACTGGAACATCAAGACATCAAAGGTGAAGGTGCCATGTGATTAATAAACGGAGCCATTCATTTGTTTCTGCCTCAGAGGCAATCTGACAATTTATTGTCACCGGCTAATTTGCACTTTGTGAGTTACTCGCTCTTGCTGGTCATGCTGCCTATGGAACAAGATAAGTGATGTTTACACGGGGAGAGGAGGAGAACAGACCCTTTTTTAAATCAGGGGAAAAGAGGAGGGGAAAGGAAAGGTGTTTTCCAGAACGATGGTGGAAATAGCCCAGACTGTGGGATTTTATGGAGGGGAAGTTGGGCTGAGTGGGGACTCATTCCTGCCTGGTCCCTGCCCTCCCCCTGATGCCTTTGACCATCTCCTTGTTTACACGCAGTTGCCAGGAAGCAAAGCCCAATTAAAAGTGGATTACAAGGCAATGAAACAGCATTGTTATGAGGGAAGAGTTACACCAATCCATTTCTTTTTAATTTGATGGCTAATCCAGGGGGTTGAGGGATACTGGGATAGGGAAGGTGGGTGTTGAAAAATCTCTGCTGGGGTCTATGGTGGCAACAAAGTCTGTTTTTTTTGAGAAGTCTTTCCTCTTGGAAGTGTCCCTCCACCCCAAGAGAAATGAAACAGTCCAAAAAAATAAAAGAGAGGAAAAGGGGTTTTCCCAGAGAAAGTAAAAGCTTCACTCAGATAATGAAGTCTGATCACCTTTGTGACCAAGAGAAAACAAAATATTTGTCTAAGAATTCCTGGAATATAATGGGGATGTGGAGTCTGATAATGCTGCCTGCAACAAGGAGGAGTTTGGGGGAATCCAAAACATGAAGAGCAGGAAGAAATGGAGCGGGTACCTCCCAGATTAGATCTGCAGATGGATTCTCCTCCCCTGTTCCTGCAAAACCCCCTTTCCATGGCTCTGCCCTGTCAGGGGAGGGCAGCTGGGGGCTGATGTCCCTCCCTTTGGGGCAGAGGAGCAAGAGGCATCCTCTGGAGGATGTTCAGCCTCCTTCTCTGGCCTCAGATATTGGAGCCTTCCAAAACCTCAGGCTACAGGAGGGGTCAGACACAAGGAATTTGGTTTGATGGGTGTAAATTGGTAAATAAATTCTATTAAGAGACCTTCATAAAACTTATATCCAACTTCATGTTTCAGCTTCTCCCAGCTGGGGAATGGGAATTGGGAATGGGCAGCACCAGTTCCAGTCCGGATGTTTTCAAACTTAAGGCAGAAATCTCAGGTCAGAAGAGCCCCAGGTTGTGACTAAAGGCCAAGTCTGATCATGTTGAGTATTTTTCAGTTGGGTTTTTTTGTGGTGGAGTTTGTTGGGGTTTTTTTTCAAATTTCTCGAGGATTTGATCCTTTCCTGTGCCACAAGCACAGATTTCCCAACCCTCTCAGGGCAGCTTGTCCAGGGAGAGCCCACGAGGTGTTTGCAGGGCTGTTTGTGCTGTGTCCACAGGGATATTTCCTGAGGCCAGAGATACCCCACAGCCCTTCCACACAAACCAGAACCCTCCAAAACTTCCACCTTGGGCTGCTCCAGCAGCCAGGGATGTCCTGCCACGCCCAGCATGGAACACCAACCAAACTGGTTCCACTGGTGGGGCGAGGTGGTCTCGAATTCACAGCAGGAATTAAATGTGCCAAACCAGTTTGGGGGAAGATCTCCCTTCCCTGTGCCAGGCCGGGATGTCACAACCACCCTGCTCTGTGTGGGCACAGCAAATATTTATAGGCAACCTTTTCGTGAACTGCCTGTAAACTGGGTTCACAGGGAAATGTAGGCAGGACCTTTGGGGCTATTTTTGGGGCTCACAATGAGGCTGGAGATAGGAGCCTCTGTGGCAGCTCCTGTGCCTTCCAGTGCTGGGGAGAAGGGAGGACTTCAGAGCTATGGAAAAACTCGGGAGCAGTAATTAAAATAAATCAACAGGAGAACTGCTGTCAAACCTCTGAGAGGTATTGCTCCATGAGCTGTTGAAGTTGGGGGCAGCAATTTCGCTCTTTGTGAACCCCCTGACCCTTGAAATCTAAATTTTGCTGCGCAAAGAATCCAAATTAACCACAAGCAGAAAAAGAGTGGTTGTATTTTTCTTTTTTTTTTTTTTTTTTTTTTTCTTTTTTTTTTTTTAAAGAGGGAAAGAAGTCTCATCTCTTTGCTCTATGGGGGTTAACACGCAGCATCCTGGCTCCTGTCACTAAAGAAGCACGATAAGACTTCAAAGAGTACAGTGCAGGGCAGATACAGGCAGGCAACAAGAACTGGGGCTAATAAGAAGCTTGTAAAAAAACAACAAAAAAAAAACCCCAAAAAACCAACAACAACAACAAAAAATAACCCAACCCACAAAACAACCCCCCAAACAGAAAAGAAACCTTAATGAGATCTTACATGATACGATCACTGTCCATCTTAAATAACCTCTTTTTATTAGCGGGTTTAAAGGACCCCAGACGGCAGCAAAATATTATCTGAGGTCCATAGCCATGGGCATGGAGCAAGGAAAGTGAATTCAGAGACCTCGCTACATCTGGAGTTTATCAGCTCTTTTCCTGGCTAGTATTACAGTAAACAATTATCTGTAGATCAGGAGACAGCAGGGACTTTAAAGACCCAAATTACAGAGAAAGGGAGAGAGAGGGAGAGAGAGAGAGAGAAGGAGAACACAAGAGATAAAAAGGAGCCTATGCATCTTATCGTGCTAATGAAATCAACCTGACAATCGCGGCGAGGCTGCGGGGGTATTACAGTGTCTGGCATGAAATGAGCACTCCCAGCCCAGGCTCCTGTGTCAGGCAGCAAATCGACACGAAAAGAGAAGAAAAATGGACCACTGGGGCAGGGAGAGTGATTTATGGGCAGCACTCAGATGGCCAGGCAGCTTTAATCCCTCCTCGAGTGCGCTGTCAGGAGAACAAATATTCAAAAAAATATATATATATTCAAATGTTGCCATTAGCGTTTCAAGGGGCTGGGAGGGTCCTGCAGCCCCGAAATGTGATTTAATGAGGAAATAAGGAGTGCCCACAGCAGCCACAGTGATGTTTGCAGTGCTGTGGAACCATCACCTGTTGCAAAAGCTGCAATAATCCCGTTTAATAATAATAATTCAATAATCCAGGTGCAAATTTGGCTAATTCCCACTGGTTCCAGACCTTCTCTGCTGGAGTGCTCCTGGCTGGCTGCAAACAGCAGCTCTTCGAGCAAGGATGTGGTCCCAAAAGGCTGTTTTCCAAAATTCTGGGAGGTAAAATCACCCTGTTCCTCGGTGCAACAGCTGCAGTCAAAAAGGTAGAGATGTGCTCTATTTTTATAAGGGATGAATCCATTACTACTTTAGAAAGTTCCTTTCCCCCCCACCCCTTTATCCTTTCTGTGTCTTTCAGATGGAAACGACCAAGCCAAATAATTCTCCAACTGGAAAAAGATAAGGGGGAAATGGCTTTTAGAGCTGGGAGTGGAATACTGGAATATTTTGGCTTCTGGGGCACTAAAGTTGTGTTTGTCCAGTTCTACATTGCACAAAGGGGTTTTGGGACTCAAAAGATGTTGAAGGGAGATCCTCATGGTCATGGTCAAACCTCCTCCAGCAGAACAGGGCTCCCCATTAAACAGAGCTCCAACCACTAAAATAATGTACCTGGAGAAAGTCTTCCCACCACAGCAAATCCTGATAGAAACTGTTCTCTGTGACCCACTATGGGATTGAGGCAGTCAGTGTGTGGTCCTGGGCACAGCTCCTGTGTTACAGCCAAAACAGCAGAATGGAAACTTCGAGTGTTTGTGATGAAAATTTCTACTTCTTTCTGTTTGACGGCAAAATCGGTGCCTTGTCCGGGTGAGCAGAGTGGTGAGGGATGGATGGATGGATGGATGGATGGATGGATGGATGGATGGATGGATGGATGGAGGAACGGAGGCAGAAACATTGAAAATATGAATTAAAGTCAGAAGTGAAGCTCTGAGGTTTGCCTGAGATGGAGACAAAAATCAGCAGAAGAGGAAGGGTCTGATGAACAGGGGCAGGGGGCAGGCAGGCCACAGCTTTCTGCTACAGGCACCAAGGCACTGCAATGACTTCCCTGAGTAACAAATTCTCAGGAAAGGATTCTCTAATCCTTTAATTGGCACCTACAGATTTGTACCTGTGAGACCCAATGCCATTTATAAAAAAAATCAAGTCAAAGCAGGAAAAGCAGAGGCATTAATGACTTGTTTGTGTGGAGAGGCCAGGAGGGAATCCTCCCCAGGTCCTCTTCCCCCAGCTGGGGGCTGGAGAGCCCTGCAGGAAGCAGAGCAATCCAGTACCAATTACGAGGCAAAAATTCATTTTGAATCCCAGTTATTTTGTCCTGTCATCTCTGTTTCTGAAGGAGGTAGGTCCTGATGCCTTTGGGAAGACAGCCAAGGCTGATTTCTGCCCACAATGAATCTCCACATCACACCGAGGGCAGGGCAGTGCCCAGAGGTGTCCCCTGGGGCCGGGACAATTTTCTGGAGATGCTCAAGCCTGTTTGGTCCATCCTGTTGATGAATCCCAGCTCTGCCTGTGCTCTCCCATTGATCTCCTGGATCATCTGGAGATGTAACTCTGGATTTGTTTGTGTCGTGGAAAGATCGTCCTGATCTCTCTAATAGGTTTTCAAAGGGTAACGTTTTGTTTGAAGGGAAAGAGGAAGGGAAAAGAGCGAGTGACAACACTAAATTAAGGTTACCTCAGATGTTTATATTTGCTCTTCAGACTGGCAGCAGGATGTGTTTCAGTTCCCATTCCTTCCAATAAAATCTTTTCTTTTTTTTTTTTAAGAACCTACTGTTTAAAAATAAATAAGAACATGTTAAGGCTTCTTAAAGATCCCACATTATCTAAAGGGTAAGATTGTGCCATTTAGCCCCCTGTCTAACCTGTGTAGGTCAAAATAATTTAAAACACGCTGGAGGAAGAATTTCTCTTTTGCTGAGGGTCACAAATCTGGATGAAAAGTGATGAAATTTGCAGTTACTCTCTATCCTACATGGGGAAAAAAAGGGAAAGCGAGGGGGACATGGCAGTGACACAGGAGAGGAGAAAGTAGGTGGAATGGGGAATCTTGGAACACGTTTCCTTTGGAGCAGGTTTGTTCTGCCAGGGCTGGCCCCAGCTGCTTGGTCAAACATGCTGGACCAGCTCCTCTCTCTCTGTGAATCACAAAGAGTCTAAACTCATCCCTTCCATTGGGACTGGGTCTATTTATAGCCAGGGAGGGCTTTATCCAACACAGGTGTGCCACCAGGTTCATTTTCCAGACTTGTTTTTTGAGTGCTGAATTTGATTGGAGTCATAAATGCTGATAAATGCTGGTAAACAAGGCTTGTTTTTGTCCTCTGTGGCAGCTACAAATCCTTTTGTACATTAAGCAGCACTTGGTGGAGTTGTTTTTCTCAGCCAATCAAGCCTCTGGAAACAAAACTCCTGTTGCAAATATTCTGTCTTTTACCCTCTCTCTTTTTTTTTCCCCTGTCAGAGCAGTTTTTTGATTTCCCAGGCAGATCCATTATCTGGTGAATGTCACATCTTCCTCCTGACATGATGGAGGAGCATCACTCTGGGGTGGGCAGGGCTGTGGTGAGGGGATTGTGATTCCTTAGTGATCAGACTTGAATAAAACAGCCTAAAAATACCTTTATGGTGCCCTCTCCCAAGTGCAGAGGTTAGATGAGGGATAAGGGATTTTCTTTCCTTGTCAGTTCTTCAGCTGAGGAATAAAAGGGGAAGATGGGCAGAGCCAGGATGGGAAATCCAGCAACAAAGGCTCAGCTTCTGTCATTGCTCCTTTCCAGGAGTAAAATTCACTCAGTTGAGCACAAAGCCCTCTGAAATTTTTAATTTTTTAAAAATTGAATGTATCTAAGTTTAGATTTTGGATTACTTTTTCCCTCGTGGACTTCTCCAGGGAGCAATTCAGGCTTGATCAGTTGTGTTTGTGTTTTAAAAGCATGGCAGAGCTGAAGGCATTTTTATCTGACTGAGGTAAAAGGCCAAAGTTTGTCCATTAAAGTTCTTAAAACTTCCATGAGTTTCCTCAGGATTAATAATGGGAGTCCTGGAGGAGGAAGAGGGGGAGAGATTGACATTTGCATCAGAATTAAATTGCATTCTGCCCATCCTGGGTGTGATTCACTTCCATTGCTGAAACGTGCTCAGAGGTTGCACCCCAAAACTGATTTTATTCCAGAAAAAAGTCAAGTGATCCCTCTGTGCCTCCTGCACACAGAAATGAGCTCTGGCCATTTCAAATCAATGGGAGATTCTGCAGAAGCAGAAAATAGTCCTTGATCTGCAAAGGATCATGAAAAGCCAGAGTGTAAAGTGCTCAGACATTGGTGGCAAACCAGAGGAATCCTCTAAAGCAGAATGGATGGATGGATGGATGGATGGATGGAGGGATGGATGGCAGATGATGAGTTTGGGGGCTATTTTCTGGTACTTTGCCATAACAGATGAGTGGTTTGATGATACAATGGGGGGCGAGATTTAAGAAGTTGAAGGAAAATGTGCATGGTATGACCTGTTGTTGGGTGGAAGGGTACATGATGGGTGCCAGAATGAATGGTCCAAAAGGTAAAA
>VWZU01004420.1:383072-394061 GCA_013397095.1 Sterrhoptilus dennistouni | reverse complement strand
AAAAAAAAAAAAAGAGGAATTATGACAACACTGAAGAATGTTAACATGGTACCTACTCTAATTGAATAAAAGACACCTTACAGAGCTGCAGTGCGAGCCCTTATTCATTTCAAAGCTACTTACAGGCTGAGAAACTTCAAAAAATTTGGTATTACAAATAGTGGAGTCAAATTTCTGCGAGCTGAGAAGCTTATCCACCTCAGACCTTCCAAAGTTAACTGTGGAATCTCAGACAAACAGTTTTGTCTAGAAAATTTCTGGGACTTCTCAGATGGCAAAGAGTGTTGGGGTTTTCAGGTGAAAACTGAAAGAAATTGAGAAAAGGAGCAAATTGAGCAGCCAGAGTCAACCAGCATATTGGGGATTGTGCCCCATAAAAGCAGGGAGGGAGGCATGAGGAAAAATAATGGGGGTGAGTAGGAAATAACTAAATTTTTCCTCTTCCCAGCCTCCCCTCTATTTGGAAAAGGGGGAAAAACAGTGATGAGGAATGAAGTGCAGGGCTGGAGTCGAGTCAGATGAGTTCAAGCAGTGGCTCTTTGTGTATCTTAGGAGATAACCCTGAGAGAAATGAGCAGCTCCTCCTTCCTGTGCTGTGTCTGCCTCCCTTTTTCCAAAGCCCCACCAGCACTTACTCAAAAGTGCTGCAGACTTTGATGTCTGGAGATGAAAAGCGGTTTTGAGGTAAGAAATCACCGTTTAGTCCTAATCTAGACGAATCAGTGGCTACTAATGATAAGTAATTTAATTTCATGCGAGCAATTTTTGTCTCTTTATGGGTTTGTTTTACGAGGCACTTATAAGGTCAAGCGGTGCTAAGTGAATAAATGAAGAGTATTTCTGGTGGATAAAGAGAGTCAAAATTACCTTTCCCCCCCCTCCACTACCACCATGACCTTCTCCCAGTTTATGATTATTTAGTGGATTTTCCCCACTTTAGTCAGATGCAAACCCAGCACTAAGAAAGTTGCACACTTTGCACCCGTTCAGCAAAGTAAATTTATTCTGATTTACCTCCTACACTTGTCGAAAGCTGTGCCAAGCTGGATACACAAACCATTTGCTTGGATTGGTTTGCATTAATCATATTAATGTATTTGCTTTATTGGCTTTGGGGGGGTTCCAAGTGGAAATGATTGAAGTGGGGTCCAAAACCAGCTTTGTTTCTGTGCCAGTTCTGGTGCTAATGTGAGTCCCATTGGGCTTCTCCTGTCCCTGTCAATGGGCCTGAACTTCCACATCAGGAGCTTTAAGTGGCAGCTCATCATCCATTTATTTCTGAAAAATGTTATGCTTAATAATTCAATTATTGAAATGTGAAAGGAAAGCAAAACATGGCCTTGAGCCTGCAAAAAAAAGTGGTGCTCATCCACTGCACTCAGGAGAGCTTGGGGAATCCATGCAGGATGAAAAGCAAGTTATCCACAGAACTAGATAGGAAATATACAGGAAATATATATGAAATATACAGGAAATATATATGAAATATACAGGAAATATATAGGAAATATATATGAAACATATATTAAATATACTGGAATATATAGGAAATAAATATTAAATATACAGGAATATATAGGAAATATATAGGAAATATACAAGAAATATGTAGGAAATGCTGTGCAGTAAGCAGCAAACTGAGCTGCTCCCAGGGGAAGAAGAGATGCCATGAAAGGGTGAAGAATTCCATCCCACAAACATCAGCTTTAGCAATGTTCTGCAGAAGGGAAACGTTCAAGGGTGGAGCTCCCTGCTCTGCCCAAGTGCAAAAGCTAAATGCACAGAGGATATGCAAAAGAACAAAAACCAGAAGTTACTGTGACAAATATTTCCTTTATTCTGCTGCTCCAGACATATGAAAAGCCATATTTGGCTTCCTTGGACTATCCTGAGCTGTCCCAGCATCCAATTTGTTTCTGGAGCAGCAGGATCCAGCAGGCTGGGCTTACACAGGCCGTGCTTTGGGATGGAATAAAACATCTAAAACCCCCTTGGCTTAGGAATGCAAGTCAGCACTTGCAGCAAGCACAGCTTTAATCCGAGTGAAGCACTGGAGGTGCAATTCCAATGCGGAGTTGAGGGCACAGATCTCCTGCTGGAGCTCTGCTGAGGGTGGGAAAAACAAACAAGGCCATCCAGGCATCCCTTTGCTCACATCAGACACATTCAGGGATGTTGCTGCTAAGATTTTCTGTAATTTTATTTTGTTGTTCCATCCGCAATGCTTTGCAGAGGAGTTTCTTCCATGCGGGGATGTTACTCAACCTGGATTTCCCCAAAACCAGCAGCAAGTTCCAGAACAAGACTGCTCTGGGCCCAGACCAGCACCGAGCTGCTCATTCTTCTTTTCCCTATAAAACCCTTTTTAAAATAATATCTTTATATTGGGCACAAAGGCTGAGAGATGGCACCAACGGTGTGCCTCAAAAAGTGCTCATATCCTGGGAAACAAATGAAAACAAAGCCAGACATGGATGGGTTTTATAGCAAAGGGTTTCAGCCACCTCCATATCCAGGGCTCTGTGTCCGTGCTCTGGTTTCTGGGACTTTACAATGAAAAGATTTTGGAAATGTGCAGGAGAACATCCCCATATGCAAAGTTTCAGAAAGGTGAATTCAGTGACCTGTCCTTCCCCTGCCAGTCCCTGCCTCTGTGTCCCCCTGCTTTCTGCACACCCATTTCCTATTCTTTTCTCACGGAGGTGACCGAGATTAAAGGTTTACTGGGGATGATTATTCAGGAAAATCCCACTTTCTAAATCTGCTTCTAATTAAAAAAAAAAGGAGTGGGAGGGGAGGAAGGGGAAAAAAAAAACCCTCCTTACTGTACACACAGGCAGCCTAATCCATCCTGCTGACTTTCCTAGGCATGAGCTCCTAGCACAGAATTAATAAACTATTTTTCCGAGATTTATGTTTGGTAACCCCTCGTCACCCCAGAGATTTTTTTCGGATGTGAGCCATGGATGTCACTTCAAGGAAAGATGGGCATCTGACTTTAGCCTGGACATCAGTTTATTTATGAGGGAGGGGGGCAGGAGTTCAAGCCTTGTGTTCATAACAGGGCTAAGCAAACAGCTCCAGCCCAGCCTAAGCCATTCCAAACACACGGAGGAGCTGGAAACCCAACTCCCCTCCCTGCCTGGGGTTCACATTTAGGTTGGGATTTCACTCCATTCCCAAATGTCACTTTATCCCCTGCTTTTCAGGAGCTTATTTTCGAGGATTTATGAAATGTGAGATGACAAACCTGGTGCAATAATGTTGTGGGGACTTTTTTTGCCCTCAGCTCACCCGAGGAAATGCTCTGCACGATCGGCGTGGAGGTGCCTTCCCAGGACAAGCTTATTTCCCCCAGGAAAAGGAAAATCTGAGCTGTGTGTCATTAAGATGAAAAATTCAAAGAGGGTGGGAGGGGACTGAGAAGGGCATTAATCAGAATTGGTTAAAAAAAGTTTTAAAAAATGCAAGATTTCCCTTGTCTGGGAAGAAAGAAATGCAAAAACGAAACCAGAAATGAACTCAGAGGAGGACAGAGAAGCCCTACCAGGATTTGCCTATAGGCTGCAACCAGACTTGTGCTGCCTCCACACAATTTGCCTTTACCAGAGACAAAAAAGTCCCCACTGCTTCCTTTTTGTCTCTATTCTCATTATTACTACTTTTTACTAATAATGCAGAGCACCTGAGCTGTGTGTCCATATTCTCCCAGCCCCAGGAAAGGAGGATACTCATGGATTTTCTGTGTGAACTTCAAATCAGGGGTAAGCCAAAGGCTTCACTCATCCCTATGTAATTTATTTTTAACTGGTGTGATTTGCTGAAGCTTTTAGACAAGAGATACCACATGAAAATGAAGCAATTTCTCCCTCAAAATTACCCAATCCTCTGCCTGTTTTCATTTCTGCTTCCTGTGTTACCAAAGCAGAGACCTCCCTAAAATTGTTCCAGGCCAGGCTGGAGCAACCTGGGACGGTGGAAGGTTCATGGTTCCATTCCATGGCAGGGATGAGCTTTAAAACCCCTCCCAACCCAAACCATTCCATGATTCCATGATTCTGTGATTCCTTACGGGCAGCAGCAGCTCAAGGCACAGCAGAGCTTTCAGGAACACCAATATCTCAAACCTGGGCCAATAAAATTTCCTTTAAATCCATCACAGTCATGTATCCAACGTCTCCTTTTTCCTTGGCTCTCTTCAAATTGTTTTTTTTCCATCACTCACTGGCCTCTTTGAGTCTCTGGTGTTGAGCAGCCCCTGGAATGTCACCTGCAATTCCTGCAGGGAAAGTGGGAATCCCTCCAGCCGGGAGGGAAAACCTGGAATAAAAATCCTTTATTCCTGGAATTCCTTACAGAGCTGCATGCTCAGAACACTGAATGAGCAACAATTAAAACTGAAAATCTACAGTGAATTATCATCAGAGTCAACACAGGGTGCAAACATCAGGATTGAGGGTTTTGTGACCATGTGGCAGGAAATAAAAAGAAGAAAAATAAGAGGAGGGGGTGAGGGAAGAAGAAAACAAAACATGGAAAACAAAAGGAGAAGGGCAAAAAAAATGAAATAATTCATCAGTGAGAATAAAGTTTATCCATCTGATGCTTTGCTCAATGCTCTGCAGCCATCCTGTCCTGACACAGCCATAGGAAAACCAAAAATTAAAATATCTGGCCAAAACCTCTTTGCTCCTACAGGAATGGCAGGGCAGTAGTAAGGTAGTAGTAATAATATTGTACAAACTCTGAGCTCAGTGCAGAGGCAGCAGAGCTGGTGGTTGCACCCCACAACATTGGAGACACTCATGTCAAAACAACCGTGGGGATGTTTTCATGCCACGTGTGTTTGCATAAATATCTGCCTGCATTTATAACCCACCTCTCCCAGAGACACAAAGCTATCTCTGCTGATTTATGCCGTGGATCTGGAATCTCTGCAAGGTCAAAGCAGCGGGGCTGAGGTCTGTGGAGCTGCTCCAGATTTACACTGAGTCTCATAAAGATCAAAATCTGGCCCTGGGTATCACCCTTCCTATTCACCAGAGTATTTTTATGTTTCTGTTATCTCCTGCCTTCCTACATTCCTGAAGAGTTTTCCTCCTAACATACTTGGACTACAAGATTTGCTCTAATCACCTAATCTTGGGCCTTTTTTTTTAAGAGGAGGGAGAGCTGATAGCTGGGTTCCATTACAGAAGTGACAGCGTTTTATGGCCAGGGCTATCTAAAAACCCCAATCTCATCCTCAGCCACTGCTGAGCATCTCCTTAGATTCATGAAATCCTGCAGAAGTTCCACTTCACTCAAATATTCCACTGAGAAACTAAAAAAGGCGAATTATTCAGAGCTGGGGAGGAAACCAGTTCTGTCTGGAAGCTGCACTTCCAGCAGTAGCATCTTTCTCTGTGTGTGAGATGAACTTGGCATTATCCTTCAAAACATGAATCAAAGCCAAAAATCTTAATGGTCAGTTCTTGCATTAAAAAAAAAAATATATCATAGTTCGGGGTTTTGGTTTGGTTTTTTGAGTTTTGGGGTGCTTTTTCTTTGTTTTTATTGCAGGTGATGATGATTCTCCAAGTGCCCTGTTAACAAACACAACTTGGGAATCTTTCTGCAATAATTTTTTTTTCCACAAAATCTGAAAGGTCTCAAGCGAAGTACATGGTCACTAAAGGAGAAGAGGAACCAAAATCAAGATTTTAGATGTTCCCATTGGAAAAATAAAGCTCTCTTGGTATCCAAGCCATAGATGTGACATCCCCAAGGCCCTCGGGGTTCCAGTGGCAGGTTGAGAGTCCAAGAGTTCCCAGGGCACTCATCCACTCAACTCACCCATTGCACCACTTCATTCCAACTGCAGAAAGACTCATTTCTGCTCTAAAACTTACTGGAAGCTTTTAACACACCTGATTTTTATAGTTCTTGGAAAGGTTTTAGAGGAAGAAGAAAAAAAAAACCAAAAAAACCGACAAATTAACTTCCATAACTTGTTTAAGAATATTCTGTTCTGCTTCAGAGTGGAATGATTTTTTTTTTTTCATTCCACTCTTGCATTTTGCCAATCTGTCCATATCTAAGTGAAATCATTGTGAAAAAAAGCTCCTTCCAGACATAGCCCCTTTCAGCACCAATTTTAAGCCATAGCTGAACCTGAGCTATTTTCTGCAGTGAGAGTGTTTATGTTCCCAGACTGTGAGTTCCAGCTGGCTACGGGTGGAAAAACCACCCGAGAAGAAGGAATAGAAAAATTGCAAAATCGTTTTTGAAGATTCTTTCCCCTCAACCTGAACCCTGATGAAAGATGTTTTGTGAGCATTGAATGAGCTTTTTACACACCTGTCCCCAAAATAAAGGAGGGGAAGGGGAAGCAGATTGATTGGGGTTGATGCACGGCCAAAGGGGAAAACAAAGCTCCTTCCAGGCTGATGTTCCCAGAGACACAAAGAAATAAAAATGTTATCTCCCGTTTAGCTGTAATCTCTGGTTAGAACGTTTAATCAATTAGCATTGCTGTTGTCAAAACTTGCTCCCGACAAAGGATGAGAAAAGCTGCCCCAGGGGGATCCCGAAACTCGCAGGAGGTGGGAGACTCGTCCCTGCAAGAAACCTCCTGTTCCACCGGGGTGTCCTGGGCTGAGAACTCTCATCCTGCCCCATCCAGCTCAGGAACACTCGGAGAATGTCAAAGAAAAAAACCCAAAAGCCAAGAATTGCCATTGTCAGATTTCACTAAAGGAGGTGTCTTTTTCTTGTGGTCTTTGGACAGGGGGCTGTTTAAAAATAAAACCCCAAATAAAATGGGTTTGGAGGCCAGCTGTGAATAACTTGCTGCGTGCTTTCTTTGCTCCATGAGTCACCTGGGGTTTAGTCGCTCTGAGCTGGTCATTATTGGAATTCCAACAAAAATGACAAGAATTCTTTTCCTTTTTTTTTTTTTTTTTTTTTTTTTTTTTTTCATTTTTTNGTTCATCAAAAGAGAAAAATTATTTTTTTTTTCTTTTTTTTTTTTTTTTTTTTTTTTTTTTTTTCCCAGTGAGGTTTATTATCTCTCTCATTAACACAACCTTTGTGTTGTGGAGTTCTCGGAGGGCTTGGACAAGAACAGGATCTCATTGTGCTGAGTACTGTACAAACATATAATGGCTAAAATAAACAGGCAGGAGAGCAGGAGACAAAGAGGAGGAGGAAGAAAATACAATTGCTCCCATTTCATACACCAGCCCCACAGAGGTCACAGGAGTTTTTAATAGCAAAGGACAATGTCCAGGGCTTACAAATTCACCCATATTTCCCATGGGAGAGTTCACAGCATTAACCACAAAAAGGAAATTTCCTTCTCAGCTACTTATGGGGAGTGTATGTACAATCCCGGATTGTTTCCTCAGGGGTTTGTCCTTGTCCCTTGTCCCTCCACCAAACCCCTCCTGAGAGGCTTCTCCCTGTGCAGGGCTCACCCATCCCCTGCCCCAGCAGAGAAATCTGCACGTTGATTTCTCTGTGCCACGGGCAGGACTTGGCTGTGGTGCAATCTTGGGCCAGGGCCAGATGGGTGTATTAACCGTGGAGATTTCTTCATAAAAATCCAATGTAAGTCACGGTAAACAAATGTGTTTGGATGGGGATTGTTTCTTTGGGGGCAGAGAAGCTTTCGGTGGGGTTTTTTAATTCACATTATTTTATGTGAGGCTGCTCCACAGAAAACAAATCACCAATTTGGGACGAGGAGAAAGTATCTTCTTGCCTCCAAGCTGCCAAGGAGCAGGCAGAACCCTGCAGCCCCCAGAGGGAAGGAAAGACAAACCCAGGGATTGTTCTCCTGTCAGAGCTGCAGAGCAGCCAGATTTAATGTGTTGGGTTTTTTAATGAGTTGCAGAAAAAAGTGGACAGTGAGGTGATGAAATTTCCTGAAGTGCTGACAGCCCGAGACGTTCTGACTTTGTTATGGGAAATGCTGGAATATGCATGTTAATTGGGATGACTGTTTGGGGCTGGATCCGAGCGTGCGGCGTTCTTGGAAAGAACTGGATTGGTTTCATGTGCACCTTTTTGATGTGGTGTTCATTCCTGAGCCACCACTCCGGCTCCCCAACACTGGAAAAGACAAACAACTACGGGGAGTGTGGCAAGAGCAAAGCTGGAGAGGCCCAGGCTGGATTAGGAGGGGTCTGAAGGGGTCTCTGATGCTTGGAGGAGGTCTTAGAAAAAAAAAAAAGGGAAAGCAGAAGATACCAAGAGCTGGAGCAATGAGCTCTGAATCCCTCAGCACAAGGAGTTGACAGCTCTCTCATCCTTTGCAGAAAGCACCCAAATTTCACACTCAAAACCAGAGCTAAAAAAAGCTCTGGACAGAGCCCCACGTTATTTCCTACCATCACATCACTCAGCTCAGCAACTCTTACCTACTAAAAACAAAAATTAATTAAAACTTGCCCGTATATCTGTCAGTAAGACGGGATGAAATCCTGACAAATTTCAATTTCAGCAACTGCAGAGCAATGGGACAACCAGGACAGCCTGGACAGGAGCAGCAGGACAAGCCTGGGATGTTCTGGAACGAAACATCAGCTGCACAGTAGCTCTCCCCAGACGGACTGGAAAAGTGACAGCCACGCAAAATTAAGCAGAACATGATGGATTCGTGCAGGCTGGGGAGCACAGAGGAGTCATTCAGCTGCTCAGAGCTCTCCACAACAACAGTTTTGGGAAATGGCTGGCTGGGTTCTGCAATGAGGAATTGAAAAGGGTAAAACCATAACCAAAAAAGGCTGTGGAAAATGGTGGAACCAGCACTGGGAGTGCAGGCTGGGAAAATATTTGGTGTGGTTATTAATGCTTATTTACTGTTTTGTTTGTCGGGGGGGTTTATTCATTCACAATCCTCCAATTCCAGCTTGTAAAGATCCAAATAGGCAAAGCAGCTCCTTGAATTGAAGATGTTGCTTTACCATTTTCAAATCAAATATTAAGGTCTCTCAGAATAAGCTGATTGTGCTGCAGAAAGCTTTGTCACAATTAGGAGCCCAGAGCAGTTTTCTGAACTGAATCATAGTTCAGAACCAAATTTTTGCAGATTTTTGAGAGAGAGGCAACACCCTATTCCTGAAAATCCAGCGTGGCCCCATCCACACTTCATAGGTGCAAATCCGAATTTACTGCCGTGCAGCAAAGTTTGAAGCACCAAGAAACAAACTGAATTAGAGCATTTGTGCTGTCAGAGCTGGCAGTGGAGCACTAAAAGAGCCATAGTCAAACCTCAGTGCCATGTGTTCCTCATTCCCCTATAACAGAGCAGAGGCTGTCGTGTTAGGAAAGGGTGTAATGAGGACACCTCGTCCCAGACATTGTGTTTCCTAACATTTTGTTAACTGGACACATTTTTGTGGGTTAATAATCTCTCTTGTTTTCTGATGCTTGCACTCAATTGCAAAAGCAGCCGAGAGAAGAAAAAAAAAATTAAACAAAAAACTGCAAAGAAAGACTGGAAGAAAAGCCAAAAAAACCCTTCTGTGGAAGTGTAGGTGTTTGGACATGAGAGCCTTTTGGCAACTTCAGATGTTGGGTTGTTGTTTTTCTAGGTGTTTAAAGAAAAGCAATTACCTCTGTGATGACACTTAATATGCCAAGATTCAGCCTTGAGCAATTTTTTTTTTCTTTTTTTTTTATGGCTCTGTTCTAAACTGCAGAAAGTACAGAGCACACTGGATCCACTGAAAGATGTTTCAGTGCAGCCGTCCTGACAGGAAAACTGTGGTTGCTCTGGCATCTGAAAATTCCTGAAAAAAAGAGAAATAAGAGGGAAAAAGACCAGTGGTTTCAGGGGGTGGAAATGCTGCATCACTGGCTGCAGAGGGATAATAAATGGGCTGAGATTCTTGGCCTGTTTGAAGCTTATCTTTGAATTTTGTAGGCAGATTTTTCCCCCTCTTTGTGTTTGTTTCTTTGAACAGCAAAGAAAGTGAGGGGATGGAAGGAGCGAGAGCAGGAGATGTGAGAGAGGCAGAAAATTGGAGATTTGGGGGTTTTTGAAGACCAGAGGCAGCAGTTCTGGGTATGGCAGGGGTTTACTCCTGCTCCTGAGCTCAGGGTGGGATCTGCACCCCATTCCCACAGTGGGGACACCTGGAGAGGGCTGGGCCCCAAATCCATCCTGGGAAAACACCACTGGCTTGTGCTTCTTTGATTCCAGAGGGGTTTGGGGCGGGTTCCCTTACCCAGCAGCAGCTGGGACAGGACTTTTGGCAGAGCAGGAATGACCCAGCCACAAATCCCAGATCTCAGGGATGTTTCGAGTGGGGACTTTGTGCTGCTGTCAAATTTACACTGCTGTAAATCAGGCAAAACTCACAATTAAACAGAAAACCATCTAGAGCTGTTTGCTTTAGAACATATACATGACATCAGGAGGTTTTATTAAATTAAGGAATTAATCAACATAAATAAAACTTCAAGATGGCCTAGGGAAAAAAAAAAAGGTAAATAAAAGGTGCCAGTGCCTGAAGCATGGAAGATATTGGGGAATTTTCCTATAATCTATCCCTTTGTAAACCAAAAGGAGAGGAATCATTGTGCAAAAATAAGGGTTGGGATGGAAATTCCTCCTCCCATCCAGCCGGGTTTTCCTCCCTGCACATCCCCATCGATATTCCCCTGCTGTTCCAGCGGCTGGGAACTGTCATTGCCTGAACCCACAAGTTACAACATCCAATCCTGTCCTCAGATACAGCTCCTGCTGTTTATTTTAAGGCAATGCCTAAACGNNGCAATGCCTAAACGCAGCCTTCTAATTGCTTCACGGGAAAACAAGTTTACTTTATGGTTTGAGGGTGTAAGGCTGGGGATCGTGTTACTCTCCGTATTTGTCTTACAGGGACTATTTAAATGGTTGTGATAAGCTACTGAACCTGCAGAGCTGCAATTAAGATGTTTCCAGAAGTTGTGCCCTGTCAGTCAGCACATGGTGCAACATATATATATATATATTTTTTT